>QXTE01000095.1:6670659-6683120 GCA_003942145.1 Platysternon megacephalum
ACAACGGGTCATACTGAAAGGTGAACTGTCAGGCTGGAAGGAGGTTACTAGTGGAGTTCCTCAGGGATCGGTTTTGGGACCAATCTTATTTAATCTTTTTATTACTGACCTTGGCACAAAAAGTGGGAATGTGCTAATAAAGTTTGCGGATGACACAAAGCTGGGAGGTATTGCTAATACAGAGAAGGACCGGGATATCATACAGGAAGATCTGGATGACCTTGTAAACTGGAGTAATAGTAATAGGATGAAATTTAATAGTGAAAAGTGCAAGGTCATGCATTTAGGGATTAATAACAAGAATTTTGGTTATAAATTGGGGACACATCAGTTGGAAGTAACAGAGGAGGAGAAGGACCTCGGAGTATTGGTTGATCACAGGATGACTATGAGCCACCAATGTGATATGGCCGTTAAAAAAGCTAATGCGGTCTTGGGATGCATCAGGCGAGGTATTTCCAGTAAAGATAAGGAGGTGTTAGTACCGTTATACAAGGCACTGGTGAGACCTCATCTGGAATATTATGTGTAGTTGTGGTCTCCCATGTTTAAGAAGGATGAATTCAAACTGGAATGATCCTAGGATGATCCGAGGAATGGAAAACCTGTCTTATGAAAGGAGACTCAAAGAGCTTGGCTTGTTTAGCCTAACCAAAAGAAGGCTGAGGGGAGATATGATTGCTCTTTATAAATATATCAGAGGCATAAATATCAGGGAGGGAGAGGAATTGTTTAAGCTTAGTACCAATATGGACACAAGAACAAATGGATATAAACTGGACATTAGGAAGTTTAGACTTGAAATTAGATGAAGGTTTCTAACCATTAGAGGAGTGAAGTTCTGGAACAGCCTTCCAAGGGGAGGAGTGGGGGCAAAAGACACATCTGGCTTCAAGACTAATCTTGATAAGTTTATGGAGGGGATGGTATGATGGGATAGCCTAATTTTGGCAATTAATTGATCTTTGATTATTAGCAGGTAAATATGCCCAATGGTCTGTGATGGGATGTTAGAGGGGGTGGGATCTGAGTTACTACAGAGAATTCTTTCCTGGGTGCTGGCTGGTGAGTCTTGCCCACATGCTCAGGGTTTAACTGATCGCCATATTTGGGGTCGGGAAGGAATTTTCCTCCAGAGCAGATTGGCAGAGGCCCTGGAGGTTTTTCGCCTTCCTCTGCAGCTTGGGGCATGGGTCACTTGCTGGAGGATTCTCTGCACCTTGAGGTCTTTAAACCACAATTTGAGGACTTCAATAACTCAGGCATAGGTTAGGGGTTTGTTACGGGAGTGGGTGGGTGAGATTCTGTGGCCTGCATTGTGCAGGAAGTCGGACTAGATGATCATAATGGTCCCTTCTGACCTTAAAGTCTATGAGGGTGGTGAAGCACTGGAATGGGTTACCTAGGGAGGTGGTGGAATCTCCTTCCTTAGAGGTTTTTAAGGTCAGGCTTGACAAAGCCCTGGCTGGGATGATTTAGTTGGGATTAGGTCCTGCTTTGGGCAGGGGGTTGGACTAGATGACCTCCTGAGGTCCCTTCCAACCCTGATATTCTATTATTCTACTGGCAGACAGAGCTTTCCCCAGGGATCCCGGGCAGCACAGGGCCAGTAGCCCGGAGCCCTGGACTTCCAAGAGCTAAGCAGATCAAAGCAAGCATCTCTGTCACACTGAGGAGATTTAAACTTCAAGACTCCTTATAAGAAATGGAAAGGGAGGTGGATATATTTTGCTGTTTTTAAAATTAAATAGGCAGCTAGTATTGTTTTAAAAATTATTATGAAGAACAAGTTTAAGCTTTGTTGTAACGTGCGTTGTTTGCCTGGACTGCTCAAGACCCGAATGCTTGTGTAGGAGGAACTCTTTGAGTTGGCTTCTTAAATACCTTCCTGCTGTTTCACATCTGATACTCCTTGATGAAACATAGGAGCCTTGTCTTATAACAGGCTTCTTCAAAGTGATACAAGCTACGACAGTGAGATCTTGGAAGAGTGTTGCTGTTTTCATAATGTAATAAAAATACTGTAATGATAAATAATGGTGTGTAATAAGCATGTCATAAAAACAAATTTTATATTTCCAAGATCACTGCTTTTATAATTTATACTCTGGTAAAGGAGAAAATTCCTGGAAATATTCATTTTTAGGAGGGGGTTCGCAAGACTTGACATTTTAGTGAAAGGGGTTCACGGGTTGTTAAAGTTTGGGAATCACTGTTCTAAAGGATAGATGGAGGTGGGTCGTTTGCATTTCCCTCAGCCTCCAAGTATTTCCTGGGAAATCCACTTCCCATGTATTGTCCCAAAACGTCCCCTGAAGTTTCTAATATCGTCCAGAAATTGTATTAGTCAAGGCCATCCTCCCAGAGAAGTGCCGTACAGTTCCTGGACTCCCAAAATACTTAAACTTAAACTGGTCGGGTTTAATATAATTCCAGATTTGCCCAAGAGATTGTGTAAATCAGAATTCTGACAGATATGACAAAGGCCCTTTTATACGACAGTGGCCCTGGTGGTGTAAAGTGCAGTTTCTCACTGAGAGCCGTGTACAGGGCCTCAGTGTAGCTAGGAATCATCTCACACGAGGAGGAGACTAGACCATCTGAGGGGCTGCAAGGGCTGATCTGCTGCAGTCTGTGGATGAATCCCCGACTCTCCGGGGGGCGGCACCATCCCTGTGATGGGGGGAGCAGAGGGTTTTGCCCCTGGTTGCTGGAGGAGGAGCCTTGCGAGGGGAGCGGAAGAAGTGACTGCTGGTTTCTGCTTTCCACAAAGGAAACGTCATTTCCCACAAGGACATGAAAGTGCTGGTCGACAGCGGGAATGCTCGGATTATCGACGTGCGGTTGCCGGAGGAGGTGGCAAATGGCCATATCACCAACTCGGTCAATATTCCAGGTGAGGGGTTGCTGTGGGTGCCAGCAACCAGGGCTTCGATTGCACGTAGAGGGAGCACTCCCCCACTGCAGAGGGCAACATGTAGTGTCACAGACCAGGGTGTGAGCAGTCAGGCCGAGCGATCAGAGTCAGGAACCAGGAGTCAGAGCCAAGGGTCAAAGCTGGAGTCAGGAACCGAGCAGGATTGGAAACGAGGTGGGCACAGGAGTGATCACAGCTACGGGCAGAAGCAGGAGGAGTCAGCGACCTGCTGCTGAGTTTAAATGCAGATCCGTAGTCTCCTTGCAGCCAATGGAAGAGCCAGCCAATCAGGCAATTCTGCCACAGCCCAGCTGGGCTCATTAGCCTGCCTGAGGGCTGAGCCAGCCAGCCCCAGGTCAGCTGGAAGGACTCAGGCCCATCGTTCCTGATACGTAGCACTAGAGCCCTGGAGAAAGTGGAATTAGTAACTCAGCAGGGGGCGCTCTTTCCTCTCTGCTCTGCAGTGTGCCGGGGTGCTGTGCTGGGGAAGTGACATGAGACCAAAGCTGGATCATTAAAGACCCGAGGTGTGCACGAGGAGATGGGTGTGTTTAGAGGGCTTTCCCTTCACCCCCCTCCCATGGTTCTTGTCACGCAGACAGAAAGCAGAAGTCCGAAGTGCAGGCAATGTGATGTTTGTTTGGGTTAGTTTTAAGGCAGCATGTCCATAACTTTGACACTGCAGAGCCTTGTTTCCCAGTGTTCTGTTCTCTCCTCACTTTAGCAGGCAGAATTATACCTGCAATGCACGCTTGGTGTCCCACCCCTTACTATTGATGGTCATGTTCTGTTTTGGGGGTCATGAGTCTGGGGGTTTTGTCCCACCTCTTTTGTATCCCATGGGCGGGGTAAGGAGTGAGGTTGTGCTATGGTCAGGGACGGATACTTTTTTTTTTTTTTTTGGCCTTTTAGTGTTTTATACCTTCCTCCCCAATCCCCTCTTGCCCCTCCCGATGGGTTGTTTGACCTTCCCTTAAGATAGAGGTTGAAGCAGTGTTAACATGTGTGCTCCTATATTATACTTTCATTATACCCAGTAACACTTTAACTGTTCTTATCTGTTCCCATTATACTAACAAACGTATCTGGCTAGGTAGAAGCAACATGCACAGTGTCCTTTGTTTACACATATTAGTAAGAATATAAATGTATCCAAAATTAAATGAGCAAACAAACCTAAAATTCTATCTCAGGCAAAAATACAGGCCTCAATTCTGCATTATTACTAGCACTCCTAACAGGGTGTAACCCTGGCCAAATTCCAGCTCGGGGAGTTCTCTCCTTCCTTAAACTACCTTGGTGGTTTTAAATGGATGCAGGATTCTACTTCACTTCCTGTCCTAAATGGACGTGCAGAGTTTCCGTGTTTTGGTCATTTGCTGTGTTTCACCACAGAGGGTGCTGCATTTCAGGAGTGGGAAAAGTGGTAGCTTGTGTTCCTTTATAAAGCACGTGGGACTTGCATACATAAACATAAGAGCATCATCGCCTGTATTTATGGAGCAGTGTAGCAATCGCCCACAATCATCATCATCAGGGTTTAACTCTGCAACTTCAGCATCCAGATACAGACCTTTACCACTTGAGCTAAAGGAGTAACTCCATTAGCTAGTAGCAGCAATAGGCTTTTATCCTCTAGTGGACCAGCTAGTGTCGCATCCCCATCTAGTGGAGATGTGACACACCCTTTCCCAGGGTGATACACCAGCACTGCTGATGGTGATCATCTCTCTTTTCCCCTACCCAGTGGCAGAAGTCGAGGAAGCCCTGAAGATGGACCCTGAGACGTTTAAGATGAAATACGGCATGGACAAGCCACGGATGGATGATGAGAACTTGATCTTCTACTGCCAGAGGGGCAGGAGAGCGGCTCAGGCCACAGAGATCGCCATAACCCTCGGCTACGCCAAGTGAGCCTGCCCCTCCACCCTGGGCTCTTGTACCATGGGGCACCAGACCCTCAGGGAGATTGTGAATGTACCACAGGCTCTGTGGGTTTGGAGGCAAGGGCTGTAGGTGCTTAAAATGCCCTGGGTCCTATGGACTCCAGCCCTTCTGAGCGCCCCCCTAAACTCTCACGTATAGGGTTATTAATGGAGAAATCGTTGGGTCTGGTGGAGAAAGAGAGGGCTCAGATATCCCTCAGCACCAATCTTGCTTTTACTGGTGTATTCTGCAGTAAACCCACTGGAGTACTCCACATTGGTACTCCACATTCTGGTGGTACTCCACATTCTCACCAGGGCCACAGAGACAGTCTTGGTTAGCTACTGAGAGAGAGAGGAAAGAGTAATTCCTAGCTAACCCTAAAGGGGACGTTCCCACAGCTACCTTGATTCCTTAGCGACCCTTTAAATTCATCCGTATGACCCTGTGCTTGGGGCAGGTTTTCTCAAAGTTCTGGGCATAGCTCCCGCTCTGATGATCTGGTCCCACTTGGGTTTCTGGCCCATGAGCAGTCACAGCTGGGCTGGGTCTGACTCTTCCACTCCAGAGGCAGTGGGTCCGTCCAGCTGTGGATAGTCCCTCCCATCTCCCATTCTGAAGCCACATGTCACTTCCTATCTCTGCAGGGCCCGTAACTACGCAGGCAGCTACGAGGAATGGTCTGAGAAGGAGGGGAAGTGAAGTGGGAACGACTCCGCGAGGGCTGGTGTCTGTCCCTCCACGCCCAACAGCTGGCTTTGCCCTGAGGACTCTTCCTTTGCTTCCTTGCTGCAACGTTGTCCCATTGCTGCTGACGCCCAGTGCTGGGATGGGAACGCTCTGGGCCCTGGTGGGCTCTTGGCTAACGCACCTGTCTGAGAAGTTGCCACTCTGCTTTCTGCCTCACCTTCCAGCCCAGTGTCTCATCTGCTCCAAATGTAGTCACTCCCCCTTCCCCCGATTGCAGCTGGGGGGTTTAGGTACTTTATTAGAGGTGGAGAGATATCTACACCCCCCATTCACTCCATCTCCCCCACCTCCCCTGGGAATCTGGGACCCCACCCATACGCTTCCCATGGGGTAAGTCCTCAGCTCTTAAGGAGGTAGATTTGATGGTCATTTTCCTACCCCACCTCATTCTCCAGCTGAATCTGCTGCTTCTAGCTGTAGCCTGATATTTCTATAACATGCTGGGTGCCCTTCAGCCACCTCTGCAGGGGGGATTTTCTCTGCAGCCACTCCTGGAAAAGAGCTCTCTAGCATTTCCTCCGATGTAGTACATGGCTCTGATAAGGGGTAGGATGTAGGGGAAGGAAAGAAGAATCCCATGCACCGCTACAGGCTGGGGACTGACTGGCTAAGCAGCAGTTCTGCAGAAAAGGACCTGGGGCTTACAGTGGATGAGAAGCTGGATATGAGTCAGCAGTGTGCCCTTGTTGCCAAGAAAGCTAATGGTATAGTGGGCTGCATTAGTAGAAGCATTGCCAGCAGATCGAGGGAAGTGATTATTCCCCTCTATTCGGCATGGGTGAGGCTACACCTGGAATATTGCGTCCAGTTTTGGTCCACCCCCCACAGAAGGGATGTGGACAAATTGGAGAGAGTCTAGCGGAGGGCAACGAAAATGATTAGGGGGCTGGGCCACATGACTTAGGAGGAGAGGCTGAGGGAACTGGGGTTATTTAGTCTGGAGAAGAGTGAGGGGGGATTTGATAGCAGCCTTCAACTACCTGAAGGGGGGCTCTAAAGAGGATGGAGCTCGGCTATTCTCAGTGGTGGCAGATGACAACAAGGAGCAATGGTCTCAAGTGGGCGGGGGGGTGGGGGGTCTAGGTTGGATATTAGGAAACACTATTTCACTAGGAGGGTGGTGAAGCACTGGAATGGGTTACCTAGGGAGGTGGTGGAATCTCCATCCTTAGAGGTTTTTAAGGCCCGGCTTGACAAAGCCCGGGCTGGGATGATTTAGTTGGTGTTGGTCCTGCTTTGAGCAGGGGATTGGACTAGATGTCCTCCTGAGGTCTCTTCCAACCCTAATCTTCTATGATTCTATGATGGCAACAAGACAACAGTGGTTTTATATTATATTAAAGTCTTAGCACGGATCTGTGTTTCTCAGCCTCTTCACATGGGTGAGCCCTTATTCACATTAAAAAAAATTACAAAACCTCCCCCATAACAATAAAAAAGTCTCATTTCTGACCATGCTTAGGGCTGGTCTGCATGCATCGGCAAAACTAGGTCTCGTGGGGGGTGAACTCTCTCCCCCCCCCCCCGAGATGTAGCTATGCCAACCTAACCCCCAGTGCAGTCAGAGTTCGACGGATGGAATATAGAATTGATGTGTGGGAGGGTGGAGAATACTTGATCTTGAAGGGTCAGGGGGTGTGGGGATGGGGGGAACGAGACTTTTCTTTGGTTTAGACTGTAATATTTTCAACACCTTACGACCCCACTGCTGGCTTTTCCTGACCTCCTGAGACAGTCGTGATCCACCCATTGAAAATCCCTCATCTAGAGCATGACAGGCATCCCCTGGAGTTGTTCTGAATAATCCACAGGTGTTGTTACATCCTGGCAAACGTGTCTCCCCTCGGCGAGCAGGAAGTGGAACACAACGAACGGGTGGCATCTTGCAGCTGATCCCAGCACCTTGGAGGCTCTGCTCCAGAGAGCCATGGGGAACAGGCAACTCCAGAACATGTGGAAGTTGGTTCTTTTTAAGCTATGATCTAAGCTCTTGTCTACCCAAGAAAACTGCACTGGTTTAACCTAAGGCGTTGTCTGAAACTGAGTCGGTTAAATCGCTGCAGACCTCTCTGTGGACGCTTCTATTTCAGTTTGAGCAACTTATTTTGCTTTAGTTTAAGTCAGGTTTAAGTAAAGTGCAAAAAGGCACTTAAACGGAACTAAGGCCTAGTCTACACAGTAAAGTTATAGGGGCAGGGTTGTGACGACACCTCCCGCAGCAACATAGTGATGTTGACAAAAACCCTGGTGTAAATGCAGCTACACCCTGCAGGGGGGTGGCCTTTCTACACCCTAGCCTGCTCCACCCTAGAAAGTGAGGTTGATGTAAGCCACCTTGCACCAACCTGTGTGTGCCTAGGTTCACATTGTCTCCTGCTTACGTGAAGTGCCCCATTAAGGCAATACTGGAAAACCACCTTCCCTAATGGAATTGCACCGTGGTCGACCTATAGCGGTCAACACAGTAGGAGAGCTGACCCTTGCGGTCCTCCAGCAGCTGTCCCACAATGCCCAACAGTGACTGCTCTGGTCACAATTGTATAAGTTTTAAGCTTTACACACCAGATCCTGGCTTTAACATCTTTCATTTGTGGGGCAGAGTGGAGGCTCTGGCTTTGTCTACACTAGAAAATTACGCCAGGGGTGTGAAAAATCCACACCCCTGAGCGGCATTGTTAAGCTGACCTAAGTCTCCATGTAGACAGCGCTAGGTTGACAGAAGAATTCTTCCCTGCCTCTCGGGGAGGTGGATTCACTATGCTGATGGGAGAACCCCTCACGGCCCTGATCTTGGCTAGACACTTCAGGTGCTAATGATAATGTGTGGTTTTGCCACATACTTTGAGTGATCTTGGGTAAATTAACTAATCTGTCTGTGCCTCCTATAAAATGGGGGTGATAGTAATAATTACCTACCCCACAGGAGAGTTGTGAAGATCAGAGATCCATGGATACAAGTTTCTATCGAAGGGGAAAGTATTCAGAATTTTTTTAACTTGTCTGTCTAGCAGTGACCATCAGAGGTCAGCATGCCCTCAAGGATCAATTTGCTGTACATCCATAATACCCTTCGTTTTCAGTTTAAACCGATTTTTACTGAAAATTTCCCAGGTTTCACAAAAAGCATTATTCATTTTTTTCTGATTTTCACCCTCCTTTTCTATCATTCAAATATATAAAAAATAACTTGGTTTATTAGGAAAATACAATACATTGCATGAGATACATGCATGCCGATAGTATATTGGTCTTTATGTATATTCAAAGCTGCCTCTTGAAGTAAGGCTATGTATTAGTCTAGAACAGGGGTTCTCAAACTGGGGGTCGGGACCTGTCAGGGGGTCACAAGGTTATTACATGGGGGGTCGCGAGCTGCCAGCCTCCACCCCAAACCCCGCTTTGCCTCCAGCATTTATAATGGTGTTAAATATATACAAAAGTATTTTTAATTTATAGGGGGGGGTCGCACTCAGAGGCTTGCTATGTGAAAGGTGTCACCAGTACAAAAGTTTGAGAACCACTGGTCTAGAAGGTACACACAATAAACAAATAGGCATGCACGCAAGTTCTGAAGTCCGTGCGCATCTGAATGTACTGATGAATCTCACGCCCACCACGTACATATTTCAAGCTGATAGCAGATAACGGTTTAAAGATTTGACACACTAAAATGGGAAGAAAATGAAAATCTGTATGAGAATACGTTTCAGAACACAAGGAAGTATTTGAAAGTTTTAAAAAAACAAAAACAGGAGAAAAGGATGAAGTTGAGTGTATGCACTGCAAATTGTGTGGCCCAATTATTAAATGTACAGTAAAAACGGTGCTATCTGGCCCTGTACCAACCGGAAAGCCCTATAAACCGGCATTGCTAATTTTCATAGAAGTCCGGTTTATGCTCTGGTTGATGCAGGGCCGGCAAGCTCCCTACTTGACTCCGCATGGCTCCCTGGAAGCGGCCACCTGTCCCTGCTGCTCCTAGGCGGAAGCGTGGCTAGGCGGCTCTGCGTGCTGCCTCCACCCACAGGCGCCGCCCCTGCAACTCCCATTGGCTGGGAACCGTGGCCAATGGGAGCTGCGGAGACAGCGCTCAAGCTGGGGCAGGGGCAGCGTGCAGACCCACTTGCCGCATGTCCACCTAGGAGCAGCAAGGACAGGTCACTGCTTGCAGGGAGCCGCCCAAGCTGATTGCCCCCCAGATCTGGCACCCCAAAACCCCTCCCACACCCCTAGCACCCTCCCACACCCAAACTCCCTCCCAGAGCCTGCATCCCGCACCCCCTCCTGCGCCGCAACCCCCAGCCCTGCCCCGCACCCAAACTCCCTCCCAGAGTCTGCGTCCTGCACCTCCTCCCGTGCCCCAACCCCCAGCCCTGCACTCCCCTCCCGCACCCAAACTCCCTCTTAGTTAACCGGAATTTTTCACTTACCGGCATCCCCCATACCCCCAGCATGCCGGATAAAAAAGCTTTTACTGTAAATATTTATAGGCTAATAGTTCTAAGTCTACAACAGTAAACTCTTTATTCAAATGATAACTTTTATTTGGGGATTAGAGATATATTATTTTCTTAAACTCAGAGGTGGCCTTGTGCTTTAGTTCTGCAGCAAACCACATTGATTAATGGAATTCAAAGCATTAATCTACTGAATACTTTCCCCCCCTGTCTTCCAGACCACCAAAATAAACTCCGATATTTACCCATAAAAATTATTAGAAGTTTTTTGCACTGAGTTCCACCTGTTGTGGTGGTGGTGGTAATAAACACTGATCAATTCCCAGGAAAAAATAAATAAAATAAAAACGAAGGGCCCTCGTCCACCAGTGATGATAATGTCCACAGTACCTGGGAGGTGAGCTCCACTGTCCCCCTCACCACAAGTAATATTGTAGCAATCAACACACCTTGTAGGGGGACACAGAGTAACAGAGAAGAAAAACAGTGTCTGATTTTTTGCAACCACTGACTCCCTCCATCTTTCTCTGAATCAGGCTGACTGGAGCTGGCTAATGGAAACCAATGGGCCCAGTCCTATTTAACATATTCATAAACGATCGGGAAAAAGGGGTAAACAGTGAGGTGGCAAAATTTGCAGATGATACAAAACTACTCAAGATAGTTAAGTCCCAGGCAGGCTGCGAAGAGCTACAAAAGGATCTCACAAAACTGGGTGACTGGGCAACAAAATGGCAGATGAAATGTAATGTTGATAAATGCAAAGTAATGCACATTGGAAAACATAGTCCTAACTATACATATACAATGGTGGGGTCTAAATTAGCTGTTACCACTCAAGAACGAGATCTTGGAGTCATTGTGGATAGTTCTCTGAAATCATCCACTCAATGTGCAGCGGCAGTCAAAAAAGCGAACAGAATGTTGGGAATCATCAAGAAAGAGATAGATAATAAGACAGAAAATATCATATTGCCTCTATATAAATCCCTGGTACGCCCACAGGTTGAATACTGCGTGCAGATGTGGTTGCCCCATCTCAACAAAGATATACTGGAATTGGAAAAGGTTCAGAAAAGGGCAACAAAAATGATTAGGGGTATAGAACGTCTTCTGAATGAGGAGAGATTAATAAGAATGGGACTTTTCAGCTTGGAAAAGAGGCTACTAAGGGGGGATATGATAGAGGTCTATAAAATCATGAGTGGTATAGAGAAAGTAAATAAGGAAGTGTTATTTACTCCTTCTCATAATACAAGGGGGCACCAAATGAAATTAATAGGTAGCAAACAAACACAAGAAAGTATTTTTTCACGCAACGCACTGTCAACCTCTGGAACTCCTTGCCAGAGGGTGTTGTGAAGGCCAATACTATAACAGGGTTCAAAAGGGAGCTAGATAGATTCATGGAAGTTAGGTCCATCAATGGCTATTAGCCAGGATGGGCAGGAATGGTGTCCCTAGCCTCTGTTTGCCAGAAGCTGGGATTGGGTGACAGGGCATGGATCACTTGATGATAACCTGTGTGTTCATTGCCTTTGGGGCACCTGCCATTGGGCACTGTCAGAGGACAGGATACTGGGCTGGATGGACCTTTGGTCTGACCCAGTATGGCCGTTCTTATGTTCTTAACCTGCCAATTTATTCCCCCACGCCTATAAAGTCTGCCCATAAATCTGTGACCTGATTGCAATGGTCTATATAGCATCTGTGCATATGACGTATTTCATATGTTACATTACATGATGATGGTTCAGCAGGATCAAAACGTTTCGAGGTTCCCTAATGGAATGTGTTCAGACTTTCTGTTCTGCTGATAACATTTTCCAAATGTCAGGATTCCTCTGGGGGAGGGAAATGCTGTTTCTCCTGCTCTCCTGGTGAAACTGTTGCTGCCACCTGGGACTTCAGTTTGCGCTGCCTGGCTCAGACCTGCTCATGGGGCCCCGAAAGGAGACAGTGCCAGAGCCTGAGGGGGAGGAGCCTCTCCCCAGCACCCAGCCTCAGGCTGCCCTGTCACGCTAAGACCAGGCGGCAGGGCGGGGCGTGACCAGATGTCCCGATTTTATAGGGACAGTCCTGATTTTGGGGGCTTTTTCTTATATAGGTACCTATTACCCCCCACCCCCGTCCCAATTTTTCACACTTGGTGTCTGGTCATCCTAGAAAGGGGTACCATGGGGTGGGGAGTGAGCTGGGCCGGGCCACAGGGGTTGGGGAGGAAGGCTGGCTTGGGTGATGCAGGAGGGAGAGATGACCTGGCCAGACGGGCTCCTGGCCACGGGGGAGGTGTGTGTGGGGGGCTCAGCCTAGGTGCAGGGACTGGGGAGTCGGGGGGACCTTGGGCCACAGGGATGTGCTGGGAGGGGGTGAGCTGGGCTGTGGGGAGCAGGCTGGGTGCAGGACATGGG
>QXTE01000095.1:6684422-6718422 GCA_003942145.1 Platysternon megacephalum
TGTCTCTCTCTGAGGTGTTGGGACCCCAGTACCCTGGGGCTGCCCATGGCTCCTTTGCTCCCGGGTCTCGCTCCTTGCGTCGCCGATCGTTCGTTTTGTTGCTCCTTTTCTCAGCTGAGTCCCCACCCTACATTGGCCCCTATTGCCTTTGGGGTTTGAGGACTGTGCTAAACATTTGGTGCTTTGAGTTTGAACCTCTGTAAAGCCCTCGCCAGGGCCCTTCTGGGTAGATTAAAGGCCTGGGAGGGTGGAGGTTGATTTTAGCGATGCTTCATTGTGAATTTTTGCTTGGTCTGAAATGGGGGAAGAAGTTTCTTTCCTTGTGAGTTAAACACCGTTTGTAAAATGCTGATGATTCCTTATCAGAAGCGTGCAGAGGGGCCTGTGCAGACATACTGATTGCAGGAGGCTCTGTTTTCAGAGTCCTCACAGTTGGAGACCCAGTTAAGTCACAAATCATAGATGCTGCTAAAGAAATCTCATTTCCTGTATTAACAAGAACACCTCAAACTCAGGAAAATGGAAGCACTCTAGAAATCCAGTTCGGTTTTCACCATTGAGGTTATTCACTTCTTGCACTTAAACAATGAAAATTAGTTGTATTTTTTTGGGTAGCCTTTCTGTCATTGTTCCAGTGTTTTCAGGCACTTTGAATGTTTGGATTGCAAATACTCCTGGGAAAGCTTTGTTTATTTAAACCTGTTGTTCCCTTTGTGCTGCTTTTATGATGTATAAGAGCAGCCCGAATGTTGTAAAGTTTCATTTGCTTTCTGTAACTTTACCATTAGGAATATCAAGTCTTGTGGTCCCTGTCCTTGCTGGAGGATGAGAGAACTGGAGTCTTCTCAACCCAAAAGGGTGTCTGAATCTTCTAGAAAGAGTTATTCACTCAAATCTATCAGAATTTGCTTTAAATAGGTGTTAACTAATTTTGAAAGTTCTCAAGCTATTAGAGGTGGGCCAGACAGAAAATTGGGAAGCTTTGACCCCCCCCCCTCGCCGTGAGGCCCGGCCTCTAGCCAGGTCTGAAACTGGAGCTGGGCAGTGTGGGGCACTGGCTGCTTGCAGCTGGCAGGAGCTGCCTGGGTGTGGGGACCTGGCTCCAGGGCCAGCAGAGCCCTCGGGGAGCTGTGATTGTGGGGGGCAGGGTCCAGGAGCCCAGGCCAGAGTGGGTCAGTCCAGGCTGCTGTGGAGAGCTCCAGCCCTTCACCTACCCGGGGCATCATGTCCCAGCTAGTGGGGACACAGGCCGGGGGCTACTCTCAGGCCCCGCGATTGGCCTTAATTCTCCAATGCTGCTGGAGCTGGATGCCCGGCCAGCAGCCTCTGCTCTGCCTTCAGAGTGTGGTGGCCATAACAGCAGCTGCTGGGGGTGGGGTGGGGGAGAGGGCTAAGGCAAATTTTGAGGTGGCTATAGGCCCTGCAAGGCGCCTCCCCCCTCTCCCGAAGTGCTGCTCCTGGTCTAGGATGGAATTGGCAGAGAGGAATTCCAGCCAGGGATTGTAGATCATGTATTCAATGAGTTTAGAGATAAAAGGGGGAGAGGTGATGGTATGGTAATGGAGGGAGATGGGTGGACATTTTTAAGATGGGAGAGACTCACTAAGGCATGTTTGTATTGTGAGAGGAAAGAGCTGGAGAAGAGTAAGGGAGTGGGTGTGAGGCATGTGGGATGGAGTCAGTGAGGCAAGTGGAGGGGCTGGAGAAGGAAAGAAGATAAGCAACTTCTGTCTGTGATCAGGGAGAAGGAGGAGGGAGTTGTGAGGTGGAGGGGTAGGTAAAGAAAAGGCAAGCAGATGGGAGAGGGAAGGTCATGTCAGGTTTTTGTTGTTTTTTCCTGGGAAGAAATTGTCGAGAGAAGCAGAGATGCAGGAGGAGAGGAAGGTTTAAGGAGTAAGTCGAAGGGTAGGGCTACGCTGCTGGGAAAAAAAAGTGTATTCTTAATTCAGGTTCACTAATTTGGGTTTAAATAATAATGAAGACACAGTAACCTGTCTTTTAGCTTGGGTTAGCAGTGCAAGTTCATCTGAGGCTGCCCTATAGACTTTAACTCAAGATGCTAACATGATGCCATGTTGCTATGTTTTCACTGCTATTTTATCCTAAATTAGCTAACCTGAGTTAAGAATACACCTCTAGTTTGCAGTGTAGACATACCCAAAAGTGGTGAAAAGGCAGCTGGGATTGGAGGCATGGGGTTCATTTAAGATGGAGTAGTAGAGTGGTTCATGTAGGAAGATNGGAGGGCGAGGGGGGGGGGGGGGGGGGGGGGGGGGGGGGGGGGGGGGGGGGGGGGGGGGGGGGGGGGGGGGGGGGGGGGGGGGGGGGGGGGGGGGGGGCAGGGGGGAAGTTGGCAGGGTGGACCTTCAGATGGGAGGGGGTGAAAAAAGTCAAGGGTGGATAAGTGAAGAATGGAGGGAATCAACAACCATTCCAGAGAAGGGGGATGAGACATCACCAAGTTAATGAGCTGGATGGAAGTCATGGAAAACAATCGTTTCCTTTCAATAGCTCTGGTTGATGTCAAAATCCGGTTAATTCTCTAGTGAGTCAGTGAGTGTGTTCAGCAAAAGCTCTAATCTCTCTCATGTAAAAAACTAGCAAAAATACAAAACCCATTATTAAAACACATCAATTCAGGCCTTTTTTGTGCATTGTTTCTTCTTTACAGTCAAACATATATTTTCCCCTTTTGCAGGTCACTTAAACATAAACCCTGCCCATTTCCATTGAATTTCTAAATATCAATGGAAATTTGTGATTTTTAGTTTTTAAAACTTACTTTTTAAAGAAAAACAAACCATTTGTGCTTGTTTAATTTCTGGGTCAAAGCTGACATGCCAGCATCCTTTTTTTAAGGTAGCCTCTATTTCCATTTAAAAAATCATGTTTTTCAGTCTTATGTAATGCATTTTCCATGTGTGTAAATTTGACTTTGAATGAATGTGTAGCTCCTGCAATCAGGGTTTGGCTTTTGCGCGCGCGGCGCCCCCCCCCCCCCTTTTTACTTCCAGATGGTATTCTTGATGAAGTCAAATTGACCACTTCTGTGTTCCAAAACCTCCCAGTTCCTTTTAACCATCCGTTTTGATTAAATCATGGGGGTTTGCTGTCTCCTTTGCACATGATGCTGGTTTAATGACATTCTTATGATGTATCAGCACTGGTTCCTCCTCTGCATTAATACCCCATTATCACTAGCATGTAATTAATAAACCTGCATGTCTGCTTTTCCCATCAAGCTTTCTCCCATGTTTGCCCTTTACTCGTGAGAAGAAATCCTCATCAAAATTTGCAGTCACCGCCTTATGTCTTTTAAATCCATCCTTAGTCTATCTTTGTGAAACCTATTTATCACTACCATGTGACGATGGCTAACCTAACATCCCTTCTTCCTCCCTCCTGTCTGTTCCCAAGTCAAATCTTTTGTCTTAGACTGTGAGTGTTCTGGGTAAGGAACTTGTTTAAACAAGGAGTCCTGTGGCACCTTAAAGACTAACAGATTTGTTTATACCTTGCCTAGGACAATGGGGCCCTAATTCCTGCTAGAGGTGCTTATAACAAATGGGGACTTCAGAAGGCTCCAGTCTGTCCACACAAAGTTGTCTCCAAATTAAGATGTTTCTTTGAGTGGGTTAAAAAGCACTTAAAGTAATTTTTCCTGTTTTCCTATAAAATGTATTTACAGATTTAATCTCTTTAAAACATTACTAATAAGGGCAATATGCTTGACTGTTAATGGTAGAGGTATCAAAAGGGGTTGTCTCAATAGTGAAGACAGAGGGCAGGAGTTTCGAAAGGATGTAAAAACCTCTGGAGAAACTAGTGGTCTAGACCAGTGGTTCCCAAACTGGGATTTGTGAACCCCTGGGGGTTCGCAAAATGTTACAGGGGGTTCGGGGGGGGGGATTCCATAATGGCGGACAGAGCTGGTCCTAGGGACCCTGGGCAGCATGGGGCCAGCAGCACAGAGCCACTGGACTTCCACGAGCTAAGCAGATCAAAGCAAGCATATCTATCACACTGAGGAGATTTAAACTTCAAGACTCCTTATAAGAAATGGAAAGGGAGGTGGATATTTTTTGCTGTTTTTAAAATTAAACAAGCAGCTAGTGTTGTGTTGTTGGTTTTTTTTTTTAATTATTATGAAGAACAAGTTTAAGCTTTGTTGTAATGTGCATTGTTTGCCTGGACTGCTCAAGACCAGAATGCTTGTGTAGGAGGAACTCTTTGAGTTGGCTTTTTAAATACCTTCATGATGTTTCACATCTGATACTCCTTGATGAAACATAGGAGCCTTGTCTTATAACAGGCTTATTCAAAGTGTTACAAGCTACGAAAGTGAGATATTGGAAGTGTCGCCATTTTCATAATGTAATAAAAATACTGTAATAAATAATAAATAGTGTGTAATATGCATGTCATAAAAACAAATTGTATATTTCCCAGATCACTGCTTTTATAATTTATACTCAGATAAAGGAGAAAATCCCTGGAAATATTCATTTTTAGGAGGGGTTCGTGAGACTGGACATTTTAGTGAAAGGGATTCACAGGTTGTTGAAGTTTGGGAACCACTGGTCTAGACTAAACAAGTCTTGATGGGGTCCTGTTAGGACAGAGATCTTGCCTTTCGCTCCCTGAGCCTTTAAAATCCCCAGCGGGAGCGTGCCTCTTTCATAAACTTACTCTGCTACAGGCTTCTGGTGTGACCTTGGCAAATCACTTAATCTACCCTGTGCCTCAGTTCACCATCTGTAAAATGAGGATAATACTTATGTGCATTCATAGCAGTGTGAGGTTAAAATCCATTGGTGGTTGTGAGGAGCTCAGATATAACTACCTAGATCTGCTTTTGCTCTATGGGATGTTGGGGTGTTCCGGGGTGCGGATTAGTGAAAAAATCTTTTTATAGTGAATCTGGGTTCATCATACATAAAAACAAACCACTGTAGCTCAGATTGGAGAAATGAGCACCACACTGCCGATGTGGCTGAGAGGCAATCCTAAATCCCAGTTTGCCTTTGGAAACTGTAAACTCAGTTATCTCACTTACACCCTGGCGCAACCGTGCTGGTAATAATCTATTAATGGATTTTTAACCTGCTGCTGAAGGCGGCCAGAGGTGTGGTGCAGACACAGGTTGGTGTTGGAATAGAGGTGATCAGTCCCAGGGGCAATTCCTGTGGGATTTTCCTTTTTCAGTGTAAAGGGAGTGAGGTATTCTGATATGGCAAAGCAAATTGAGTCCTCTGTTGCAGTGCTGACGGCTCTTAAATTTAATCATTCAAGATGACCTGAGCCCCCTTGAGTTCCATCATTAGGTCCATTTCAGCTGAATGTTCTTAGTAATGTTGAACTGTTGAGATGTTAATTTTGGATCCAGCATTCCACACTGGATGCTGGAACAGCTGGCCAGTGTGGAATTCTAGCATGGAGATGTCAAGCAATTTGGGGGACCCGCATGGCAGAGGAAGAATGTTCCTTTTTGTAAGCAAGATCTTGACAACTAGCTTGTTGAAAGGAACTCCTTTCAAAGCTCTAGGAACTAGAAGATATCATTAATGATTAGACCATTGTTCACTTTAGTCCTGTGGCCAATACCCAGTCCAGGGGGATACTCAGAGCTCAGTTTGTAGGCTGGTGAGGGCATAATTATATGTTTGGGGGACAGGTGTTCAAGGGCTTTGAGTTGACAATCTGGTCACCCAAATAAGGGTTTGGCAGGGAGTTGAAGAGTGTGTGGCCTTGTCTACACTAGCCTTCTTTGTGAATTCTACCTGGGGGCAGGGCCAGATTAACCTTTTGTGGGCCCCCCCTGGAGGCAATTGAGGATGGCATGGGCCAGGGAGGTCAGTCCCCAGAGCGAGGGGCCAGCCAGGGGCAATGGGGTGTGCCATGGCGGGGGTGGCCCCGCTCCGCCCAGCCCAATGTGAGGGCACTATTTACAAGCCAGCAGTTGCCAGACGCACAGTGGCCTGCTGGCCCCGTGCTGCCAGCATGCCCCTTCCTGTCGGGGGCAGGCCCATGCTGTGCCACACAGCTCCCCCGCCCAACAACACCCCTGTAACTCCCTTTGCCCAGTGCCTCCCCGACCTCCGCCACAAATGCACAGCATGCTGCACAAAACCACCCGTGCCCAGCGCCCCCCACCCACAGCCCCACCACAACTGCCCAGCACCCCACACAGAACCCCTCCCCCATGTCCTGCCTCCCGGCTGCACTCGCAGGCCCTGCTGGGAGGAAACTCTGAGCCAGCAGCGCAGCCAGGGCTGGTCCTGGGGTGGGGATCGCTTGGCTCTGGCCTGGCCCTTTGGGAGTGATGCAATCCTCAGGGCCCACTTGCCTGGAGGGGCCCAACCAAGCCCCCCACACTGTCCTCTTCTCCTCCCCCCCCCCCCCCCCCCCCCCCCCCCCAAACTGGCCAGCCTTCTGCACCAGTCCCAGGCGGCTCAGCTCTGGGGAGACAGGCAGGGCCCCACAGGTGGTGAGAAGCAGAGACTGCCCGGAGCTGGAGGTGCACTGGGGTGTGGTCAGGGGGCATAGAGGACCCCGCTGGTGGTGCTGGGGGTGAAGAGGAGCAAGTGGTGGGTGGTGGGTGGCGGGGAGCCAGCAGGCTGGCGGGGTCTCGAGGCGCAGTGCAAGCGGAGTAGGCCAGGGCCCCTTCTGAGCATGGGCCTGGCTCCATGGCACCACTGGTGCCATTGTAAACCCAGTGCTGTGAGCAGGTTTCGGGGGTCCGCCAAGGATGGCTGGCATTAGACTCACTAGGCCTCAGGGCTGAAAGCTGAAGCCCGCGCCATGCAGGACTGCAGCCCGGGGTCCTGAGCTCCAGCATCTGTGGCTGAAGCCAAAGCCGGAGCAACTTAGCTTCGCAATGCCCCTTGTGGTGTGGGGTCCTGGGCAATTGCCCTGCTTCCTACCCCTTAGTGCTGGCCCTGGCTTTATATGGAGAGAAACACTTGTTGTTGTACAAGTGGGCCATGGAGGTTTTATGTTGGGGGGGCTCAGAAAGAAAAAGGTTGAGAACCCCTGAACTAGACCTGTACTGAGCAGGGTTAGACAACTAACTGTGTTTAAAAGCACCAGTGCCCTATCTATGCTGATGCTGCTCTGATGTTTCTAATGGCATCAGTTCAGCAAACACGGGTCTCAGCTGGCCTATCAGAACTTAAATTTTCTGAAGATGGTTTTGCAGCCAGTGGTAAGTTATGAACACGAGTGTGTGTGTATGGGGGGGAATCTGTTGAAGCTATGACATTGGGGCAGATATTTCCCCACCTGTCCCGCACCAACCAAATGGTCACTACCAGCATCAGCAGGATGCTGTGATATTTGTTGCACTTTCCAGGAAACCCTGGCTGTATTTGTCTCCTCTTATCAGTATTTTCCTTCCTGCACTCCTGAGGACAGAACTTTGCATTATCACCTACCTCGTCTTCATTAAAATAAATATGGCTTAGCGCTCAATCCTGTAAGCTGGTCCTTCCAGACCCCTCATCTTGGCTCTTCTCTGAGCACCCTGCAATTTGAAAATGTAAGTTACTATGGAGAGGCCTCCTGTGTGAAGGGCTTCTTGCCCCAGCAGAGCAAAGAACAGCCTGGCTTGTTTACTCAGGTTCCCAAATGACTCACTCGTCTGCCAAACAAATTCAGAAACTATTCAAGCTGCTTTGCAACTCCTGAGCGGGGAGATACCATGATCACCAAGGTGGTTTTCCCAGGGTGAGGCTCATCCATTGCACTGCGGGTGTGCTGACCCCTGTGATTTCCCCAAATGCGGGAAACTCAACTGCAGAATTTGTGGTAGTGGGGGACTGCGTTCGTGCTTTCCCCTGGAAAAGAAAAACAAACAAACTCCTGAGCTATTCTGAGCTCTGCCTATTGCTGTCCAGAAGAGGTATCACCCTGTGCTACTTTCCAGCTGGGTCTGGATATTGTAATGATCATTGGAATCTCATTAGAATCCAGCAGAGTCAGGCACTCTATGGCCCTGCTTGGCTTGTGCTCTGGCCACTCCCCATCCCCCATGCTCTGACCCTATGCTGTGGCTGTACCCAGGAGCGCCGCCAGCTTTTCCGGCGCCCTAGGCGGCGGAAGGTCTCGCCCCCGAAATGCCGCCCCCGACGGCGGCGGAAGGTCCCGCCCCCAAATTTCCACGGCCGGGGTGCCGGCGCCCCCCAAATAGTAGCACCCTAGGCAACCGCCTAAGTCGCCTAATGGGTTGCGCCGGCCCTGGCTGTACCCCACCCTTGCTTAGGAGTTCTCCATATGCGTGACCCATGCCAGCATAGACAGTAGCAGGGTGGCTTCCCCCAGAGCAGTGGGTGCCTGGGCTGCACTAGTGGTGAGTCTGGGGCCAATGACTTATCCCTCAGCTCTAATTGCTGCTGCTCCTGCTGAAGTCTGTCTGCAGACTCAAGCAGAAGTTGCAGCATTGCTTACGATCGGGTCATATTTTCTGGCTCTTCTTGAGGCCTAGCACCATTAAATAGAAGCTGAGGTACTAATTGCGTCACATGACTGGCTGCCAGAGCCCATGGCGTGTAACTGGGGGTCTGCCTCAATTCCTTCTCTCTTTCTCTCATGAATAGAAACCACAGGAAGTGTCTTGCAAGTGGAGCGCGTTGTGGGCTGTGACAGATTCAGCAAACATGGCACTACTCTGAGGGGAAAGGTGGGGTAGAGGCGACCCCTGACGAATCAGCCAGCCATAGCCAGATAAGGTGTCCTGCTAGCTGCTGGTGCTTGCCGTGCGGGTGGATGGGTTTTGGGTGGGTGCGGAAGGGGGCTCTAAACTTCTTGGAAGTGCCTGACGTGTCAGTTTTGAAGAGTGTCAGAGTTACTGCTCCATCGCTATGGTTGGGAGAGGATCTGAGCTCCTCTTATTCCAGGCTCTGTTAGCTGTAGGAGGAAGGCAGCACAGTGTCAGGGCCCTTTTAGAAAGTTTAGTTTGCAGTTGTGAGGGATAGAAACCTAATTCTAACGAGTAGCTTCTGTAGACATGACTGGACTGGCCCTTCCCATAGTAGGGATGCTTCCTACTCATTGTAGGTGAGAGCATTTTTCTAAAATGGACACGCTGGCACATGGGGAAGGACCTGTTCTGTTAGCTCGGGACACATAGGAGCGGCTATAATCTGCTCCACTTTGCCCTGGTCTACGAATAGAAGGCTTTGCCAGTGTAGCTATGTTGGTGTACTCTGCTGGCAAAGCGCACCTTGTGGTCCTACAGCTTATACTGGCACAACTGTGCTTTTGCTGGCATAGAATCATAGAAGATTAGGGTTGGAAGGGACCTCAGGAGGTCATCTAGTCCAACCTCCTGCTCAAAGCAGGACCTAATCCCAACTAAATCATCCCAGCAAGGGCTTTGTCAAGCCTGACCTTAAAAACCTCTAAGGAAGGAGATTCCACCACCTCCCTAGGTAACCCATTCCAGTGCTTCACCACCCTCCTAGTGAAAAAGTTTTTCCTAATATCCAATCTAAACCTCCCCCACTGCAACTTGAGACCATTACTCCTTGTTCTGTCATCTGGTACCACTGTGAACAGTCTAGATCCATCCTCTTTGGAACCCCCTTTCAGGTAGTTGAAAGCAGCTATCAAATCCCCCCTCATTCTTCTCTTCTGCAGACTAAACAATCCCAGTTCCCTCAGCCTCTCCTCATAACTCATGTGCTCCAGCCCCCTAATCATTTTTGTTGCCCTCCGCTGGACTCTTTCCAATTTTTCCACATCCTTCTTGTAGTGTGGGGCCCAAAACTGGACACAGTACTCCAGGTGAGGCCTCACCAATGTCGAATAGAGGGGAACGATCACGTCCCTCGATCTGCTGGCAATGCCCCTACTTATACAGCCCAAAATGCCGTTAGCCTTCTTGGCAACAAGGGCACACTGTTGACTCATATCCAGCTTCTCGTCCACCGTAACCCCTAGGTCCTTTTCTGCAGAACTGCTGCCTAGCCACTCGGTCCCTAGTCTGTAACAGTGCATGGGATTCTTCCGTCCTAAGTGCAGGACTCTGCACTTGTCCTTGTTGAACCTCATCAGGTTTCTTTTGGCCCAATCCTCTAATTTGTCTAGGTCCCTCTGTATCCTATCCCTACCCTCCAGCGTATCTACCACTCCTCCCAGTTTAGTGTCATCTGCAAATTTGCTGAGAGTGCAGTCCACGCCATCCTCCAGATCATTAATGAAGATATTGAACAAAACCGGCCCCAGGACCGACCCTTGGGGCACTCCGCTTGAAACCGGCTGCCAACTAGACATGGAGCCGTTGATC
Source organism: Platysternon megacephalum (assembly GCA_003942145.1). NCBI lineage: Eukaryota > Metazoa > Chordata > Testudines > Platysternidae > Platysternon > Platysternon megacephalum. Next base: position 6,694,708 of record QXTE01000095.1, read on the forward strand.
ACTACCCGTTGAGCCCGACGATCTAGCCAGCTTTCTATCCACCTTATAGTCCATTCATCCAGCCCATACTTCTTTAACTTGCCGGCAAGAATACTGTGGGAGACCGTATCAAAAGCTTTGCTAAAGTCAAGGAATAACACATCCACTGCTTTCCCCTCATCCACAGACCCAGTTATCTCCTCATAGAAGGCAATTAGGTTAGTCAGGCATGACTTGCCCTTGGTGAATCCATGCTGACTGTTCCTGCTGCTTCCAGCCTCCCTGAGTGAAATAAGCTGTACCAGTAAAGGGCACTTTTACCAGTATAGCTGCTTTTGCTGGCCCAACTCTGTTGGTCACGAATCACACCTATTCACGCCCCTGCCCGACAGCTTGTTGTGTAGATCTGGCCTGGGTCTGGTACGTGGCTCCAGGCCGTGGCCAGGCCATGACTCTGAAAAGGGAGGAAAAAGCTGCTTAATGCATCTCACTTAGTTGTGCAACGCTGTTCAGCTACATGGGAGGGGAGAACAGGAGAGTTTGCTTCCTTAAGCTTCAGGGGAGCAACTTGAGTCTGCTTGAACAGTTGAGAAGTCCTTGATGAGTCACCCAGCAAGAGACCTGGTAGCTCCCAGGACAATTCCAGGGTTTGTGTGGCTCTGAATCAATCTCAGCTCTGTTCACATTCATGTTCTGCTTTTATGGGTTTATTCTCAGCATCATGCTACTTACTGTTTAGGGTGCAGCTAGTGGTGGAGAGCTCTTCACTGGCTACTAGAAAACACTTCATTGAGCCAAATACTTTTTGCTCCCAGCCTCTGTTATATTTCTATACAACTGGTAGGTATTAATGACTTACAAAACCCCTTTTGGTGTAGCAACTAGGTCAGGGGTCTCAAACATGCGGCCCGCGGGCTGCATGCGGCCCGCCAAGCTCCCCGCCGTGCACCCCTCCCCCCGCTCCTCTGCCTACCCCCGGGGTTGCCCCCTGTGGTGCTGCGAGCCTCACGCTGCTCTCTGAAGCAGCTGGCAGCACAGCCCCTTCGGGCCGGGGGGGAGGGGGAAGGAGGTAGAGGGCTCCTGCATTGCCTCCTTCCAGGCACCACCCCCCGCAGCTCCCATTGGCCGGGAACAGGGAACCGCGGCCAATGGGAGCTTCGTGGGAGGTACCTGGAGGAGCGGCAGGAGCAGCACATGCACAGAACCCTGAGCCCCTCCCCCTCCCCCAGGGGCTGCAGGGACACCGTTCCAGAACGGAGCAGTGCAGGGGGACAGAGCAGGCAAGGAGCCTGCCCTGGCCCCAGTGAGCGCCACTGCCACCCCGGAGCCGCTCTAGGTAAGCGGCGCCGGGCTGGAGCTCGCTCCCTGAACCCCTCCTGCACCCCAACTCCCTGCCCTGAGCCCCCTGCCACATCCCGCACCCCTCCAGCACTCCCTGCCCTGAGCCCCCTGCTGCACCCTGCACACCTCCTGCACCCCCTGGGGGCAGCGTTGGGGTGGGGACTTCGGGGAAAGGGTTGGAATGGGGCGGGGAAGGGGTGGGAAGAGGGGCAGGGGCAGGGCCTCATGGAAGGGGTGGAGTGGGGGCGGGGCCGGGGCCAGCGAGGGGGGGGGGGGGGCTGTCAGTGATGTGGCCCTCGGGTCAATACACTCGTCCTCATGTGGCCCTCGTGGTCATTTGAGTTTGAGACCCCTGAACTAGGTAATTTATGCTTTTGTAAATAGTAAGCCAACCTATCAAGTGTATTGGCAGCTTGCTTCCTTCCTAGGAATGAAAGAGTGGCCCAAATGCCAAACCAAATAAATGCATCTTCACTTGTGCCCTGAAGGATGCCATGCTCTGGCCAGTTGCCATGGGCCATGTGTTTGGAAAGAGATCTGCCGCCTCTTCTGGGAAGAACAGTCCCAGAAACTGACAGCAAAAGTGCTGAGGAAGGAGCATGATCTGAGTCCCAATAGGTTCCACAGTCAGGTCATGGAGTGTGACCATCATCTTGGAAATGAACAAGAAGCTGATGGAGAGATTTGAACAGAGAACTTACATGCTCACAGCCATGCGACAGGTGTTGATGACTAGCCTGTGATTGCACTTCTGGAAAGGTATTGAGAAGCTGGTGGCTATTGAATCCCATATGCACGGAAATATCCCTGCCATGCTGGACAGGAGTTGGCTCAATTACTTATACCCTTCTGCTTAACCCTGGTGGGACTACTTAACTCATCTGATTGAACCAGTGCAAAGCCCAGGGTAGATGCTCTAATTTTAGTTTGAGTGGCTTATATCAATGTAGCTGAATTTGATTCCTTCCTAACTTCAGCTAAACTGAGTCAAAGCAATTCTTAAATCAGAATGTGTGTCTACATGGGGTTTTGCACTGGTTTAATTACATCTGTTTGTAAACCAGTGCGGCTATCTCATACAGGCAAGCCCTTAGTCTGGAGCTGAGCTGAAGACCCATAGCTGAAGCAACAAAGATATGGGATTTAAAATGCCTTTTTGCTAATACATACCAGACATCTATTTCACGTGGACAGGGTGAGCATGGAGTAAGGGCTGTTTGGGGTACCTTAATGTTTTGCAACACAGAAATTAAGCACTGTTTAAAAACAGAACTTCCTGGCTTTCAAATCTGCATCAGCAGCATCTTGCCCAGCTTTTCTTTCCTAGAGTTACTGCTATTTTTACAGACTGAGGGCTCTGCACTTCACCATTCAACACACTGTTCTTATGCGGAACACCTAAAAGGCAAAAAGACTGTCTAGTTCGGGGGTTCTCAAATTGGGGGTTGGGACCCCTCAAGGGCTCGCTAGGTTATTACATGGGGGATCACGAGCTGTCAGCCTCCACCCCAAACCCCACTTTGCCCCAGCATTTATAATGGTGCTAAATGTGTTTTTAATTCATAAAGGGGGGGGGGGGGGAGGAGGTGTCACCAGTACCAAAAGTTTGAAAACCACTGGTCTAGCTGTCCCTTCCCTGCCCACAAACTGTCCTTAGTGGGACTATCCTAGAGCTGCAGGGAGCAGTGACATTTAGTAAGCTGCTTATGCCAGCATCTCGGGTTAATATGTAGCTGCCCCTTACCTCACTAGGCCAAAGTTAAATTGTCCCTCTGAGGCCTTTAAATGTGCTTCATCATCAGGCTCCGGAGAATGAGCTAGAGCTGATGTTGTGACCGAGAGTTTGACAACCCAGTTTTAATGGGGTCACCAGGGCCCATGTTAGATGCCGAAACCTGAGCCCTGCCACCTCGGCTGAAGCCAGAACCCAAGGGCTTCAGCCTTGGGTGGCTGGGCTGTACGTTTCAGCCCTGGGCGGTGGGGCTCAGGCTACAGCCCTGCTGCCCAGGAATGAAGCCCTCAGGCTTTGGCTTCAGCGTGCCCCCCCTCACACACACACACACACACACACACAGGGCAGCGGGGGCTGTGTTTTTGTTGTTAGGAAGGGGTTGTGGTGCAGTGAAGTTGAGAACCCCTGAGCTAGAGCAAAGGACGGATGGGCCCTGTCTACACTAATTAAAAACATTTTGAAACATTTTCCACTGCTGGTAGTAGCACTGGGAGTTTGTGTAGACAGGTTGCTGAGGCTTTTAATACCATGTTGGTTAGACTTGTTCTGAGTGGATTTGTTCTCAGTGTTAGCAATGAGAAGTAATCTGGTAAAAAAATCCCCAATGTCGACAGGGCCCTGTCAGATTTGCCCAACGCTTGCTTCCGAATACTCATCCCCCTGCATTTGGAGATGCACCCCTGCCCCCAGGGGCACAAGGAGGGAGAAGAGGAATGGGGACAGAACCTAAGGGGTGTAGGAAAGGAGGCAATACACTGGAGATCAAAAATAGAAGGGGAAAAATCTGGTCTTCACTTACATGTGGTAAACTAGATGGATTTTTGGGGTGGTAGCTGGGAAGAAATGTGGGATAAACATGGTGGGGGTGGGAGCTGTGGGCATTAGGCAATTGACAGGTAATACAGAGCCTTTCACTTTGATGTGTTCAGAACAAAAGCAATTAAAAGCCTGGAAGTGACTAACAATGGCCTTTCAGCTAGGTTCTATTGCAAGCACATGAACAAGGAACAAAACACTAGTTCTAGTTGCATGGGAACTCCATCCCCCACAAAGCTCTGAAAGGGGGTCTAAAGGCCTAAGCATGACATCATCAGAACAAGCTCTCATTGGGTGAAGCTGTCCTGAGGGCAAGACACTGTTACCTGGCAACTTCTAAAACCAGCTGGTACTTCCAAAGTGGATGCCATGAACATGTTCCGTACATCACATGCATGCCCCAGATCTTTATCAACTGAAAATCATCATCCTCTAAATGCCCTTTGGTGATTTATGGTGAAATGATTTTGGTGCCCTAGCCCAGTTCCTAAAGGACAAGTATCCACCTCAGGAAAATCCAGCATTACTACTGGCAGAGCTTGATACCCTTAAGGGAAGACCTAGTAGAGACAGAATTGGCCATGAAACCTGAAATCTTTCCCGCTCATTCTTCCAGATGAGGGTGAGGCCCTATTGGTTGGATAGTGGAGGGGGTCATGCACTGTCACTGCCTGAGTTGATTGCCCTTCCTCGCTGGGAATGAAAGCCCAGTATAGCTGCCATCTTTTAGATCTATTTACATGTTACATTTCTACTCCTTAGCTGAAGTTCATTGTCAAGCTTTCACTTTTTACTCATTTCTGAGTGGATCAAACATGTAAACAACTTACCAAAGCTTTGTTTTCCTGCCAAAGCCACTTGTTGCTCCAGCAGTTTTTGAGGTACCAAAAGCCTGAAAATCATTTTGACCCAATTTAAAGAGAGCGAGACCTTTTCATTTCCAAGTTGCCTGGGTGCAGTATATACCCGTTTTCCAGAGATCATGTCATATTTGGTTTGTTGTATGCAAGTCCTTTTTAAAAACCGATCATTCACAAGTTTTAGTTAATGGGACATAAAATGCTGTACCTCTATTGTTCAGAATCGGGCCAGGCACAATGTTTGTAACAAAACTAGAAAGTAAGAGACTTATTGACTGGGTCAGGGTTTCACAGTTCCTTCTCCTTCACACAGAGAAGGAAAAAGTGGTCAGTGGTTTGAAAATCAAAAACCAAAAAAAGGGGATGTTTTTTGACTCATCTCTATTAATAGTATTATGGTAGCACCTAGAGGCCAGTGAGCCATTGTACTAAGCACTCTACAAACAACGAGAGGGTCTGTGTCCCAAAGAGCTTACCTACCATCTAAATGAATCCCAGTGAGACCATGAAGGTTGGCCTAGGTTCACCAGTAAAGTCGTCCACCTTCAACTTCTTCCCTTGTCATTCCCGCTAGCAACTCCTCTTCCCCCATACAACACCTCATACTCCTTACCTTTCGTGTCTTTGGCCTGTCCTTCCGCTGCTCTTCTATTTGAGTGCCTCCTTGAGAGAGAGCCAGTTCCCTCCCATCCTAGGATCTTCAGGGAGTCACAGATAACTGCTTGCCACTTGGGGGCTGCCTAGGAGATTCTCTGCCCCTGACGAGCTTACAAGGAATTTTTTAGGATGGCCAAAACCTGGGTTGCTCACCCTTCTGTTCAACCTGCCAGTTCAGTGTATCTGGGAAAACAGGTAAACTGTGAGGTGGCAAAGTTTGCCAACAATACTAAATTACTCCAGATAGTTAAGTCCAAAGCTGACGGCCAAGAGTTACAAAAGGCTCTCACTAAACTGGGTGACTGGGCAAAAAAATGGCAGATGAAATTCAATGTTGATAAATGCAAAGTAATGTGTGCTGGAAAACCATAATCTTTATTTATGAACACAAAATGGTGGGGTCTAAATTAGCTCTCTCTCAAGAAAGAGCTCTTGAAGTCATTGTGGATAGTTCTCTGAAAACATCTGCTCAATGTGCAGTGGCCATCAAAAAAGGTAACAATGTTAGGAACCAGTAGGAAAGGGATAGATAGTAATACAGAAAATATCATAATGCCACTATATAAATTTGTGGTACATGCCCACCTTGAATACTGAATGCAGTTCTGGTTGCCCATCTTTAAATAAATAAATAAAAATTGGGAAAAATACAGAAAAGTACACAAATGGGTAGTGGTATGGAACATCTGTATAAGGAGAGATTGAAAAGACTGAGACTGTTTAAAAAGCCAGTCTGGAGTCTCAAAGAAGGGAAGAAAAGGGAAATAAGAGACAGTTTCTGTCATACACATTTAGGACTGGATTTTAATGGTGGTTTGCCTGACATCCTGCCCCTCCCAGGCTGGCCAGCTGAACTGGACAGATGACAGCCTGGCTGAGTACACTATGTGCCCCAGGGAATTTTCCATCAGGCCTGTGGCATATTGGCACTGTTCACCTTCTCCCCCTGCCCTCTGAGGCCTCCCTTTGAGCCCCACTGCAATCCACACCCGAGAGGGGTATGAGTTCCCTTTTCTATCCCCCCTCTCCTCTGGCATGTACTTCTGGGCCCCACCAAAATGTTCCCTGTGGGGCCCCTCCCTTCTTTTGTTTCCCTCTCTTTGACAATCTGGCCACCCAGAGCAAGGCCTGCTAAAAGCATTGCTCCTCTACTGTTCAGCAGCCATGTCTTAGAATGGTCTGCAGGCAGGGCCGCCGGTGATGTTGCATATAGACAGATCATTAGGAGATCAGCAGGAAGGAAGTTGCTCGCTGGGAGTAAAGTACAGTCCTTGTGACTAACTCACCCCACCCTTGCATGATAAACAATAATGTGCATCAGTTATGAAACATCACGTGCTCATCCTCCTCATTGCTGCTCTAGAGGAGGCAGCTGGGCAATGAAAATGGCTTAGTATTGTGTGTGTGAGCAGAAGAAATGCACTGGTGTCTTCCAGGACTCAAACATAATCCCAGAATGTGCTGCTTCTGTCTGCAGAGACACAACACAACCATGGTGCAACATGCTCTGGCCACAAACACATTTAATCAGGGTTAGCGGTGCCAGAGAATCCTGAGCCCAGTCACAGCCTATACCTGAGGGGTATAGGCTGTGACTGTGTTGGCAAAAACGAGTCTTGTAATTCACCAGTGGTGCCACTCCAGTGGTGGTAGCAGTAGCAGGAATCCTAGTGTAGGTATATTACCTACAATAGAGCTGCCCACCACTTCTCCAACTTGTGAACTAGGAGGTCCCAGGGCTTGATTGTGCCTCTAACAATTTATTTTGTACACTCCTTTGCTAACATTAGCATTTAACTGGGCCATCTGGCCATTCAATTGAACACTTTACTGAGGGAGGGAAAGGTGGGTTCACACCTTGGCTGCTATTTGGCTGGAGGCAGGGCAGGGCTAGATAGTGTGCATTGTGCTGCCTTTCTGTTGCTAAGATGCAACCTCCACACTCCCTTTTGAATGCACATGAAGTTAATTGCAGAGAAACCCTAAAATCACAGGATCTGACTTGTTCCACTAGTGCAGGGGTTGGCAACCTTTCAGAAGTGGTGTGCCGAGTCTTCATTTATTCACTCTGATTTAAGGTTTTGCGTGCCAGTAATATATTTTAACGTTTTTAGAAGGTCTCTTTCTATAAGTCTATAATATATAACTAAACTATGGTGGTATGTAAAGTAAATAAGGTTTTAAAATGTTTAAGAAGCTTCATTTAAAATGAAATTAAAATGCAGAGCCCCGCAGACCAGTGGCCAGGACCCGGGCAGTGTGAGTGCCACTGAAAATCAGCTCGCGTGCCGCCTTCGGCACCCGTGCCATAGGTTGCCTACCCCTGCACTAGTGGGATGTTGTTCTGGCCTTGCTTAGCTAAGGGTATATCTGGAAACTTCTCCCTCCTCCTCCCACAATTCTCCGGTGGAGAGCGTGAGAGAGAATTCTCTTCCTGGTAGAAACGGCTCATCTCTTTTTCCTGCTGAGAGCTTTCTCACAGGAAAACCCACTGTTTCCCTTTTAGAAAACAGGTAGGAAGAAGGGAGGCAGCTTTGTCCAGCCTTGAAGAAGAGCTCTGTATAACCTCGGAAGCTTGTCTCTCTCACCAACAGAAGTTGGTCCAATAAAGGATACTATCTCCCTCACCTTGTCTTGCTTCTAAAAGGAAGCATTTCTCCTGACGAACCTGTTGTCAGGGGAGCGATTATCTGTTGCCCTTTGTTCCCGTCTTTATCATGCTTAAGCACAAGCCTTAGAGCAGAGTGATTTGAACAGAGTTGCTAAGCTCCTTGGGGTTTGTCTCCTCACTGTTGTGATTTGACCAAGGCAAACGGAGTAGTGAGTCATTCATTCTGCTGGCTCCATGGCTTCAAGCCAGGAGTTATCAGCCAGTTGTATCTGTGCCATGCCCCACCCATCTCACCTGATTGGTAAATTCAATCAAACACTGGGCAAAGCATGTCAGGGCAGGATGAGTTATTACCAGTGAAGAGCAAAACAGCCCAGGTACCAGGCCCCTCTGTGACATGTAAGCAGAACTCTTACTTCCTTCAGACTCTGCATATGTGAATAGAGCCCCATCATTGTGGGACAAATGAGAGGGTCCCTTGTCGGTGGATCCGCAAAGGAGAGCGTGAAGGGCTGTAGCTCTTCAGCTACTATTAGGGCACTGGACAAAGCTGCCTCCCTTATCTTCTGGACTGGAAGTCAACAGTCCTGGGTTCTAATCCTGGTTCTGCTACTGGCCCACTGTATAACCTTGGGCAAATCTTTTCCTGTGTCTGTAAATGGGGATGATACTGACCTCCCCACCCCATCTTTATAAAGTGTCTTACTGTCTACAGATAAAGTGGTGTGTAAGTGCTAAATTGCTGGTCCCCACAGAGGTTGTGTGAAGGAAGGGGAGTCCCTAATTCAGATCTGAATTGTACACCAGTGCACCAACACTCTTCAGAATCCTTTGGTTAGTGTCCTGAATGAAATATGGCTATTGAACGACAGATGTTGATGCTCTAATATGCCAAATCCACACGCTCAAGCCCTGGGAATGTGCAGCCTGACAGGTTTTGGTGGGGAGAGCTTCCAGTTTGACTCTGTACTGGGAACAGAATGAGTGACAAGTGCAGGAGGGTGTGGGAGTCTTTCCATGCGGTGCTGTTAATCCAGCCCAAGGTGAGTGGAGACACTGCAGTCACTATCTCTTGTGGTCATGCAATATTGGACTATTCCAGCTGTGCTGTTCAGAGGCACCCACTGGAGTGATCATGATCCTCCAAACACTTTCAAGCAATGGTAACTTAAGTGCATTTTTAAAAGACTCTCCTCTGGCACTTGGGTTCTCAGCATTGCCAGCCCCAACCATTCAAAAGCCATGGACCAGGTCCCCCAGACCACAAGATTGTTTTAAAATTAGTGAGATTTTAAATAATTTAAATAAGGTCTTCATTGGCCTTCTGGTTTTTGAGCCTTGAGCTCTTCTCAGTGACCACTGTTAAGAACTGAAAGTGGAGGTTCTCTTGTAACCACCTGGCTGCAGGAGTTGGGGCTTTAAGAAAAATACCAAATATCATGAGACTTGTAAAATTGCAAGACTTAGAAATACAGACCCCTTAACCCAAGAGCAGCTCCCACACTTCAGTCCACGGGGAGTCGATTCTGTTTCAGACTTTTGCCCTTTGTACAGGGAAACAAACTGAGCTGTGATATCACTGGCTGGTTCAGAGCATTCACAGGAACTCCTTGTGCCATGCAATCCAGGTATGGGTTTGGCAAGAGCCCCATTTTCAAATGTCTAGAGGTACCTACAGCCTTTAAGGCCCCATGCACAGTTTGCTCTTTCCTTCCAGGCAGGGGTATCTCTAGGATGGTGCCAGAGCAGCAGTGGTGTGGCTTGAGTGTAAACATGTTGGATGCTGGTGTTTGTTATGCTGCAGTGATTGATGGGAAGGCTGGCACACTCAGCTGGGAGTTATCTACTATCCCTGGTACACTAAATAGCGGGTCAGTGCCTAGGAGTGGTGCTGTGATGACATACAGGTAAACACAACGGCTGTTTAGGTAGCACTCCCCATGCTGTCCGGAGTGCTGGCTGTACCTCTGCAGTGGTATACTCCCCCCCCCTTACCAGCCTAATTAATACTCTGTTTGAGGTGCTGTTATATTGAGGGAGATTAGGAGCTTAAATGTATTTGGGTAGAATAAACATGCCATCTATTGAATCAGATTTTATGTAAAGAGCTTTGGAGTCCTTGGATGGAAGGTACCTAAGGTACGAAGTGCTGTATTGGTGGTTATCCAGCACCTCATCTGAAGGGGAATTTCACTCAGAATTCCTTTGTGCTTGGAGTCCTTCCCAGTTTTTCTACAGCATTTCATAAAGCAAAATGGCAATGGATCTGGTGCTCTGGATACTCCCCTCTGCCTGCCTAGTAATGGATTGGACATGGATCTGTAAAGGTCCCAGGAATGTCATTGACCTGCCCGTGCAGGGATAGTGAAGCTGCATTTCATAGAATCATAGAATATCAGGGTTGGAAGGGACCTCAGGAGGTCACTAGTCCAACCCCCTGCTCAAAGCAGGACCTAATCCCAACTAAATCATTCCAGCCAGGGCTTTGTCAAACCTGACCTTAAAAACCTCTAAGGAAGGAGATTCCACCACCTCCCTAGGTAACCCATGCAGGTCTTTATCCTTGTTTCTGCTTGGCAACTGTTCTGGGCGAAAAGTTAAATGACCGTGACCTGAACCACGGCAACTTTAATGTTTTTGGCATGCCTGTTCCATTATGTGTTGTTTGTAGTTTTAGAGCAGAATGACTCATTTGACCCTTGGCATAAATGTGTGGTTGACTGTCAATCCCCACCCTGATTCTTCATCAGCTATTGGCACTGCCTGTGAACTAGTAAGTACCTTCCAACTCCCAGGAACCAGCTTGTAAGGATAGTCATTTACTATGTGTTCGTACAGTCCCTATCACAGTGGAGCCTGTCCTGGTTGTGGCATTTAAATGTTACCATAATATAAACAGTAAATAATAATAGATGGCTGTGTGGGAAGGGTCAGCTGGCAACTTAATTTTTAAGTGTGCTATGGCAGCACCCACAGATTCTAAGCAGGATTGGAGCCTCAATGTGCTGGGTGCTGCACAAACAGCATAAGAATGGCCTCCCTACTAGTGCAAGAGCTTAGAAGTGTGTCTAGTGAGTTGAAATGGCACGGTGGTGCCAGATTTAAATGTACTGGATCAGGGTTAGGCAAGGCTGGGAGCAGCCAGGCATTTAACATACAGAGATTAAATGATGTCATAGCCTTTGTGCTGTATTACAAACACGCCCAGAAGGCTTCAGAGGTTATTTCCCAGCAGCTATGTGTAAACCCTGGGGAATAGGCTCAATATTTGCCTTTCAGAAACCCTAAACCAGGGGTAGGCAACCTATGGCACGGGTGCCGAAGGCGGCACACGAGCTGATTTTTCAGTGGCACTCACACTGCCCAGGTCTGGGGGGGCTCTGCATTTTAATTTAATTTTAAATGAAGCTTCTTAAACATTTTGAAACCTTATTTACTTTACATACAACAATAGTTTAGTTATGTATTATAGACTTATAGAAAGAGACCTTCTGAAAAGGTTAAGATGTATTACTGGCACGCAAAACCATAAATTACAGTGAATAAATGAAGACTCGGCACACCACTTCTGAAAGGTTGCCGACCCCTGCCCTAAACCATCTTATCCGGTTGGGTCGAATGAAACTCAGACATAACCTGCTCTTACAGACTAGACTGCCTGGTATTTAAAGGTCAGTCGGCTCAAGGGTACTTCCCCTCTTCAGGAGCAGCTCTGACTTTCTAGTTCCGAGAAGTGGGACTGGGAACAGGGCAGTGGTTTATGATGCAATACGAAGGGACGGGTCTCTGGGAGCTGGACACTAGGAGCCCTTTCAAGTTCAGTTACTTTGATTTTCTTGCCTGTAGAGTTGAACTCTCTATGGATCTAACATTGGAATGCGGTGAGGAAACTCCATGGAAAAACAGTAACTTCTTGTCTTTTTTTTTTTTTTTGTACTACTGAAATGCCTAGAGGTCCCAATGAAAACTGGGGCCCTGTTGTGCTAGGCAGTGTATGTACGCAGTCTCTGCCCTGAAAAACTTAAAATCTAGATAGGACAGAGGGGTGGGAAGGGAAATAGAGGCATTGAAGGAAGGTGATTTGCTCGAGGTTAGAGCAGGTCAGTAGCACAGCCTGGTATAACCCAGGAGTTCTGATTTCCAGTTTACCCCAGTCTGCTAGACCACACTGCCTCTCAGAACTAGTGCATCAACATATGCTGTTGTGCAGACATGCTGAAAACAGAACAGACTGGGTACCTTGAACCCCCTCCTTCCCAAACCTATTTATGTCACTGCTGATGATCTGTAAGCCACAGGGTTAGTTTGGCATTTCCTGTCTTTCTCTACTTCCACACCTGGTTCAGCTAGCCTGTTTGTGTTTAAAAGAAAAAAACAAAGACTCTCCCAGTTTGCTGAGCACAGAAACAATAAGACTTCCAGGGCTCCTTCCTTTATACATCCAAACAGTGGCCTCTTGCATTGTGCTGTCTCAGCAGGAGGCTTCTAATAAACTGGGTTGCCCTTGATTGCTGAGAGATGTCTATCATTTGTGTGATGGAGAGGTTTGGATCTTCCTGGGAAGTGCCTGAAGGGGGACAGATTAATTGCAAATCAGGGCTTTGCTCTCCACCTTTGTCTCAGCTGGAATCTGGAAGCGGGAACTCTGAAGAATACCAAGTAAAATCTCAGGTTTCAGAGTGATAGCCGTGTTAGTCTGTATCCGCAAAAAGAATAGGAGTACTTGTGGCACCTTAGAGACTAACAAATGTATTGTAGCATAAGCTTTCGTGGGCTAGCTGTAGCCCACGAAAGCTTATGCTACAATACATTTGTTAGTCTCTAAGGGCTTGGCTACACTGGCAAGTTACAGCGCACTAAAGCCGCGCACAGCGCTGTAACTCACTACCCGTCCACACTGGCAAGGCACGTACAGCGCTGTATCTCCGGAGATACAGCGCTGCTTGTTCTCCTCCTCCCCCAGAGGAATAAGGAGAATTGCGCTGCTGCTGCTGCGCTGCGGCGCCAGTGTAGCCGCCCAATGCGCACTGATTGGCCTCCAGAAGTATTCGGCAGTATCCCACAATGCCTGTTCTAGCCACTCTGGTCATCAGTTCGAACTCTACTGCCCTGGCCTCAGGTGACCAACCGTCAGACCCACCCTTTATATTCCCCGGGAATTTGAAAAATCCCCTTCCTGTTTGCTCAGCCAGCCAGGTGTGGAGTGCTATCAGCGAATCTTTCCAGGTGACCATGCCTCCACGCGCCAGGCGAGCCCCAGCATGGAGCAATGGCGAGTTGCTGGACCTCATCAGTGTTTGGGGGGAGGAAGCTGTCCAGTCCCAGCTGCGCTCCAGCCGTAGGAATTACGATACCTACGGGCAGATATCAAGGGCCATGATTGAAAGGGGCCATGACCGGGACGCTCTGCAGTGCAGGATTAAGGTGAAGGAGCTGCGGAATGCCTACCGCAAAGCCCGCGAGGCAAACAGCCGCTCGGGTGCTCCCCCCACGACCTGCAGATTCTATAAAGAGCTGGATGAGATACTTGGGGGTGACCCCTCCTCCATGCCGAGCACCACCATGGACACTTCAGAGCGGGTGGTGGAGGAGGAGGACGAGGAGGAAACCGGGAGTCAGGGTGCTGGGGCGGTTGGAGACACCCCGGACTACCTGGGTCCATGCAGCCAGGAGCTCTTCTCGAGCCCGGAGGAAGCTAGCCAGTCGCAGCAGCCGGTACTTGGTGGAGGACAAACTGGTGGAGGACAAACTGAAGAGCGTGTTCCCGGTAAGCGCTTTATTTTTTGGGAAGGAAGATTTTCGGGAGAGGAGGGTTAGGGCTGCATGCATGCCTAGATGTGGAATAGCGCATTGATGTGGTCTATCACTTCGCGGTAATCGGCCGCGGTAATCTCTTCGAAAGTCTCATCCAGAATGTGGGCAATGCGCTTGCGCAGGTTTCTTGGGAGAGCCACCGTGGTCCTTGTCCCAGTCAGGCTAACGTGTCCGCGCCACTGTGCCGCGAGGGGCGGGGGGACCATTGCTGCACACAGTGAAGCTGCATATGGGCCAGGGCGGAAGCCGCATTGCAATAGAAGACCCTCCCTTGCTTCCCAGGTCACCCTCAGCAGTGAGATATCTTCCAGGACGAACTCCTGTGGAAAATTTTGGGACAGTGTTCAGTGTAGGTGCCCCCTGCAGCTGTTGGCTCTCCCCAAGGCACAGAAACCCAGAAGACAGTACAGCCCAGAAACAATCAGTCCCCCTTACTCACCATTTTGGGGCTCCCGTGGGTTATGTCCGCTCTCTTTGGGACAGGAAAATTATGCTATTGTGTACACTGTGTGTGCCCTCCTCAAGTGCGGGGGAATGATTACTCTGTCTGGTTTAAACAATGCTGCCTCTGTTAAGTGTTGCATTTTGCCTTTGCAGATGCAACCTTGAGACCTCAGCCGTCCGTGTTTACACCTGCTCAAAGACTGCAAAGACTCCGGAGGAGACCGCGGAAAAGCAAGGAAGACATGCTGCACCAAGTCATGCAGCAGTCTGTTAAAGAAAATCAAAAAGCCCAGGAGTGGAGGGAGAGAGCGCAGGAGTGGAGGGAGACAGAAAGCAGGATCCGCCAGGAAAACTCATCGCACCGGCGGCAGGCCACGCAGCACCGGCAGCAAAGCACGGATAGGCTGATAACCATCATGGAGCGCCAAGCAGACTCTATCCAGGAGCTCGTAGCCATGCAGGCGGAGCACTACCGCGCCCGCACCCCCATGCAGCCCTTGCCCCAAAACTCGTTACCTTGTGCCCCCATGTCCCCTCCAACCCACTTTCCCCAACGTGCGGGTTCTTACCGCCAACTGCTGCCTCCAACACCGGTATCTTCACCACCCAGCTCTGAAAACTACGAGCCTTACCCCCTGCACTCAACCCCCATCACCATGCAGTATAGACATCATGAAGTGCAGCACTCAATGCAAAGCAGTGGAGACAGGACATACGCAGATCTCTGATTGTACCATTCCCCATCCCAACCCCACCCCACCCCATTGCCCTTTCTTGATTCCCAAACAGTTGTTTCTTTCAATAAATTTATTTTCTTTTCAATAAATGGATATTTTGGTTTTGAAAACATTCTTTATTATTGCATAAAGTAAAAGATCCATTAGGCCAGGAACCAGGCACTGCAAATCAGTGAAGCAAACACAGATTCCTACCAACATTGTAACCACAGGGCACCAGACATTACTGCTGGCTTTCAGCCTCAAATTGCTCCCTCAAGGCATCCCTAATCCTAGCAGCCCCGTGCTGGTCCCGTCTAGTAGCCCTGCTCTCTGGCTGTGCAAATTCAGCCTCCAGGTGTTGAACATCGGAGGTCCATGCCTGCCTGAATATTTCACCCCTCCCTTCACAAATATTATGGAGGGTACAGCACGCGGATATAACCGCGGGGATGCTGTTTTCTGCCAAGTCCAGCTTCCCATACAGAGATCGCCAGCGGCCCTTTAAACGGCCAAAAGCACACTCCACAGTCATTCGGCACCGGCTCAGCCTGTAGTTGAACCGTTCCTTGCTACTGTCAAGGCACCCTGTGTAGGGTTTCATGAGCCACGGCATTAGCGGGTAAGCGGGGTCTCCAAGGATCACAATGGGCATTTCGACTTCCCCTACTGTGATCTTCCTATCGGGGAAAAAAGTCCCGGCCTCCAGCTTCCTGAACACGCCAGTGTTCCGAAAGATGCGTGCATCATGCACCTTTCCGGGCCACCCTGTATTAATGTCAATGAAACGCCCACGGTGATCCACTACCGCCTGGAGTACCATAGAGAAATACCCCTTCCGATTAACGTACTCGGAGGCTAGGTGCTCCGGGGCCAGAATAGGAATATGCGTCCCATCTATTGCCCCTCCACAGTTAGGGAAACCCATTTGTGCAAAGCCATCCACAATGTCCTGCACGTTACCCGGAGTCACGGTTCTTCTGAGCAGGATTTTATTAATGGCCCTGCAAACTTGCATCAGCACGATTCCAACGGTCGACTTTCCCACTCCAAACTGGTTCGCGACCGATCGGTAGCTGTCTGGAGTTGCCAGCTTCCAGATTGCAATAGCCACCCGCTTCTCCACCGGCATGGCGGCTCTCAATCTCGTGTCCTTGCGCCGCAGGGTGGGGGCGAGCTCCTCACACAGTCCCATGAAAGTGGCTTTTCTCATCCGAAAGTTCTGCAGCCACTGCTCGTCATCCCAGACTTGCAGGACGATGTGATCCCACCACTCAGTGCTTGTTTCCCGAGCCCAGAAGCGGCGTTCCACGGTGCTGAGCATGTCCCACAAGCAATTTTGTGTCGTACGCGTTACGTGACTCGCTATCATCGTCGGAATCCTCGTTGGACTCCTCACTGTCACTTTGGATCCTAAGGAATAGCTCGACTGCTAAACGTGACGTGAAGGCGAGACTCGTCAGCATACTCCTCAGCAGTTCGGGCTCCATTTCCCGCTGACCGAAACGGAGCACACAGATCGCGCTGCACAGAAACCGTTGAAAGATGGCGCCAAATGTGGACGGAAACACAGGGATTGCTGGGATGTGAAGCGATGCATCACGGGGCGTTGGGACAGGACCCAGAATGCCCCGCACCCCCCGCCCCCTTCCCACAAGGCGTGAAAATGGGAAGAGGTGCTCTGTGGGATAGCTGTCCATAGTGCGCTGCTCCCAGTGCCGCTGAAAGTGCCGCCAATGTGGCCATGACAGTGCGCTGGCAGCTGTCAGTGTGGACAGACTGCAGCGCTTTCCCTATTCAGCTGTACGAAGGCAGGTTTAACTCACAGCGCTGTACATCTGCCAGTGTAGACAAGCCCTAAGTAAAATCTCAACTCCTTTGTCCTCCCTCTCCTCAGCTTGCAGCAGGATTCTCCCTCCACCCTTTACTGATTACAATCAGTTCATGGTAACATCTTACTTTTAATTAACGGCCTCTTGTTTTACATCCACAATCGATTCCTGGCACAGCTGAGATGACAGCTGCCTGGGTGGAAATATGTGTGCCTGCATGTTGAGAACGTTAACCATCTCAATCCTGTTTCTTACAGGGCAGATTGGTTGAGGCCCCTTTGAAAGTTTGCCCCCCAAGATCTTTATACCTGAAAGGTTATAAAGCACAGGGACAGACTTTCATTTTCTTCCTTGAGTGACTTTTTAGGTGCCTCTTAGTTCTCTTGTGCTGGAGGGGCTGCCTTAGTGGGCTAAGCCTTGGGGTTTAAAATACCTACTCCCTGGAACCCCAGGTTCAAATCTTCATGGGGGTCAATGCAGCCCCTTGTCCTTCCAAGATCCTTATAGTTTCACTTGGACCTGGTATTTCTTCCCTCTTAGTGCAAGAGGAGGGACAGAGCTGCCCAGGCTATGGTCTGGTGTGCCATCACTATTCAGGTCTTGCAAAGCCATCTAACAGATCAAGGCTCTGGGAGACCTGAGGTCTTTGGTACACCTCTACCTCGATATAACGCTGTCCTCGGGAGCCAAAAAATCTTACCGCGTTATAGGTGAAACTGTGTTATATCGAACTTGCTTTGATCCGCCGGAGTGCGCAGCCTCGCCCCCCCAGAGCACTGCTTTACCGCGTTATATCCGAATTCGTGTTGTATCGGGTCGCGTTATATTGGGGTAGAGGTGTATTTCAATAATAAAAAAACCCAAACTGCTATTCTGAAAAGCTGTTACCTCTTCTTGCACGGGAGCAGCAAGGGGCAAAAGCAAATCTCTTGTTCTGTTTCACAGCTCACCTTTAAAGATGAGTTGTAGGTATACTGGGGGCGGGGGGAGAGGAAGCTGCAGGAGGTGGTGGAAGTAATTTGTCATGGTACCTAATATATGGAGATATACCTATCTCATAGAGCTGGAGGGGACCCTGAAAGGTCATCAAGTCCAGACCCCTGCCTTCACTAGCAGGACCAAGTACTGATTTTGCCCCAGATCCCTAAGTGGGCCCCCTCAAGGATTGAACTCACAACCCTAGGTTTAGCAGGCCAATGCTCAAACCACTGAGCTATCCCCTCCCCACCTTACTCAGTGCAGTCATTTCCTGTCCCAGAGAGAAAGTTGCTGCATCTCCTAGCTCACTAGGAATTGCACCACCAGCTCAATCCACCAGCCTGTGCTACCAGGATAGTTCTAACCCCCCCCCCCCCCTCACCCCCGCTCCGGAATGCTCAAATCAGTGCTTGAATGCATCTTTGCTTAGAGCAAGGGTAGCTGCCATATATATTTTGCATTAGGTCACTCTGCACTGGCAGCAGTGCTAGTGTAAATGGAAAATGCTGGCAGATCAGCTGTGTCCTTACGGTTGGTCCCCCCCAGCGCATTCATGCAATGCTCTTGTATGCCCTTTCAGTGACCACTCTGTGCATTGTTACCTGTACTCCTGATTCCACATGATTTGAGCTTCTGCAGCTCCTGTAATCTTAGGTGCAATAGAATTAAGATAGGTTGTCTATTTAGCTTGTCAAAGAGAAGGTTAAACAGTGGTTGGATCATGGTGTATATGTGCCTACTGTTAACACAACACTACACAGGTTATTCCTGGGGGAATTCTGTGCCACTGCACGTATGCAGAGTTCATGTCCCCCGCAGATTTCTTTGCTTCCCTGCAGAAAAATGACTTTCTGACAGGGAAGCAAAGGAAAGCTGCAAAAGCAGTTACGCACCACTCCCTAGCTGAGCAGATACATTGTTTCAGGCACCCAGAGCAGCCGGCAGAGAGGTAAATTTCTTCATCACACAGCACACAGTCAACTTGTGGAACTCCTTGCCTGAGGAGGTTGTGAAGGCTAGGACTATAACAGGGTTTAAAAGATAGCCATTAATGGACTTAACTGGATAAATTCATGGAGGTTATTAGCCAGGATGGGTAAGGAATGGTGTTCCTAGCCTCTGTTAGGTTCACTCCCTCTGGGGCACTTGGCATTGGCCACTGTCGGTAGACAGGATACTGGGCTGGATGGACCTTTGGGGTCTGACCCAGTACAGCCATCCTTATGTTCTTATAAATGTGGCTCCTACCCTGAGCCGGGATCAGCTGCCAGTCCTAGCTGGGCTGGAGCAGGGGAGGATGGGATTTCCTCTTCCCCTGCAAGGAGTAGCTGGGGCTGTGTCAGGACCCCCCCCCCCCCCCCCACAAAAAACCCCCACCCCCAGCTGCAGGAAGCTCAGCATCCTCCCCTGCTTCCTGCCCCCATCGCTCCTCAGCTGTGGGGGGAGGGGTCACTGTACGGAGAGCTGCTCCCCCATTCGCACAACTCCAGTGCATCTGGACCTCCCATACCCAGACACCCCTGCCAAGCCTCACCCCACTCACCCAGAACCCCTCTAGCCCTCCATACCCGAACCTCAACCCCTGCATCTGGAGTCACCCTGCACCCAGAGCCCCTGCCTCCGGACCTCCACCCCTGCACCCAGACCACCCCCCCACTGAGCTCCCTGCACTCAACCCCCCACCCGGACAAGCCTCACCCCCCTGCACCACTCTGAGCCCCCACATCCAGACCCCCATGCCACTGACCCCCCCCAACTAGCTGCACCCAGACCCCCACCCCATTAAGCCCCACTCCTCCAGCATCCAGACCCTCCTGCTGAGACCCTCACACCCAGACCCCTCCACTGATCCCCAACTACTTTCACTTGGAAGCCCCTGCAGAGTCCCATTGCCCCTGCACCTGCCTCTGTGCAGATCCCCCCCACACCTAGATCCCCCCACTGAGCAGCCTGCACCCAAATTGTCCCACACAGAATCCTCTCATCCCACTACTGGATCCCCCCATATTGAGCCCCTCCACACTTGATTGAGCCTGCCTGCCCCATACCTGGTGCACCTGGCGCAGAGGGGCAGGGCCCCAGGGTGTTTCTGGGGTAGACCCAGGCCTTATGCTGTGTCAGGGTCGGGTGCAGCCTCACCACTGAGTCTGTGTCCTGGGGGTGGGCAGTGGGGGGGTTGCAGGGTGATCTCCCACCTTTGTACAACCAGTGGTCTGTGCTCCCCACTGCCATGCTGGAGCCTCTGCAATTGTTTATTGACAATAAAGGTTGCAGAATTTAAAAATATTGTGTGCAGAATTTTTCATTTTTTGGCACTGAATGCCCTCAGGAGTAACAGGCAGATGTTCTTTAAAGTAGCAGGCAAAGGCAGAATGCCAGATCTGAGGACTCGCAAGTGAAACTTGAAAAATTCAAACTGGAAACAAGGGGCACATTTTTAACAGTGAGGGGGCATATCGCCCACTAGGACAGTGAGCCAAGAAGTTTGGTGGGTTCTCCATCACTTGAAATCTTTAAATCATGATTGGGTGTCTTAAAAAATATATGCTGTAGCTCAGTTACAAGTTATTGGACTTGAGGCAGGAATTGCTGGGTGAAATTCTAAGGCCTGTGCTCTGCAGGAGGTCAGACTAGATGGCCACACTGGTCCTTCTAGCACTTAAAAATCTATGGTCCTGTGTCTCGTCTTCCAAAGAATAAAGAGTCCCTTATGCCAGACAAGTATCAGAGGGGTAGCCGTGTTAGTCTGGATCTGTAAAAGCAGCAAAGAATCCTGTGGCACCTTATAGACTAACAGAGGACAGGTTGCCATTAATGTAGTAAGATATCAGCTTTTGTGTACACTGAAAAATGCCACGTCTGTGGTTCACACTCTGAAACGTTGGTGCAGGACCAATCAGCGATGGATTTACTCCCACAAACATTTCTCTCAGGGGACTGTGGGGCAAGGCCACTGGGTACAGCATCCTTGAAGGGTGTGCTACAGGGCCGGCGCAACCCATTAGGCGACCTAGGCGGTCGCCTAGGGCGCTACTATTTGAGGGGCGCCGCTGCAATTTTGGGGGCGGGACCTTCCGCCGCCGCTGTCGGGGGCGGCATTTCAGGGGCGGGACCTTCCGCCGCCTAGGGCGCCGAAAAGGCTGGCGGCGCTCCTGGTGTGCTATATGTTATAATTTGGACCTAGCCACGGTGGCGCATCTTTACGTGTTATATTTGTTTAATTGTGAAATGGTGGTGTTGTGTAGACTTCAGACTACTGCTTAGGCCAGGGGTCGGCAACCTTTCAGGAGTGGTGTGCCGAANCGCAACCCATTAGGCGACCTAGGCGGTCGCCTAGGGCGCTACTATTTGAGGGGCGCCGCTGCAATTTTGGGGGCGGGACCTTCCGCCGCCGCTGTCGGGGGCGGCATTTCAGGGGCGGGACCTTCCGCCGCCTAGGGCGCCGAAAAGGCTGGCGGCGCTCCTGGTGTGCTATATGTTATAATTTGGACCTAGCCACGGTGGCGCATCTTTACGTGTTATATTTGTTTAATTGTGAAATGGTGGTGTGTAGACTTCAGACTACTGCTTAGGCTGAAACTCACTGACTCAAAGAACTCCTACTTTGTGTGTTAATTCCATTGATTGTCATGTAGCTGATTTAGTTTTCCATGTGATTAGTGCTGCATATTACTGGTTTTCACTCTCTAGTTACTTAACTGACTTTAATCAAATTACAGTCATTGATTTGCCCCATTTCCAGCCTGTTGCTGCCACTTAGCAGCCATTTTTATCAGACTGCTGCTTAGGCTTTTTCTGCTTGATTCAGTTTACAGCCATAATGTCCATTAACACTTCATTTGACACCTCTGTGTCATTTCTCTCCTGACTTGTAAAGTACCAGCCTAGCTTCGCCTCTCTCTCTCCATCCTGCTCTTTGTCCCTGGTGGACCTGCAATACTGATACAGTGACAATCATTTAACTCAGTGGTTCTCAAACGGTGACCCCTTTCACATAGCAAGTCTGAGTGCAATCCCCTTTATAAATTAAAAACACTTTTTAATATATTTAACACCATTATAAATGCTGGAGGCAAAGCGGGGTTTGGGGTGGAGGTTGACAGCTCGCGACAACCCCCCCCCATGTAATAACCTTGTGACCCCCTGAGGGGTCCTGACCCCCAGTTTGATAACCCCTGATTTAACTTAAGGTATACCAAAGAACCAAGATGATGTGAAACCTGATCATGGGACCTTAAACTGTATTAACCGTTGTCTTCTGCTTACCCTAATCGTCATTGTGTCACCGGCCTGAACACTGCAAGAACCATATTTAGAGGCAGTTGTGAAATGTATAGCTTGTCTTTGTGGTCAGGAAAAATAACAGGATACAACTGTTAGGGAACTTTTTTAATCCTGGTAGATAAATAAGGCCCCATCTACAGAACAGCCCTGTCACTGGTCCCGGTTACAACATAGCTTTCTCGCATGGTTTACATTTGATGGCGTAGACCGGCTCTTGNAACACCATTATAAATGCTGGAGGCAAAGCGGGGTTTGGGGTGGAGGTTGACAGCTCGCGACAACCCCCCCCCATGTAATAACCTTGTGACCCCCTGAGGGGTCCTGACCCCCAGTTTGATAACCCCTGATTTAACTTAAGGTATACCAAAGAACCAAGATGATGTGAAACCTGATCATGGGACCTTAAACTGTATTAACCGTTGTCTTCTGCTTACCCTAATCGTCATTGTGTCACCGGCCTGAACACTGCAAGAACCATATTTAGAGGCAGTTGTGAAATGTATAGCTTGTCTTTGTGGTCAGGAAAAATAACAGGATACAACTGTTAGGGAACTTTTTTAATCCTGGTAGATAAATAAGGCCCCATCTACAGAACAGCCCTGTCACTGGTCCCGGTTACAACATAGCTTTCTCGCATGGTTTAAATTTGATGGCGTAGACTGGCTCTTAGCTGTTCCCGATGGGCTGTGTAAGAGCATTCCCAAACAGGGCTGAATCCTCCCAAGACCTCTCTCCGCTACAAAGCGGAGCCATGATTTAGCTGTCACCCCGGTGTGATTGTGGAATCAGTGGGGCTCTAGATTGTGAACTTCTTGGNTCAGGAAAAATAACAGGATACAACTGTTAGGGAACTTTTTTAATCCTGGTAGATAAATAAGGCCCCATCTACAGAACAGCCCTGTCACTGGTCCCGGTTACAACATAGCTTTCTCGCATGGTTTAAATTTGATGGCGTAGACTGGCTCTTAGCTGTTCCCGATGGGCTGTGTAAGAGCATTCCCAAACAGGGCTGAATCCTCCCAAGACCTCTCTCCGCTACAAAGCGGAGCCATGATTTAGCTGTCACCCCGGTGTGATTGTGGAATCAGTGGGACTCTAGATTGTGAACTTCTTGGGGAGGAACCCTGTCTTGTAAACCTCCCCCACGCTTATGATACTGTAGAAAGCCTCCCCTTGTGAGAAGGGATTAAGTATAAGAATACTTACAGATGGGGAAACTGAGGCACTTGTGTGAGTTGCCCAAGGCAGAGCCAAGATTAGCTCTTAGCAATCAGGCATCCAAGACGACTGCCACTGTAGAAGCAACCCATCCACTTGAAGCACACGCTAAATGTGTCAAGCTCCAGAAGCACACAAGCTCACTAGCAAGTCTCGAAATACTCATGCTGGTGGGGGGCGGTAACTTGCCTGCCAGTCAGAGGCATCTGGAGGAAACAACCCCCCAAGGAAATGTAAAACAAATGGGGAAGCAGGTACCATTAAAATAATTAAAAACCTGCCATGCTGCTGGGAGCCAGGACACCTGGCAAAGCAGCATGAGAAAGGAACTGAGTTCCCAGATATGGGGCCCTGTATAAAGTCCTGTCTTGTGTAATCTGTTCCAAACAGAGCAGGAAATGCAGAGCCTGATGACTAAAGACTGGGGGGGGGG
>QXTE01000095.1:6718622-6732090 GCA_003942145.1 Platysternon megacephalum
TGTCACTTTATTGGCCTGCTCCCTTCCTCCATTTTGGTAACAGCTTTGCTTGATTGTTTTCTTGTGACAGAGCAACAGTTGGGGAATGAAGATGTCACACTTGGATTTTAAAACTTGATTAGCCTGTCTCAGTCTTCTACTGCAGTTAATTCAGATTAGCTTGTCTATGCTCCTTGTGCTATGGATTGAAAACTAGCAGGGTAATAAATGACAATGTGGTGGGTCCGACTCCTGGGTAATAGTGACACGGCCAGATAGATACCTAGATAACTGTCTAGTTGGGTGCCACAGGGTTGGGTCTTCTCTCTAGAGAATTGTGTAGTTCAGCACAGGACTGGTGGCCTACGATTTGGGTTGTGTCCCTGGCTTTGTCACAATCTTGTTGTGTAAGCCTAGGTAAGTCACGTATTGGTCTGGGGAATTGGGGATTTGTGTTTCAGTAGCATCTAGGAGCCCCAAGGTGCTAAGCACTGTACAGACATGGAACAAAGACTATTCCTGCCCCAAACACCTGACAGTTGAAGTACCTCTGTGCTTCCATTGCCGCTTTATAAAACAGGGCCACTTGCTTACCCCATCCCATGGGGTTTGGAGAGACTCGGAGGCAGAGACTTGCCAAGCTGTGTCTAGGGGATTTTGGCTGTCCAGTGCCCATTACAATTAGTCCCTTAGGCAGCTTTGGGCATCTTAGTCTAAACTCTCATGTTTGTAAAGCAGAAAATGCTGTAGAGCTTACAAACTAAAGCTCTCCAATTGTCTCCTTTATGAGAGAAAAAGTATGTTAATGACATTCATATGATGCTAAATCAGGAGGAGTAGCAAACCACAGCGAGGGCAGAGAAATAGCATAGAGGGACCTAAAGAGATTTAAAAACAAAAGGAGAATAATCTTGTATAACTGCGATCTAATCTGGGGTTAAACATATTCACTAGGAGCTAGAAACCTAGAGAGCAGTAATGCGGAGAGACCCAAAGTTCCCAGCAGACAGTGAAATAGACATGCAGCTAAAAAGGCTGATGTTGTTTTAAGCTGTATGTGTGGAAGCATCTAGTCTCAGGCTATGTCTACACTACAGGCACTTCAGCGGCACAGCTGCAGTGCTGAAGCTATGCTGTTGTAGCTTAGACACTTGCAACAGTGACAAAGTTTTTCTGTTGCTGTAGTTAATCCACGCTCTCATGAGGCAGTAGCTGGGACTACAGTGTCTATACAGGTCTGTCTCATCTTACGCTGGGGTTACGTTCCGCGGTCAGCGCCTAAAGCGAAAACCGCGTATAGTCAAAATGACATTGAGTGTAATGGCGGGCAGAATCGCCCGCCCTACGGAAACAGTATTTAAATTGTTATTTTTCTCTTTTTTTTGTTGTTTTTTTCTTGTTTTTGCCGACCACATAAAGCTGAAATTGCACATGTTAAATGCACCTAAGATGCGACAGACCTGTACCAGGGTTTAGGTTGGCTTAACTATGGGTATGTCTACACTGCAAAGTTGTCGACAAATCTTTTGTCTTTCACGGGTACTTTTAAAAGCTCCCTCCCCCTCCCCCCCGCGAAAGACAAAAATTTTGCCGACGCAAGTGGCAGTGTGAATGCAGCTTTGTCGGTAGGCACGCTCTCCTGCCAACAAGGGCTGGAAGTATTTTGTCGGCAAAAGTGCCGACAAAGAGCATTTACACACGCTGACACAGCCTTGTCGCTAATAGCTGCATGGTGTAGACAAGCCCTATGTCTTTCCGCAGCATAACTTGGTCGAACCGAGGTTTTAGGTGTAGACCAGGCCTTAGAAGCTCTCACTTTTCTGCTCTATCTAAATAGTTGGTGCTACCGTACCTGGAATATTGTTTTCACTTTTGGCATCTCACTTCCTGGAAGGTGTAACAACTGGAGTTCTCGGAGATGAGTGAGAAATTATCAGCGAGCCAGAGGGATGAGCGGAGGAAAGATTAAGAGCTACTAGTTGACGCATTGCCATAGAGATAGATGCATGGTGTCTAAATATGTAGCATTTGGCGAAAGGCAACTCTGGTGTTCTGGGGAGGGTGGGGAGCAAATACATCGGCAGTATTTACATGGTGTAAGCACCACGGAAGGAGAAGAATCCTGTGGGGTGGGATGAAACCAGGAATGTTGAATATTGTGGGAGGGGAGGCTGAGTAAAAGTGGTAGATTCCCTTCTCTGCCACCTTCCATCAGAGGATCCCAAATCCATTTGTATTTTGTAAAGCACTGTAAATTGCTCATGTCTCCTCCTTTTACAGCTGGGGTTATTGAGACTTGAAGGGGGAGTGATGCGACCAAGCTCNCTACAGTGTCTATACAGGTCTGTCTCATCTTACGCTGGGGTTACGTTCCGCGGTCAGCGCCTAAAGCGAAAACCGCGTATAGTCAAAATGACATTGAGTGTAATGGCGGGCAGAATCGCCCGCCCTACGGAAACAGTATTTAAATTGTTATTTTTCTCTTTTTTTTGTTGTTTTTTTCTTGTTTTTGCCGACCACATAAAGCTGAAATTGCACATGTTAAATGCACCTAAGATGCGACAGACCTGTACCAGGGTTTAGGTTGGCTTAACTATGGGTATGTCTACACTGCAAAGTTGTTGACAAATCTTTTGTCTTTCACGGGTACTTTTAAAAGCTCCCTCCCCCTCCCCCCCGCGAAAGACAAAAATTTTGCCGACGCAAGTGGCAGTGTGAATGCAGCTTTGTCGGTAGGCACGCTCTCCTGCCAACAAGGGCTGGAAGTATTTTGTCGGCAAAAGTGCCGACAAAGAGCATTTACACACGCTGACACAGCCTTGTCGCTAATAGCTGCATGGTGTAGACAAGCCCTATGTCTTTCCGCAGCATAACTTGGTCGAACCGAGGTTTTAGGTGTAGACCAGGCCTTAGAAGCTCTCACTTTTCTGCTCTATCTAAATAGTTGGTGCTACCGTACCTGGAATATTGTTTTCACTTTTGGCATCTCACTTCCTGGAAGGTGTAACAACTGGAGTTCTCGGAGATGAGTGAGAAATTATCAGCGAGCCAGAGGGATGAGCGGAGGAAAGATTAAGAGCTACTAGTTGACGCATTGCCATAGAGATAGATGCATGGTGTCTAAATATGTAGCATTTGGCGAAAGGCAACTCTGGTGTTCTGGGGAGGGTGGGGAGCAAATACATCGGCAGTATTTACATGGTGTAAGCACCACGGAAGGAGAAGAATCCTGTGGGGTGGGATGAAACCAGGAATGTTGAATATTGTGGGAGGGGAGGCTGAGTAAAAGTGGTAGATTCCCTTCTCTGCCACCTTCCATCAGAGGATCCCAAATCCATTTGTATTTTGTAAAGCACTGTAAATTGCTCATGTCTCCTCCTTTTACAGCTGGGGTTATTGAGACTTGAAGGGGGAGTGATGCGACCAAGCTCATTGAGCCAGGGACAGTTTGGGAATTTCCAGGCTGACTAGGAGATTAAGTGAGGCAATTCCCATTTGAACAAACGGGAGTTTGACTAAATCCCGTGTGAAAATCTCACCTGGGGATCTGACTCCCAGTCTTGGGCTTTGGCCACAAAGCCACCGTGCCTTGGGGAAGCCGTGTCTGCCCTGTGCTCTAGCAGCCTGGAGAAGGCCCCATCATTTGGGACACGGACAAAGCACTAGAAATTGCACAGTAGGGACCATGGGCAGCGGGTGAAGTTTCCCCTTGGGGAGGCTAGCCCCTCTGCCCCACCTCTTCCAGCTAAGGCCACGCCCCTTCTTGCTGGTCTCAGCCCCCCTGTGGCCCGGGGAGAGTGGGGGGCTGAGAGCTTGGTTGGGGCCACAGCGGGGAGGGGGGCTGCGAGCTCGGGGGGGGGGTTGCAAGCTCCGAACCCAGAACCCCTCCCCAGTGCCTCCCCTTCCGCCCATGGCCCCTTCCATGGCCCCACCCCATTCGCCCCTTCCCCCGCCCCCATTCCACCCATGGCTGCACCCCATTCCACCCTTTCCCCCATGGCCCGGCCCCATTCTGCCCCAACTCTGCCTGTTCTCCCTTAGTCCCTGCCCCCCGCTCGCTCCTTCCCTCTTCCCTGCGGCCCCGAGACTAGAAAAGCTCTGTGACCCTGCCAAGGCCGCGGCAGCAGTGGGAGGAGATTTTTCCATGGGCCCCAAATCTGCCACTGCTCCACCACCTGTTCAGTAAATCCATTGGGGGAAAGGAGTCCTCTGCTGCAGTGTGAGCTCTGCAGCTCCTCCCAGGGAGCCAGGTTACCCAGTCTCACTCCCCTCCTGTGTCTGTGGTAAGTGGAGTGGCTGCAAATCAGCCTCGGTAGGAGAATGGATAGAGGGTGTTGGCAGAAGGAAGTGTGTAGGGAGACCCGTTGAGGCGCTCTCTGGTGTCTCAGTTAGCGGACATGTGCCTGACTCTCATCAGCAATCTCAAGGTCCTTCTGGATTCTCAGGGAGTGGCAGTGGCCCATGTTGACCTTCTCTATCTATAGCGAACAGGAGATTGCACCTTCGCCTGCCAGTGACCATCTGTGCCCTTGGCCTCTCCAGGCTGGAGGGAGCTCAGTGTAGGAGTGCTCTTGGGTTTCACCCAGAAACTCCAGTTGGGGAACATGCTGCTGCCCAGAACTACATTCAGAGCAATGCACCGGCTCCCTTTTGGGGCACAGGTGCAATTCAGGGTATTGGTGAGAACCTTTAAATCTCTGAATTGTCAGGGACCCAGCTCCTGGAAAGATTCCCCTGTCATAGCCATGTGAGATCACTTTTGTGTTCTGGCCTAGAACCAGCACAGAGTTTTCCCAGTGGAGGTCCCCATCCCATTTGGAACTTGCTGCTCATCGGAGCCAGAACTTCAGGGCTCTCAGTGTCTGTGTGTTTGGTGGTGGTTCTGGCAAGACTAGGGCATTGTGGCTTCCAGCCCCGATGGCAATCACACTGTATTTATAGATCTAAGATTGCACTCATGGCAAGGGCAATAGGTGCTATAAAACTTCTGTAACAGTGCTAGAAACTGTGATTGCGTAAGCAAAAATGACTGGTACGATGGCAAAGTGCAAAGCTGTCTGGGTGGAGCTATGGACACAGAACAAACCTCTGTCCTACCCTTCTGTTCCTCAGGATATTTTAAATAGGCCACCTCCTGCCTTCTCTGTTAGGCTTCCCGTGTCTGCCTGCTTACAGAATAGGTCACTGCCAGAGATGGATTTCCTGTTAGCTGACAGGCGATGATGTTTAGGCGGAAAAGGACTCTGTTCCCTTCCACAGAGGCAAAGAGGAGTGAGCAGGGGGGTTCAGGGGGCAGCAGGCTCTCTGATACTTAGCCGAAGCCAGGTCAGATGCTGGGGATGTTATCTGCAGCAAGAGTGGAAAACGCTGAGTGTTTCATTCTTCAATGAGAAGTCTCATAGTTAAACTATTCTAAAAATAATTGGGAGTGGTCAGTGCTGTCTCAGACCTGACCGTGTCTTCACGACCAGGAACTCTCAGCCCAACACACATTGTGTCACCTCAGACTGATCTCTGGAAAAATGAGTGTCAGGCTTCTTGCTGCTTAAAAATGCCTCCAAAGCATTTGAGAAATGTGGACTTGTGATTTTCTTTTCTTTATGACATATGAAGGAGGCCTGGAAAGACCTTTTTCCCTCCAAAAAAAATTGCTTTGTGATTTTACCTTAATATCAGGGATGTCAAGTCGGGACTCCCCTGTGTTTGCTGCTGGACTTATAGGTGTTTTTGTGTTCTAGGTCAGGTGTTTTTGCTGTGAGTTTTGCATTACCTGCAGGAGTGAGGGTGTGGAACCTTTAACAGAGGCTTCCTTTGTCCAAAATATTAGTCATAGATGCTGTGAGCTGTGTGGTCTGCCTGCCCCAACCCTTTGGGAACTTGCCTCCTGCTCCCTGGGGAAGAGGAACCAGCCTGTGCACACTTCAGTCAATTTGGGCTCTTTCTCGGTGGATCAGAGATAAGCTGAGTGGTTTTGTGTGGGGAGGAGGAGTGCTGCTGAGACTGGGGAGGCGATGTGTGTGTGTGTGTGTGTGTGGCAATTGTTTAAAGAGGAAGCAGGGAAGAAATATGTATCTGTCTTGTCTTTAGATTGTAAGCGCTTTGGGGCAGGGACTGGTCTGTATGGGTGCGGTGTGACGCCTAGTGGTGCTAGTGATCCTTGTTCAGTGTCGTCAGGCCTTACCGAATACAAACATTTAACTTTGTCTTAACAAAAACCAACCAGAAAGCAAAGCTTGAAGCAGTCTGACCCCTTTCCCATAATGGGGTGCAGACCCTTGGCAACTACTGTAAGGCTAAGAGTTCTCCAAGAAAATGAGGTAGAAAAGAATGTTCTTAAGGTGTTGATCCTTCATACGAAATCTGAATCTCTGTGGGGTTGAGCTTGGCAGTTCTGCTGGCTCTGGGATCACTTGGGTTCTGTGGTTTGTAAACAAACATCTGTCCTAATCGTTTGTTTGTTTTTCTCCTTCCCATAGGGTCCTTGATATCAGCCCAGGTGATGGACAAAAAAACCATTCAAGTGCCTGAGAATGACCGTAAGTGCGGACTGCTAAATAATAGATTCATAGATTCAAAGGCCGGAAGGGCCACTGTGATCTAGTCAGATCTCCTTGATAACACAGGCCATAGGTCTTCCTTGAATCAATTCCTATTTGAACTGGAGCAGATCTTCTGAAAAAACCATTGATTTAAAAATTGCCAGTGATGGAGAAGTTGTTGATTGCTGCCCTGTGCAGTCAAGGTGTAGTTCCACCCACTGGCCTTTCCCAGCTGGGGAATGATCTCGGGCTGAGTGCTGGTCTACACTGAAAACTTACATTGGCATAGCAACATCTCTCAGGGGTATGAAAAATCCACCCCCCTGAGAGACAGCTATGCCAACCTAAGCCCCGGTGTAGAGAGCACTAGGTGAATGAAGAATTATTCTGTTGACCTAGCGACTGCCTCTCGGGGAGGTGGGTTAACTACAGTGACACGAGAATCCCTCCCTCGCTGTAGTGTCTGTGCTCAAGCGCTCACCCTGACAAACTGCTACTGTGGCCCTGCTTCCTTCTAGCAGAAGTCAGTGTAGTGATCTTTAGGAGCACTGAGCTCCGAGCTCACAAACTGCAAAGATTATCCCTGGGTTGGTTCCTGCCAGCTGGTTTGGTTCAGTTGTTTTCAGCTTTGTGAAATGGGCCCTTGTACAGCACCAGCTATGTATATATATTACTGGTTTAGATGTGATTCTCTTTGCACGTATTGAATGTGATCTAGTCATGACCACTTGTTCCTAAGATGTTGTAAGATCAGCTCTTCTTCGACTTGGTGTCCGTGTGGATTCCACTGCAGCTGCATTCGCGTCTCGTGGGCATGAGTTCGGTTTCTTTTGAATAGCTGAGCTTGTTGGAGCCGCTTATCATCTTCCCCCTCCTTTCCGGCCCCTTTGTGTTCCTGTTTGAGGGCGTAAAAGGCAGAGCAGACGCGATCCTCCCTCACTTCCCTTTTCATCCAGGACCCGCAAATCCAGGGACACTCTACTCAGGCTGCATATGCTGGAGCAGTCCACATGGGTCACTTAAGACACAGAAGTGACGGCCACTACCAGTGTCAGGCTAGTTTAGCTGGTATCGGCCAGCGCTCTCTTGAGCATAGGTCATGCTCCAGGATTGAGCGCTGGACAAAAGGTGAAGAGAATATCGGCAGAGCTGGCACAAGTGACTTTGATGCCAACCACTTCAATATTGGTGAAGGCCTCTGCACCAAAAGCCGCAGTACTGACACGCTTGGCACGGACGGCCCTGGTGTCCGCATCGGTCACTCTGGCACTGGCTTCCCAGGCAGTAAAGCTGGCATCCGTGCCTGTACATAAAGATGAGACGCACTCGTGGGACTGGACAGAGCCCATATATAGCACCAAACATGAAGGAAGGTCCCAGAAGGAGGAAACAAAACATCTGTTCAAAGGACAGAGCATCTGAATCCTCGACATAGGCCGTGAATGGCACAGGGAATGAGGGACCCAGCACCAGTCTTGGCACAGGTGTCTGCTCTGGAGTAATCTGGATCACCTCCAGACATGTTCCCTGTGTGGCCCCAATGGCACATCGCCTGACGGCACTGCTGTTCGAAGACATACTCCTCCTCACCTAACCCAGGTACTCCTCCTTGCTCAAATTGAGTAGAGATCCCCCCTCTTCCTTTGGAGTGAGACCCTGTGACCGGAGTCCCAGGGGAGCCAACTGAGGTCACTGTGAACTGCGGAGAATGGGGCAGACAACCCCCAAAGCTGGTGGATATTCCAATACCTAGATTTACCAAACCAGCACAAAACAGCTTCTAGAAGACCTCACTGGTTACCCAGAAGCCAACAACACCATTCCCTTAAAGCAACCCAGCCTTAGGCCTCCACCCAGAGACGCAAGTCAAATATGATGAGGATTACTGAAAATCTTATTTGTCATACAAATAAGCTCTACCAACCCCAAAGGATCGGACACATTACCTCCCAGGTTAATGAATATTTCAGATCTTACCCAAATACACGCTTACAGCCAATTCTTATTAACCAACAAACATTTATTAAAAAAGAAAAAAGAGAGAGAGAGTATTGGTTAAAAGATCAGTATCCATGCAGTCATGAGTACAGTTCTTGAGATTCAGATTCATAGCAGAGATGGTGAGCTTTGTAGTTGCAAAGAGTTTTCAGAATTTGTGCATAGGTTATAGTCCAATGTTTATATTCAGGGTGGTCCAGTCAGGACTAGGATCTCCATCTTTTCCTAAGCATTACCGGTAACGTGTTGATTTAGTTGGTGTTGGTCCTGCTTTGAGCAGGGGGTTGGACTAGATGACCTCCTGAGGTCCCTACCAACCCTGATATTCTATGATTCTAATTAGCTACACGGATTTACATAAGGCAGTTTATCCGTTAGGCAGTCTATCACAAACTTTAAAGTGACATATAGACAGTGACCTTATTTCACCAAGGACTCATCTAAATGTTAATATTCCCTTTTGATCTCTGAATCAACAGCTATAGTGACAGACAGGAACTGACTGTTTACATGGCTAACATTAAACAAGATACAAGTAAACATACAATTAATATCACCTTTGCTTTCTAACAACATAGGCTAGAACTTTGAAGTGCAAACCTATCTGCCATGGAATGGCCCTAATTACCATTCACATACTCTTTTAACATGTCTCTAAAGGTTGGCTTTGGGTTATATAGCCTGCAAGCTGCTTAACCCTTTCTGGCCATGTGTCATACTTTGTATAAGATTTGCTGCAATTATATAACAGTGGTAGCAACAATGGTTTGCATGGTCCTATTTTAATCAGATAACGTCACAGACCCCAAGGAGGTTGTTGGGGAGCCTAGTACCCATACGACATCACCTTATCCTTACTGGGGACCATCAGCTCTTGTGTCTGGGAGCAAGATCCCTCTCCCATGTTTCCAGAAAGGAGGCGATCCCGTTCCCCAGTGGCATTATTAACCAGGCCATCCACACCAGAACCAGACATGGGCCCACAAGAGCAGGAAGCAAGGGAGGGATCGCAATGACCCCCTCTCCACTCAAGGACAAGGCAATGACACCAGCCCCGGCCCCAGCGATTGATTTTTAAGCTTTTCAAGACCCTCTTTCCTGCATTGCAGATACCTTGGATACTGAGACTACATTTATGCAAGAGAAGTCTATTTTGAGCACCATGATGCTGGTCAGAATCACCCTTCCTATTAACAAGAGGCTCCTGGAACCGGCTAAAGGACTGTGGCAAATGCCGGGCACCTTTCGTCCCTCTTTGAAAAGCGTGCAGAACAGATACCAGTGGCCCCAAAGGGCTTTGAACACACTTATGTCCATCCAAATGCAGAGTTTCTGGCTGTTGCGGCAGCACAGGAGAAATCACAGTCCACGAAAGGCATGCCTAATGACAAAGACCCCAAAAGTTGGATCTCCATGGACACAAGGCATACTCATCAGCCTCCCTCCAGCTGGCAAATTACCAGGCCCTGTTCACCAAATTCACCTTTCTCATTTGGGAGAGGGTCACTCACTTCCTATCCAAGATCCCTCAAGATAACAAGGACGAGTTGAAAGAAATAATCAAGGAAGGCCAGATGAGAGCATCCCTACAGGCGGCCAGGAACGCATCTGATATGGCCACATAGTTGATGGTCACTGTCGTCACTACGAGACGGGCCTCGTGGGTACAGGCCACGATAGACAGCCTGCCCTTTAATGGGATGGAGCTCTTCAGCCAGAAAACAAATGAAGTATTCCAGTCCCTCAAGGAAAGCTCTGTGGTTCTGTGGGATTTACACACCTAAAGGAACCCTTACAAGTAGCAGCCCAAGCAGAGGCAGAGGACACCATCCTACTACTGAGATCGACAGTCAGAGTACCCGCAAAGAAAGAATCCCAGATACTCCTGGGGGCACCCATCTTCCATCACCTCAGCACACCAGACTCCCTCTGAGGCAGCAGATTTGACAGGAGCATTGGGAGTTGCATTGGAGTCAGTGTGGAGCCTGCGTCCACCTTCAGGAACCGCCTTTCCCCTTGCCCCTGGGCCTGGGCAGCCATCAGAGCCAATAAATGGGCGCTAGAAATTGCCTGTGGCTCCCCTATCCATTTCCACGCATTACCCCCTGCCCCATCCTTCTTCAGGGATGCTTGTCATGAGAACCTATTACAAACAAGAAGTGTACTAGTTGCTTCATCTCTTCTATGGCATCTAGGTATCTATGGAGTAGTGAGGAAGAAGATTATACTCCTGTTATATACCTTATTCTGAAGAAGAAAGGAGTTTTTGTCCTATCCAAGCTTCATCCTAGACCTGAGAAGATTGGACACATACATAAGCCCGATTCAGGATGGTGACGTTTGCCTCCATAATCCCATCTCTTCAGGCTCAAGGCTGGTTGGTGGCTCTCTGCTGACATGACACGTCCTTCCACATAGCCATCCATCCGGCTCACAGGAAGCACCTAGGGCTCACAGTCGGGGCCCCATCATTATCAATGCAACGTTCTGCCCTTTGGACTGTCCGTGGCACTGAGTCTTCACAAAGTGCCTCGCGGTAGCAACGGCCCATTCACGTGTACCCTCAGCTCGACGGCTGGATGATCGGGGGCAGATCCCAGGAGGAAATGGCGGAAAGCCCGGACTACATACTATCCCTATTCACTCAGCTGGGCCCCCTGGTGAGCTAGGGGAAAAGATCTCTTATCCCACCACAGGCAATAGAGTTCCCAGGAGCCTTGACTGACTCTGGATTGGTCAGCGTGAGCCTTCCTGGAGACAGGTGTAGTCTTTAGTACTTGGGATAGAATCAAACCAGATTGACACAATGCGGATGTGTCTGGGGCTGTGGGGCCATATGTTGATGTACACATACATGACACCGCTTGCCAGGTTTCACCTGCGGCTGCTCTAGCTCAGGCTCAAGTTGGTCTTTTTCCCCAGTAAAACACCTGATAAACAGGAAGGTTGTGGTTCCACCACAAGACATAATAGAACTGAGACGATAGTAGGAACCCAAGTGCTCTTCTCCGCCCCCTCTCTGGTAAGGACTTTAATCACAGATGTATCAGGATGTTGGGGAGCCCACCTAGACCATCTACAGATGCAAGGAACTTGGTACCCAGGAAACTCGGGGCTCCACATCAGTGCCATGGAGCTCAGGGCCATCAGGCTACCCTGCACAACCTTCCTACCTGCTCTCCCGAACTCCACAGTGCACATCCTGACTGACCACACCTGCGACACGCTACATCAACAAGCAAAGAGGTGCACACGTGTCTCCTCTATTGGGATGCCTTGAAGCTCTGGACACAATGCCGCTGACACAGGATAACCCCAATGGCTCTCCATCTCCCAGGTGTCGGCAACGACTTGGTGGACTTGCTGAGCAGAAAATCCATGGCTAGTCAGGAGTGGTCCCTGCAGAGATCCATGATAGAGCCAAGATTCCACCACTGGGGAGCTCCTGTGGTAGACCTGTTTGCCACCCAGGAAAACACCAAGTGTCAGAATTTCTGTTCCAAAGGGGGCAGGAGCCTGGCATTATTGCCCAACACTGTCCTTCTGCAATGGAGTCCAGGTATCCTGTTTGCCTTTCCTCTGATTCCCCTGGTCCCCAGCATGATTTCCAAAATCAAGAGACAAAGCCACAATCATTCGTGTAGCTCCCAACTGGTCCAGGCAGTTTTGGCCAATGTCCAGTGTCCAGACCTTCTGCCAGTGTCCATTCAGCCACCAATCCTGTCCAGACCTGATCTCCCAGCATCCTGGCCAGATACTCTATCCAGACCTGAAGTCCCTGCACCTGACTGCCCGGATGTTGTCTGGGTGAATGACACAGATGCACTGCCTTAGACAAGTCTAGGAGATCCTTATACAGAACACTGGCTTTTGTCAAGAATTACGCATTAGATTTAGCTGCCAGGGCAGATGTAAAGTTTGGGAAAGCAGTATTACAATCCCTGTTCGACTGATGCAGTTGACTCTCTTCATTCCCACTATCCAGAGGGGATGCTGATGGCCAGTCACCTACAGTGAAATCGACACCGACAGAGACTTTCAGAAAACAGACTGGTTCCTTACCCTGCAGTAACTGTGGTTCTTCGAGATGATGCAGTCAGGGCAGATCCCATGAGCCACCTTCCATCACCAGTTTGAGTCATCAGCTAATGCGGGCTTTGAGTTGAGGGAGCTGAAGGACATGCGTGGCCCTTGTTAAATTATGTTGAAGGCTGAAATGTCATTGCCTTGGTAACGTTGTTCAGGCAGCTCAGTGCTTCTGTCCTTGGAGCTTCAGTGTTATCAGTACTAACAGCAGATAATGCTCATCCAGCGGACCTCGATGTTATTCATAAAGAATGACCACTGGCATGGTATGGTGACAAAGGCACTCGGCCAGGTTTATTGCCCTCAGGGCACAGTCCTAGTGCCCTAGCTCTGTGGTTACAAGTACACTAACACGAGTGCCCAGTCAGCAGCAGGGATCTCTGCTGTCCCTGAGGCCACACAAAGGGTTAAGGCGAGGTACCCTGACATTTGTAGGCTGAGATAAATAACTTACGTACCACCTTATGTGCTCCATGACATCTGTTTACCTCCCCTTGTTCCTGATATCTTGGACAAAACATCCCTATTCATTATTCTGTCAAACCATCTGATCTTGTACTAGATTGGGGTAAATCTGTACTAGCTGGAATATATTTACATAAATATCTAGTGCCTAGTACACTAGCAACAACTTTGACAAGTTCATGTACTGAATAGTGAACTTACAAGCATCTGCTTTAATACACGGCCTGACTTTGGCTCACAGCCTCTGGTTCAGGACACAGATCTTGCTCCAGGCTCTCTGTCTACTACAGCCCTGAATAGATACTGCTATTCAAAATATCGGAACTCGTGCACATGAGACATGTGTGCACCTTCTGTGGGATCCACACTGACTACATCTCGAAGAATCACAGCTACTGTAG
>QXTE01000096.1:0-452849 GCA_003942145.1 Platysternon megacephalum
CCCTAACCCTAACCCTAACCCTAACCCTAACCCTAACCCTAACCCTAACCCCTAACCCACCCCCAACCCCAACCCTAACCTACCCTAACCGAACCCTCACCCTAACCTACCTTAACCCTAACCCTAACCAACCCCAACCCTAATCTACCCTAACCCTAACCTAACCCAACCCTCACCTCACCCCAACCCCTACCTGACCCTAAACCCTTACCCTCACCCTAACCCCCTAACCCCAACCCCTAACCCAACCCTAACCCTCTAACCGCCTAACCCTAACCCAACCTACCCCTAACCCTTAACCCTAACCCAACCTAACCCTACCCGACCCTGAACCCCAACCCTAACCCAACCAACCCCAACCCCTAACCCTACTGACCCTGACCCTAACCTACCCTCACCCTACCCTAACCCTAACCTCACCCTAACCCCTAACCTTGACCCTAACCCCTCCCCGACCCTCACTCCTCCCCCTAAACTTATCCCTTAACCCCTCACCCTCACCCTAACCCCTCACCCTACCCCTAAACCCTAAACCCTAACCCTAACCACCATGGCCGGTAAGAAGGAACTGAGAGGGGATAGGGCCGGTGGCACCTGATATACCGGCACATGAGCATGGCACTCAAGAGGGCGCCAGAGCCAGCCCTACGCATACTACTAAGGCAAAAATCTCCGATGACCGCGCACGTGGGTGTGCGCACACCTAGAATGGAATCGACATGAGCAAGCACTCAAAGAATAAACATATTTATTTTTCAGTGAAAGGAGAAATATTAGGGCTGTCAAGTGATTAAAAAATTAATTGTGATTAATCACACTGTTAAACAATAATAGAATACCATTTATTTAAATATTTGTGGATGTTTTCTACATTTTCAAATATATAGATTTCAAATACAACACAGAATACAAGTATACAGTGCTCACTTTATATTTATTTTTGATTACAAGTGTTTGCACTGTAAAAAGACAAAAGAAATAGTATTTTTCAATTCACCTAATACAAATACTGTAATGCAATCTCTTTATCATGAAAGTTGAAAATGCTGCCTGCTTTTTGTTTACAATGTCACCTGAAAGTGAGAACAGGCATTCTCATGGCACTGTTGTAGCCGGTATTGCAAGATATTTACATGCCAGATGCGCATGCTTCAACTACCATTCCAGGGGACGTGCGTCCATGCTGATGACATGTTCTGCTCGAAAACCATCCAAAGCAGTGCGGACCGACGCATGTTCATTTTCATCATCATGAGTCAGATGCCACCAGCAGAAGATTGATTTTCCTTTTTGGTGGTTCGGGTTCTGTAGTTTCCGCATTGGAGTGTTGCTCTTTTAAGACTTCTGAAAGCATGCTTCCTACCTCGTCCCTCTCAGATTTTGGAAGGCACTTCAGATTCTTAAATCTTGGGTTGAGTGCTGTAGCTATCTTTATAAATCTCACATTAGTACCTTCTTTGCGTTTTGTCAAATCTGCAGTGAAAGTGTTCTTAAAACGAACAACAACATGTGCTGGGTCATTATCCGAGACTGCCGTAACATGAAATATATGGCAGAAGGTGGGTAAAACAGAGCAGGCGATGTACAATTTTCCCCCAAGGAGTGCAGTCACAAATTTAATTAACGCATTATTTTTTTAACGAGTGTTATCAGCATGAAAGCATGTCCTCTGGAATGGTGGCCGAAGCATGAAGGGGCATATGAATGTTTAGCATATCTGGCACATAAATACCTTGCAATGCTGGCTACAAAAGTGCCATACAAATGCCTGTTCCCACTTTCTGGTGATGTAAAGAAGAGGACAGCATTATCTTCTGTAAATGTAAACAAACTTGTTTGTCTGAGTTATTGGCTGAACAAGAAGTAGGATGAGTGGACTTGTAGCCTCTGAAGTTTTACATTGTTTTGTTTTTGAGTGCAGTTATGTAACAACAACAAAATCTACATTTATAAGTTGCACTTTCAGGACAAAGAGATTGCACTACAGTACTTGTTGTAGTAAGGCTACAAGGCTGTGATGATTTAGTTGGGATTAGGTCCTGCTTTGAGCAGGGGGTTGGACTAGATGACCTCCTGAGGTCCCTTCCAACCCTGATATTCTATGATTCTATGAAGATGAGGCCCTGAAACATAAACCTTTGAATCAGAGGCCCAGTACGAGGCCTAAAAGCCTGAGCTAAAGTAATGGTCGAGACTTTGCT
This sequence comes from Platysternon megacephalum, assembly GCA_003942145.1. Classification (NCBI taxonomy): domain Eukaryota; kingdom Metazoa; phylum Chordata; order Testudines; family Platysternidae; genus Platysternon; species Platysternon megacephalum. The sequence continues at coordinate 2,202 of QXTE01000096.1, forward strand.
AACATAAAGCAAAGTTAAGTTGTGAGCCAGAGGCAGGCCCTGCTTGCAGAAGCTGGCAACGAAAGGGCTGACGTTGCAAAAATACACATACCTAAAAGGTACTGGACACTAGAGATACCAGAACACTCCGATACTTGCACATTCCACACAGATAAGAAGGACAGGGGTAAAAGGGTAATATGATGGATAGAGTTGTTTTGTTCGAACCAACATGTTCAAGGTGAGAGGCGGCACCTTACTGCGTAGAGGGGTTGTACCTTGCTATGTAGAGGGGTTGCACCTCAATACGTCAGGAGTGATGTGTAACTTGTTTGTACCTGTGTATAAGAATGCATCCCTGAGTGGGTATCTTTGTCTGGCCTAGGGGGCAGTGGAAAGTCCCGCCACTGACTGAGCTGAGTCCATTGTCAGGAAGCACATAAGTACTAGCTAGCCGCACCTCAGCAGCACCTTGGACTTCTATGCCGGGGAGCTGGAGACTGTGTTTCTCTTCGACAATAAACCTGGCCGACATGCCTTCGTACCTTACTAGAGTCTGTGGTCATTGGGGGTTCTCTCGGGGTCTGCTGTGTCAGCTATCTGCGCAGAGCCGGGGCAGCACACAGAGGAAACACATGCATGCAGCCGATTGATATCAACATTGAACAGAGCAGAGCACCACACCGGGAGCATCTGACAACACTTGTATGAGGTGAATTGAAAAACACTATTTCTTCTGTTTATCATTTTTATAGTGAAAATATTTGTAATCAAAATATACACTTTGATTTCAATTACAACAGAGAATACAAGATATATATGAAAATGTAGAAAAACATCCAAAATATTTAATAAATTTCGGTTGGTAGTCTCGTTTAACAGTGCAATTAAAACTGCGATTAATCGCAATTAATGATTTTAATCGTGATTAATTTTTTTGAGTTAACCACGTGAGTTAACTGCGATTAATCGACTGCCCTAAGAAATATATAATCTATGAACAATTTCAGACTGGGTCTGAGTATTTCACTAGCTTCAAAAATACTTCAGACTCAAAACAATTTTGCATAATTTAAGATTATCATAACTTTGCTCATATATATTTTTCATGTCTATCTTGTCTCTAGCATTAAGAGATGAAAATATCAAAAATAATTTAAACATTGAGAGATTCTACAGAGCAAAAAACACACTTCTGCAATCCATATTGTTCTTGTTGTACTTTCCAATTCAATAAGTGTAGTTAATAAGAGTTTCCATGTGGTAGCTTCCAGCTCCTATGGTTATATTTTAGGTTCCCTGCTCTGGGATCCAGTTTTATCTGACATAATTCCCTTGATGTTAGTACTGCATCGGGCCAGTTTTTACCGTACAAGGCTTTGGATCAGGATATTGCCTTTTCCTGTGGGATGGATCCAATTTCCAATCTAGAAGTGCTGACTCTGCTTCCTATGCTGCTTCTCTATGTCTGTTTCATGTCATCCAATTAGTCACCATCTCTTGAAATTATTAGAACTGTATAACAGCAGGACAGCATCTGGTACAGAATGTAATCAAATGTGCACAGAATGGAGAGATTTTTTTTAATTATAATAAAAAATTATAATTTAGTCACTGCAGAGATGTCAAAAATGTACAACAATCATTATTTGCAATAAGTTATGCAACCAGTTCTACATTTAATGATAACAGGAAGTGAAAGGTCTGAGGAACTCTTCAAGAACTATTTTGGAGCTTATTTTATAGTAATATCAGTTCATTTTTCTATCAGATTTATCTAAATGCTCTCCCAATGAATATATTTACACCTCACTAGGACATACTGTTTACTTTGTGTTACCCCTTACTGTACCTTAGTTACTGTGTAGTGAATGAGGTAGATCTTATTAATTTAGTTGTAATATATGGGCTAAAGGTTTTAATAAAACCCAGTTACTGTGCAACATTAAACAATGTTAAAAAGCTCCAGGGTTTGATATATAGAGACCTCAGACTCCTTAATACCATGGCAAATATACTATAAAACTCAGACCAAAACTTAGAAATGTATTACTTGAAACACAAAAGAAGCAAAATGAGATAAAGAACAAATAATAAAAACCTATCAAAGTTTTTTCTAGAGACATGAATATTGGTTAATATCTCTTATTCAGTCAAACAGCCCTTGGTGTTCTATTATTCAATTCTGAATTTAGAATGATAGTCACTTTCCTGCTTTAGACAAAACAGACACAGGAGAGAGAGAACTAGGATAATAAAGATGGGGACAATACAGCTTAGGATACAGGGTGGCTGGTCAGTCATGGGACAGATGCTTTGGTCTTGCAGGTCAGCCATGAAAGCTATTGTTCTGGACACTGGCTCTTCTCCCTGGACAGGGACATTATCTAGCTGGTCTGGTCAGGTCCCTCTCCTTCATTCGTCCTTCTCAGGGTGGGTAGAGCTGGATGGGCCATCTCATCTCATTGTACTGGTGCTATGCAATACAGCTGATTTCAGGATCCAGTGAAAAGCTAAGAGAGAGAGGACAGGAGGAAGATGTGGGAGGCAGAAAGGAATGCACAAGGGAAGGGAAGACAAAGGAGGACCTCAGATGTATCAGGCTGGGATCTTCCCTGGTGCAGCGATAATGATCAAGCTCCCCACTGTAGTACCATGGTCTGGTATCATAACAATCCTTCCACCACAGCTGCGGTGATGGTAAAAAGCACTCCACTGTGTTTTCACCAAGTCTCTTTTTAAGGACCGCAAAAGGGAGCAATAAGCTAAATAGCCCATCCTCCCATTATTTTGTCTGCCAATTAGGCCTAATTCCCAACACATCAATTTTTGGTTACCTGATTTCTGACTTTCTGCTCATCTTGTTCACCATTCATAATACATAGTCTTTGACTGATATCAGTAAACCCTTTTTATTTAGGGTGACCAGATACCAACTGTGAAAAAATGGGACAGGGCATGAGGGGTAATAGGCGCCTATATAAGAAAAAGTCCCCAAAAACAGGATATCTGGTCACTCTATTTTTATTTATATTAATTCAGTCTTTGTCTCCTTTGCTCCACATCTTTTCTTAAACAGTTTTATATAACAGATCATTGTAACAATTTGTGAACCTTTATCCACTTTTCAGCAGTTAAGCTTACAATTTAGATAAATGTATAGGCCCAGTTATTACAACATGTCTCACTCACTGCATACATCCACTATGCGCTTTACTCAGGTAAATCTGTCACACAGTCCTTACCCACAGTTTGCCATACCCTGGAGCACTGGTGGATCACTGTTTAACATATTACTATTTTTTTAAAATGTTATGTATATACAGTGTGTGATTTTCTAAGTTCATGACTCAGTCAAATTAGAATCAATTTTTCTCCAGAGCATTGAAGTGTCTATTCAGTGAGGATTATTTCTCTACCAAATTACAATTTAATTCTGTTTAACAAAAGTAGAATTCCTTTAGTGAAACGTCTAAATTAATAGAAAATAAAATCTATTTTTTTTAGTACATGAGCTCCCTGTAGTGGGGACAAACTTGTGTGACTCAAATGGTTTAACAAGGATTCCAAAACTGGTTCACAAAGGGTTTACTTGTGATCTGCAGCGTGTTGGCTGGTCACATAATACTAGCTCCTTGTTTCTGGCTGCCACGTAACATTAAAGACCCATTAAATACTTTAATAATATTTTTTCTTGAATAGCAGGGGCCATATTCAATATTTTCATCAATGACTTGGATAATGAAGTGGAGAGTATGCTGATAAAATTTGCAAATGACCCCAGGCTGGAAGGGGTTGCAAGCACTTTGGTGGACAGGCTTCAAATTCAAAACAACCTTGACACATTGGAGAATTGTGCTGAATTCAACAAGATGAAATTTAATAAAAACAAGTGCAAAATATTTCACTTGGGAAAAATCAAATGTACAGCTACAAAATGAGGAATAACTGGTTAGGCAGCAGTACCTCTGAAAAAGCTCTGGGGGTCATAATGGATCTCAAATTAAATATGAATCAATGTGATGCAGTGCCTAAAAAGGCTAATATTCCGGGGTATATTAACAGGAATGTTGTATGTAAGGCATGGGAGGTAATTGTCCCGATCTACTCAGCCTGGGAGGCTTCAGCTGGAGCACCGTTTCCAATTCTAGGTACTGCACTTTAAGAAAGATGTGTACAAATTGGAAAGGGTCCAGAGGAGAGCATCAAAAATGATAAAAGGTTAAAAAACTGGGTATTTTTAGTTTTGAGAAGAGACGACTGAGGTGGGACCTGATAACAGCCCTTAACATATCTGAAGAGTTATCAAGTGGATGGTGATCTGCTGTTCTCCATGTCCACTAAAAGTGGGACAAGTAGTAATGGGCTTAATCTGCAGGAAGGAAGAGAGATTTAGGTTAGATATTAGGGAAAACTTTCTAACTATGAGGGTAGTTAAGCTCTGGAACAAGCTTCCAAGGGAGGCTGTGGAATCCCCTTCACTGGAGGTTTTTATGAACAGGTTGGACAAACACCTGCCAGGGATGTTCTGGTTTACTTGGGCCAACCTCAGTGCAGGCAGGAGGTTCGACTTGATGGCCTCTCAATGTCCCTTCCAGCCTTTCATTTCTGTGATAGTCCAGATGGTCATGAAAACAAAGAGCATGAGATAATTTATTTAGACGTAGTCCCTGCCTGTGGGAGAGTTTGAGAACCCCTCCTGTATGACAAAAATGGACCGAAACATGCTTTTGTCTCCTGAACATTAGATGTTGCCATTGGGCAAAAAGCATCTCTGGAAAACACACTTTATTAATATACATAAAATGTAAAAACTAAAACAAACTTTCCCTCAATCATATTAAAAGATAATAGTTTATGAATGGAATCAGATTAATTGACAAAATACTTGTGACATTTCAACTTTATAGCATCATCTCCCAAATGAATTAGAAAATATATATTATTCCCCCAAACATTTAGGGGGAGGATTTTCAAAGACCGAAATGGCAGGTAGGTGCAAAATGAAAGCCTATGAACATCCCCATCTTGGGTACCAATCTGCCTTCTGTTACATATATGAAACGACTATTGCAAGATTATTTATAGGAATTGTACCAGGCTAACTGAGAGCAAAATTTGGGACTCCAAGGGTTTATGATTTTTATACCTATAATTTTGTTATGCATTTCACAACATATCAAACATAGGATGTCTGTTTCCCACAAGATACTAGTTTCTCTTGCATGTGTAGTCATTGTCTCAAGTTTTCTGCGCATGAACATTTTTCAGTTTCTAAATCCATAAGGATCCTTCCACTTCCTCCAGATGTTATTCTGCTTGCTTGCTATGTATGGGAAGCCAGACCATTTTCCATAGCCCCGTGGCCTGTTTAACTGCTCTACAAACCAGAGCTGCTAATGAGCTTTGTTTCAAGCATGTGTGTTCATATGTCAACACTTTTGCTTATGTCAGAAGGTTAAAAATGGAAACATTTTTTTCCTTTAAGAAAACAGACACCCAAATAAGGAGATGACTGAGTGCTTAAGATTCCCCTAGTGAATCGCTTCCAGCTTGTTCCTTAGAAAGGCTGCACATGAAAGGTCGGGGGGGAGGGGGGCACCAGGGATTTGGGCTGCATCCAAAATATTGAGTAAGGGTCTTTGAGACTTTAAAGCTAACTACAACCATTCAAGGGTTCACTGTGCTGCACGCCTAGAGCAGGGCTCTACTACTTTCTCCACCTATTTTTAAGACTGTTTACTACAAGTTTGTTCTTGCAAAGCTTTTCTTCTCTTGTGTGTGAGAGACACAACCCCATCCTCCAGCAAAAATGGAAGCCATCAAGAAAAAGATGCAGATGCTGAAGCTAGATAAGGAGAATGCAATTGATAGAGCTGAACAGGCTGAAGCAGACAAGAAAGCAGCTGAGGACAAGTGCAAACAGGTGAGTAGGAATAAAAACAGTTGTATATCTACATTGTGGAGAAAATTGTAATAACATATTAAAAATGTAAGTAGCATATTTTTGTGATGGTGAGAAAACAGAATAATATTGTTAGGTCTCCTCTATTTTTCTGCATACCCTCCTTTGAAGTATTTTGCATGTTGGTAATATATTTCATGCATGCAGATGGGACAATCTGTTAACTTTTCCTATTTGCTCATCCATTTTGATTTGGGACTCAGTGAGGTCAGCACCATTCCTAGACTACTCAGTGTACTTCAGAGAGTTCCTTTTTTGAATCCTACATGATTCCTAGCTTAATTTCCTTGAGCTTGCACCTTCCTTGAAGAGACCAGAGCTTTATATCTTAAACAAGGATGACACACAGTGGTAGAGCTGTTAGATTTTTCCTAGGCAATGCCTGATCATGAATTAGACCTAAGCTTGAGGCAAAATTAATGCAGATCACCTAACTATTCCTCAGTGTGAGAAATGTCGCTCATTTGAGAACCAATTGACCATGACCACCTACTCCAGATAGTATGGTAGGATTTCTGTTATTGGGAATAATCAGAAATATTAATCCTGAAATTGAGGTAATGGACTAAGTTATTTGTGTGAACTGATCTTATGTAGAACTCCAGGAATGCATTGCTAATGCTGTATTTGGGATTTTTAAATTGGCAGAGTACACAGATCAAACCACAACTGTCTAATGCAGTAGGATTTAGATCTAACTCAAACATTTTGAATCACTTGGGTGTCCTTTGTTACAAATCACTCCTCTCTAGTGATTAAATATCTCAAAACAAAAAGAAATCATCATAGCACAAAAGCGTTCTAAGTAAAATGTGTTTTATAGTAAAGACTAAGAGGTTTAGACACATTAAAATATTTTCCACAAACATGCAGTCATTGCTAAATGTGATTGGAAGAGGATTACAATATGTTTATTTGTATCCCAATGCACCAATGACTAGTGTTGGAGTGCAGGCACCGTACCAATACTAACAGGGATTTTATATTGACCTTCAGATTCAGGTCAAACACAGCACTTCCTGCAGAGTTTCTGAACATAAGAATGGCCATACTGGGTCAGACCAAAAGTCCATCCAGCCCAGTATCCTGTCTACCGACAGTGGCCAATGCCAGGTGCCCCAGAGGGAGTGAACCTAACAGGTAATGATCAAGTGATCTCTCTCCTGCCATCCATCTCCACCCTCTGACATGTATGGTGCTTAGTGAATGGGTAGTTATTCACTATTTTCTTTTATCTTCATCATTAAGTGTACCCAATTCCTGCAGTGAATACAAAATTATTAACATCCTCACGAGCTTTTCTATGGTGCTCTCCCTATAGTAGCCAGACTACGCATGTTTCATCCCAACACAATGCACAGGTCTGGTCACACATAAGAATGCTGAGGGGATGAAATCCCCTCAGTTTCTCTGTGGGGATGATGCACATGCAGTCTGATCAGCAGTAGGAGCTGTGAGAGGCTTGAGCATGCTTAGTGATGATGGAATCTTTGGAGCTTTTTAGCTGCTAAAATCAGACTCTGAGCATGTGCGTACTGTGATTTTTTTCAAAGACTTATAACGTCGTCAAATTTGGGTAGATTTTCAATGTGACCGCAAAAGGTACATCCCTGACATAAAGGCCAGCTACCCTACTAAACTTCAAGTTCTTGTTCCAAAGCATGGGATGCTAGAGCTGCTCAAATAAAAGGTTTGTCAGCATTTTTAATAGGGGCAAAATGATGTATTTTTCCATATTCTCATTCTCTGAAGCAGCTGAACTGTTTTGGCTGAAATGTTCCCAAAAAATTCAACCTGCAGCAGACACATAGCATGCAAAATTTCATCCCAAACAGTTAAAATTTGGCAAAGTGTTAAGCAACAAAACCAGTTTTATAATGGAAAGTTGTTTGTGGCTGTAAATGAAAAAGAAGCTAAAAAATATAAAAGAAAAAGCCTGCCCAATAGTGGCACAATGTGGAAAATCTGAGAACAGGACTCAGATCTAAGCCCCCACTCTGATGTCAGCAGAGTCTGAGAGCATGGCTTGAGATAGCAAAAATTCTCTTCTCAATTACACCAGTATTAATCCAGAATAACTACCTCTACTTCTGTAGTTACTCTTGAATTACACTGGTCTAGTCTAAGAGAGCAAAATGTATTCCCAACATGCACAGCACAAAGATAAAATTATCATTGTATCACTCTAAAGTGACTTATCAAGTGTACTCAAGGAATAATAATGACAAGCTTCTGATGGAACACTGTCCAGTGTCCCCCTCTGCTAGAAAAAAGATACCATATTATGGGCCTTTGTGCATAGGAGATCTGAAGGGGAGGAAACAAACAGCTGAATGGAAGAAACCTCCAAAGAAAAAAAATCTTTATACTAGGGCTGTTGATTAATTGCAGTTAACTCACGCATTTAACTCAAAAAAAATAATCATAATTAAAAAATAATAATTGCAGTTTTAATTGCACTGTTAAATAATAGAATACCAATTGAAATTTATTAAAGTTTTTGGAGGTTTTTCTACATTTTCAAATATATTGATTTCAATTACAATACAGAATACAAAGTGTACAGTATTACAAATATCTGCACTGTAAAATGATAAAAGAAATAGTATTTTTCAATTCACCTCATACAACTACCATAGTGCAATCACAAAAGCGCAACTTACAAATGTAGATTTTTTTTGTTACATAACTGCACTTAAAAACAAAACTGTGTAAAACTTTAGAACCTACAAGTCTACTCAGTCCTACTTCTTGTTCAGCCAATCGCTAAGATAAACAAGTTTGTTTACATTTACAGGAGATAATGCTGCCTGCTTCTTATTTACGTCACCTTAAAGTGAGAACAGAGGTTCACATGGCAATTTTGCAGTTGGCATTGCAAGGTATTTACATGCCAGATCTGCTAAATATTCATATGCTCCTTCATGCTTCAGCCACCATTCCAGAGGACACACTTCCATGCTGATGACACTCGTTACAAAAATAATGTGTTAATTAAATTTGTGACTGAACTCCTTGGGGGAGATTTGTATGTCTCCTGCTCTGTGTTTTACCCGCATTCTGCCATATATTTCATGTTATAGCAGCATGTTGTTTGTTTTAAGAACGCTTTCACTGCAGATTTGACAAAAAACAAAGAAGGTACCAATGTGAGATTTGTAAAGATAGCTACAGCACTCGACCCAAGATTGAAGAATCTGAAGTGGCTTCCAAAATCTGATCGGGATGGGGTGTGGAACATGCTTTCAGAAGTCTTAAATAGCAACACTCCGATGCGGAAACTACAGAACCTGAACCACCAATAAAGAAAATCAATCTTCTGCTGGTGGCATCTGACTCAGATGATGAAAATGAATATGCGTTGGTCTGCACTGCTTTGGATTGTTATCGAGCAGAACCCATTATCAGCATAGACGCATGTCCTCTGGAATGGTGGTTGAACAGACATATGAATTTTTAGCACATCTGGCACGTAAATATCTTGCAACGCTGGCTACAACAGTGCCATGAGAATGCCTGTTCTCACTTTTAGGTGACATTGTAAACAAGAAGTGGGCAGCATTATATACTCAAAATGAAACAAACTTGATTGGCTGAACAAGAAATCGGACTGAGTGGACTTGTAGGCTCTAAAGATTTACATTGTTTTATTTTTGAATGCACTTATTTTTGTACATAATTCTACATTTGTAAGTTCAACTTTCATGATAAAGAGATTGCACTACAGTACTTGTATTAAGTGAATTGAAAAATACTATTTATTTTATTTTTACAGCGCAAATATTTATAATAAAAAATAAATATAAAGTGAGCATTGTTCACTTTGTATTCTGTGTTGTAACTGAAATCAATATATTTGAAAATGTGGAAAATATCCACAAATATTTATATAAATAGTATTCTATTATTAACAGCGCGATTAATATGTTTAATCGTGCGATTAATCGCAATTAATTTTTTATTCGCTTGACCACCCTACTTTATACACAGTATTAATCTTTTGGTTATGATTTTTGGGGATACTTACATGCCCCCCAATCACTATAGTATCTGAGTGCCTAGTTAAGTTGTCTTCAATGTATGGGGAACTGAGGATCAGAGAAATTCAATGACTTAGAGGGGTGGTAACTATGGTGTTCATGGAAGGAATTTTTATTTGCTTTGCTTTGTCACTTTTATTGGGGTGTTAGGTCAAATTGTTGGATTTGGAATTTTTAAAATTGTAGTTTTTAATATTTTCCAAGGGCATTTAGATTATAACATAGAGTATAAGGGCACTAAGGGAGTATTATGATCACCTAGTCTGACCTCATAAAAGACTCAGACTATAGTATTTCATGCTGTCATCCTGCATCTAACCCAATACATTGACGTCAACTAGTGTATCATTTTAAAAATTATCCATTTTTGACTTAAAGATTACCTGTGATGGAGAGTTCACCACACCCCTCATCTGTTTCAACGGTTAATTACTTTCACTGCTAAAAATTTGTATCTCATTTCTAGCTTGAACTTTGCTGACTTCAATTTACAGCCACTGGATCTTGCTATACTTTTTTCTGCTATATTAAAGAGCCCTCTAGTAGCAAATATCTCCTCCCTACGTAGGTACTTATAGACCATGATTAAATCACTGGTTAACCTTTTCTTTGATAAACTAAATATCTTGCACTTCTTTAGGGATCAACTTAGTATAAACCACAAACATTTGTGAACTGTCCAGACTAGTCTTTATAAAGGCATTAACTATGATGAGTCAATTGGCAATAAAAAAAGGTAAAAAATGCTAGCAAAGACAGCCTTTGGTCTCTCATTGTAAGGTTCATTTTCCAGACCACAAATCATTGTTGTTGCTCTTCTCTGAATACTCTTAAATTTTGCAACTTTCTGTTTAAAAAGGGTGGAGACAGTATTCCAGTTGTAGTCTCACCAATGCCATATACAGAGGTAATATAACCTTACTCCTGCTCAATATTCCCATTAATATAGCCTAGTATCATATTAGCCCTTTTTCCACAGCATCAGGCTACTTTGAGCACAAGTACAGAAATGTATAACAATGTACATACACAACATGCTAATCAAAATCATAAAGATATCCTCCAGGGTACAATTAACAAAGTAAAGGAACTGCACTAAAAATTAACATACACATAAAGGTGGTTTAACTTAACTGTTTTAATAGACTGAATTTATTCAAGGGATGAGTTAAACCATCATTCTCCCCAATGAATTAACTATTCCCAGGATAGAACAGAACAAAGGTGGTATTACGAGTTCAATGACAGATCAGACAGTCTGCAGGCACACCAGTTATGTTATCAGCAAGAAGTCTCATGATAATAGAAATTCTCGAGGGAGCAGGGGGCAATTTGTCATCTGGCAGTCTCCCAGCAGGATATAAATAGCACCTTTTTAGAATACAGTATGGGTTTATATGGTATGGTCAAGTGATAATGAGATAAAATGGAACATACCTTGGATGACCCATATGTCCCTCCTTCCATTGGAGAACCATATATGGTTTAAAGCTCTGAATCTTTAGGGAAATAATGTTATGACCATCAAATCTAACAAAATAACTATCTCAGTGAGTGGATAGTACCTCTGTATTTCAGATAACACATTTGCCCTGATCATATTCAACATATTTCAAGCAATCCCTCAATTTACCAAGTGAAGTGTAGCAGTGCTTGCTAAGGGAGATATGGACTCTAAACTCTACTCTACTTAATACCTGTACTTCTGTGATTCATTCTCTATCCTCATGCATATGTTAAGTAGACAATAGATCCAGTATTGTATTTACATATGGGCCAAGTGGGCTATAGCCTATAAACAAAGGGCAACACAGTACAAAGAGTAAAAGACATATACAGAATTTATTTTTCATAATGTTTCAAATTTATGTTTCATTAAGTCTCCCTGAACTCAGGGATACTGGGTATAATGCATTTTTCCTATATACATGACGTTTTCTTTATTATCAAGATTCAATGACAATACTGTAGGTAGAATGCCAGTGATGGGGACAAGCTTGTCCCTGCCTTCCCTGAGGAGGAGCACACTGTGCTAGCATAATTTTTTATTTCAGACCAGGGCAACATAGACGGTTACTCTATCCATGGATGTATGGGGTCAGATTCTCAACTTGTGTACGTTGTCATAGCTAAATTGAAGTAAGTGGAGTTATGCCTACTTACAACAGCTGAGTTATAGAATCATAGAAATGTAGCACTGGCAAGGACCTCAAGAAGTCATGTAGTTCAGCCCTCTATGCTGAAGCAGGACCAAGTATACCTAGACCATCCCTGACAGGTGTTTGTCTACCTTTTCTTAAAAGCCTCTAATGACAGGGATTCCACAACCTTCCTTGAAAGCCTATTCCAGTGCTTAACTATCCTTATAGTTAGAAAGTTTTTCCTAATATCTAACCTAAATCTCCCTTCCTGCAGATTAAGCCCATTACTTCTTGTGCCACTTTTAGCGGACATAGAGAACAGCAGATTACCATCCTCTTTATAACAGCCCTTAACATATTTGAAGACTGTTATCAGGTTCCCACTCAGTCTTTTCTCAAGACTAAGAATGCATATTTTAAAAAAAATTCCTCATATGTGAGGTTTGCTAAATCGGTTTAGAAACATGGATATAGCATGGTTTCAGAATAGGCTGCAGGTTTAAAACAAATAAAAGGAAGTGTTTCTTCACACAACACACAGGCAATCTGTGGAACTCCTTGCTAGAGGATGTTGTGAAAGCCAAGATCATAACAGGGTTCAAAAAAGAACTAGATAAATTCATGGAGGATAGGTCCATCAATGGCTATTAGCCAGGATGGGCAGGAATGGTGTTCCTACCCTCTGTTTGCCAGAAGCTGGGAATGAGCGACAGGGGATGGATCACTTGATGATTACCTGTTCTGTTCATTCCCTCTGGGGCACCTGGCACTGGCCACTGTCGGAAGACAGGATACTGGGCTAGATGGACCTTTGGTTTGACCCAGTAGGGCCATTCTTATGTTCATTATGTGAATGCCAAACAGCCTGCTCAGCTGCCATGTTAGGTTTATTAGCATAGTGTAAAATTGTGTAGGCTACTTGGCATCTAAACAACTGAAGTTACACAGCGACTTTGAAAAATCCACAATTAGATATCTCTCCATAGCATCACTTTAAAAACATCTTAACATAATTTAAAACGAATAGTAGGGAGAAGTCTTTGGCTATCCTTATCTATAAGCAGAGCAACCAATGTGTCAGAATGTTCACAACTTATATTTGTTTCTCAAAAGGTAGAGGATGAGCTGGTGGCACTGCAGAAGAAGTTAAAAGGAACTGAAGATGAACTGGATAAATACTCAGAAGCTCTCAAAGATGCTCAGGAAAAACTGGAACAGACTGATAAGAAGGCAACAGATGTATGTACCTGCACAGAATGCAGATGTGTAACTAACTAGAAATGGTGTATTTTACAACACACGGGATATTGGTTGTATATTTGATTTAGTGTTAATTTATTGCAGTAGTTTGCCCAAAGGAAAAAGGCAGAGACAATTATGTCATAGTTGAGGTACGTAACTCCCCACCCCCACAAAAAATGATATTGGTTGTCTAGGATTACATCTGTTGCTGCATTAGGAAGCTTCCTGCTGATCCACCAGCACAAGAGTATCCTAAAACCAGCTTACTTATTCCTAAGAGATGCTCCCCTGTGTAGGACCATCAGATATTTTAGAGCCATTTCCTGTATGGTTACCCCTCCCTGTTACTGGCAGAAGGAACATGGTGGGGGGCTTCCAAGTACCCTAGTAATCCCCAACTGACATAGTGGCCCCTTGGGACTGTTGGCAGTTGATACAAGTAAGAACAGCCTGACAGCTGCTGTAACTTGTGCAGAGGATTGGCCTGACACAGAAAGGCCCTAGAACTGGTGGCTTAAAGACACTTTGCACTCCTGTTTTCTTCAGCCATAGATGAGAATCCGGCCCCTCTGAATTAACGCTGGGCAGGTGCAAATTTCACTGACACAATCACTAAGAATCAAGCACATTATCAGTTAAATTTACATTCCCGTCTACAGTAGCAGTTTGCTTACCTTACCATCCAGATATTGTACAACCCAAACATGCTGCACAAACTCACAATTACATGAAAGACTTCTCTCTTGGACAGCCTATTTCCAGGGGGAGACTAAACCGTTGTGTGCCACAGGCTGAGAATAGGCAGGCCAGGAGAGTCTAATCCAAGTTACTGTGCTCAATACAGGGGTGATTGGGTGGGGTTCAGTGGCCTATGGTGTGTAGGAGATCAAACTAGATGATCTGGTGATCTTTACTTTGAATTCTTACACAGAAACTCTGAGGATACACGCAGCCAATTCCTGTAATTGCACTCCCGCACAAACCTTCCCTGGGTCCTCAGCCTGACTAAAGTGCTTTACTGATACCTACAGATGAACCTGAATCATTCACTGAGTGCCTGAAGCAGCCCTGGAGAAATGGCCTGACTTATAGCCCTTTCCACTCCTGACTGAGCTATCCCTCTGCTGCTGGGGCACAGCACTGCCTTGCTGCTGAAACTGTTCTTCCTCCAATAGCTCCATTCAGGCCAGACTCTTCCCTTCCAGCCTCACCACCACCATGTGCCCTCCTGGAGAGCATGGGACAGCCTTTCTTTTTCTTCATTCAGAGACTGATGAAGTCCTTCCGTTCACTTTCCTTTGTCATTTATTCCAGCTGGATAACTTGCTGCCTTTAAGTAGCTTTTTGGAAGCAGAATCTGAATGTGCAGTTTAATAAAATCTCTCTCAAAGGAGAGCTCTAAGCAATTTCCCCCTTCTCTTCAACTACATGTTACTTTAACATAGGTTGAAAAAAACTGAACATGCTGGAAAAATAACTTAACTCTTGCTGACTTTAATAGAGCAACCCCTCTGCTATTAGGGTGACCAGACAAGTGTGAAAAATACAACAAAGCCCCTAATAGTGGGATGTTTGTCACCCTATTCACTATTGTAAGCCTCAGAGCATGTAAAGAATGCTCCCCATGCGCTCCCAATTGAGACTGCTGGTTTCACACGTGTGTGTGATTAGCCTTCCCAGGATCTTCCTGGTCTTTTACCACATGGATCCAGTGAATTACTTTTACTGTATAAGGCAAATCCTTTGTAGATTGTGGCAGGCTTTAACTGAAGAAAGGTTGGGTCAAACTAACGGTCTCCAACTTTCAAGTAGCCACATATCCGTTTTTAGGTATGGTTGCCAACTCTCCTGGTTTTGCCGGGAGTCTCCCAGAATCAGGCTCTATCTCACGGAGGCTACTGAAGCCAAACTGGGAGATTTTAGGTGCTAAAAGTCTGGCGGCGCAGTGGGGCTAAGGCAGGTAAGCACCTCCTGGCCGAAGCCTGCACCTCACACACACACACCCCACCCTAACCCCCTGCCCAGAGCCCCCCCTGTACCCAAACTCCCTCCCAGAGCCTGCACCCCTCATCCCCTCCCACACCCCAATCCCCTGCCCCAGCCCTGAGCCCCCTCCAGCACCCAAACTCTCTCCCACAGCTTGCACCCCACACCCCCTCCTGCACTCCAACTCTCTGCCCCAGGCTCAGCCCGGAGCCCCCTCCCACACTCCAAACCTTCGGCCCCAGCCAAGAGCCTGCACCCCAATCCCCTGCCCCAGCCTGGTGAGAGTGAGTGAGGGTTGGAGACAGCAAGCGACGGAGAGGGGGGATGGAGTGAACGGGGCAGGGCCTTGGGGAAAGAGCAAGGCCTTGGAGAAGGGCACGGGGCAAGGGTGTTTGGGTTTGTGTGATTAGACAGTTGGCAACCCTATCTTTGGGGGATGCTTGTTACAGGCTGGAATCCTGTTTCATTAACACTGCGTCTTAAAATGAAAGCATCTAGTGAAGGAGGTTACCAGTGCTGGATTGCTATAGATGTCTTTTCTAAGGTATCAGTGGCTTTTGTATGCAATCCGCACATTCAATAAATAGTACTTAAGAAGAGAACAAATGAAAAGCTGACTGACTTGTGATTAGAAAAATCGAATGACCAAACTGCACTAGGAAAATAGGAGGCACTCTAGCGCCTGTCATACAAAAATCCACCAGGCAATAGTTATTTTTCCAAACAGTCTGTGTTTTAATATGATATGGTTCCTTTTACTCAGTATATATAGAAGGGATTAATTTGATCAGCTTGTCCTGATGTATACATTGCTAGATTGCTGCCTACAACATTTCTTCACTGCCTTGTTTAGTCTAGTTGTGAGTTATTCCAGTGATGGGGCTTTAACTACTTCTCAGACTATTCAACAGTCTTTAAACAGACCTAATTGTTAGGAAGTATTTCCTGATATTTTATTGCTCACTTTCAAACCATGTCTGCTAGGTAAACCCTCCCTTGTCTCCTATTTTCACCTTCAGATTCCCTTAATTATTGTTGGGCCCAAGCTACCCATATTTGGCGTGAGGAAAGATTTTAGGTACTAAACACTCAACCCTGTAATATTTAATTTATCTTTCTCAAACCACTCTACAGAAATGAGATGTCTCCAGTATGGGACAAGTTGCCATCCTAAGAAGTTGGAGATTTAAATCCTAGAACTGCTTCTCTTTGATGGCAATATTGATATACCTCCTAGACCAGGGGTAGGCAACCTATGGCACGTGTGCCGAAGGCGGCACGCGAGCTGATTTTNCCTAGACCATAGGGGGGTGGGGAGGGAGTGCCACCCAGCTCCGCTCCTGGCCCTAGCTGCCAGCCCCGCCCCCAGGTCCCTGGCTGCCAGACCCAGCCTTGGCCACCTTACCCCGTCCGTGTCCCCCTCCCCTCCCAGAGCCATGGTCTCACTCCCAGCCTGTGGAGGGGCACAGACAGGGTAAAGGGGGATGCAAGGTAAGAAGTTTGGGGACTACTGTCCTAGACCAACAAGACATATACGTATTTAATTAAATATAGTATTTTCCTTCCAGATTATTAAAGAAGTTAAGTGATTTAGAAAAACCTATCCATATAGCAGGAAGTGTATGTGCTTTTTGATAAAACACTTATAGATTATGGTAAAAATTTTATTGTCTCATTTTATAGCAAAACTTTGTGTTAACTTTTTCTCCTAAGACCATTATATTGTCCAGTATTTTTCACCAAACCTTTATGCTGAAAACAAAAACAGAGGATGGATTAAAGAGCAGTAATTCAAACTGTTTCACATTTAAAAAATACATTTGCACTGTTCTTCATAGACAAAGTGGAATTTCAGAATGTCAGTTTTGGATTCAATGGCCAAATAAACTGTAAATTTGACTTTCCACATCCCAATTTAATCAAAGCTAAACCACATTATTCTGCCTTGAATTTCACCAGTGAAACTTTATGCCATTGGAGAATCCTTCTGAAAGATTCTTGCAAGTCACAAGAGGCATCTGGGAGATGTGAGGGCTCAGAATTAGTGATCTGTCCCTTTGAACATTCTTGCAAGATTGGGTTATCTTAGATATTAATATAACTCAGTACTGCAAGATGCCTACTACATTTTTTCACTGTGATGGGAATTCCATATTTAAAAAAAATAATCAAGAATTGCATAAATGACAGGAGTCCTAACAACAAGAAGAGTTCATCAGACCAGCCCCCACAGTTTCCACCATGGGCCCCAGATTGTCTCCCTATCTCCTGTTTCCCCCCCTCTCCGCCCAGTCTCAGAGTGCTATATAGAAGTGGTAGAAAACAAAATGGAATTATTTTTTGAAAGTTTCTTGCTGTGCCACATGCACGCAGACGAGTAACTTTCCCCTGGTGGCTCCCAGACCATCCCCTGGCCAATCCCCATTTATGAACTATGTGGAGCCCCTAATATACACAGAAGTTGCTTTAACTAAATTCCATTAGTAAGCCATCCAAAGCTAGGGTTAGGATCTTTGACAAGACCAACAAAATAAGCCAAATGTGGAATTTCTGGACTGAGCCATCTGGGAGTTAGAAGATTAAGAAAAAAGTTCCAACCAGATTTCTACATGTAGAACCTCCCATCTCCACAGTACAATTAGCTGAAAATGTTTTTCTTGTTAAACAGATTTTTAATGGTTAATTCTGTGTGATGAGGAAGAGAAGGTGTGGGTGTATTTTTAATAAAAACATTCTATATTTGAAATTCCTATAGTTATATAGCTAAAAAACTAGAAAGCATCTCTTCCTAGAGTTCCATGCATATAAATAGTGAAAATGAAGTAATTAGAGGTGATCATTTTTGAATTATTGGTGTCTAGCTAGTTGGGTTTTATTTAACCAGTGCTGTTTGATTGTTTTGCATAGGCAGAAGGTGAAGTGGCAGCTTTGAATCGGCGTATCCAGCTGGTGGAAGAAGAGCTGGATCGTGCCCAAGAACGTCTGGCGACAGCCCTGCAGAAACTGGAGGAGGCAGAGAAGGCAGCAGATGAAAGTGAGAGGTAGGCATCCAAAAGGAACGATGCAGAGAAGTGACTTACATAGGAAGATCCCAGAAGTAGGCTACTTTAACAGTCTTTGAAGGTTTTAAAGACTTGGTGCACCTAAGTTCCGTTTCCCACTCACTCTTTCAGATGCTACTTTTAGTATGGTGAGAAATAAAGGGCCACAATCATAAAAGTGATACTGCTCTGACTCTGTAACTGGTTAATAAGCTGTTCCCATTGTCTAGACATTTCCCGTTTCATCCAAAAAATGACAAAAAACTTGCAGTATATCATATACATCCCAGCTGCCCTTTTGGGGAAGCTAAACTTCCCAAGGGCTGTATTCTCCCTTGTCCTGTCCCTCTCCAGCTGTCTAACCTATTTCTTTCCCACTGTGATCTATTGTAATTTGTGTCCCATTTTGCTTTAACAAAGCCTGTTATCTCCACTGGGAAAAACTGTATCTTTATTTACCTCTTGAGCACTATGCACACTCCTATGATACTATAATAAAAATTAAACATAAAACTGTATGAAGTTACAACTAAGGTTGCTGAGTGCAATTCAAGAGAATACATACCATTGAACGCATCACTAACCCTCATGGAAATCTCAAGCTAAGGTTGCAAAGAATTCTAATGCAGCTCTTAACACTCAGTTCATACAGTCAGATAATTAAAATAGAAGAATTCTCAATTGTTAGCCCCAAACACTATTTAACTTTGCCTCTCAATTTATTTTATAGCTGGATTCAACTTCCATTGAAGTCAATGACTGACTTCAGTGGGAGTTGAACTGAGCCCTTAGCCGTTTTAATACTGCTTGTTACTGCTCCACCTATAATATATACTTATTCAATGTCTAAATTGCACAAATCTTTCTATTAGAACTCTGTTTTCAATTGCCTATAACTTGGACAATTGCTTAGGATTTGGACTGAAAGCTTCCAGGTTGGTCCTTGCCTCAGATTGAAAGTCTGAGCAAAAATGACTCGAGTGTTTCCAAGAATGAGGACAGTGAAAACTAATCATATTAAATAACATTTCTGATGGTTTTAACACTCATGTCTCTCTAAAGTAAAAACTTTAAAGTTGGCAGCAGAGTAGTCCTGAGATTGAAGAGGTGTTTTGTCGTCTCCATGAAATATATTGAAATTTGGTAGTTACAAATACAGAAAAATCAAAATTTGCATATAGACAGTATAACTTGTTATATGCTTGCTCTTAATTTTCTGAACATTCCAGCTGCACAGGCTCCCAGACCTTGCTGAACTTTCTGTATCATATGCATACAATATGCACAGCATTTGAGCCGGCTCCTGTTTGGAGCTCTGTTTTCCCCCCTAAGGAGAAGGTCATTGGACAAGGAGCCAAGAGACCACACATTCTAGTCTCACCTCTTCCATTGATCAATAATGATTCCAGGTACTTACAGTCTTATTATTGAGCAACTCCTCATACACCTATCTTTTGAAGTACATACATATCGATCACCCTATTTTGCAGAAGAGGTAAGTGAAGATCTTTTCATGCACTTAGACACAATGCATTTTATAATTAATATGCCAAATCTATGTGTTTGACTATGCTGTTTGTAAAAATACTTGTAACATATTTTTGCCTATCCACTCAAGTGAAATAGCATCTAATCAGAGTCCTGACTCTGTCCCTTGCTCTAACCACCAACCCATATTTCCCTCCTAGAGAAATAAAATCCAAGATTATACTGCTGTCTAGTAAATACCTGTGCATCCCATTGTCAAAGAATGTTATGTATCCCCTTCTAGTAGCTGTATGTAGTGTGGACATTCCACCATCTGGGCCTATAATCTGTTGTGACTCCACATCTATCCTAAGATGCTAAAGGCCTCCCCCATCAATAGACCATAGAAGAGACTTCCAATGCCTAAGGGCCTTGTTGGTTAATTTATGGCAGAGGGTGCGCTGATCAGATATATATCCTTTACCCAAGCATCTCAGGCAGTGGGTATGGGAGTTTGAGACCAGAACACTTACTTCAGAAGAAGGGCTTTTCTTCAACCTGGTGTTTTTTGCTGGATCTGCTATCTGTAAAGGTACTGCAGTTTCTAGAACCAAAGCTGTGCTCTGAATTCTATATGCTTATGAACCTTGGTGGCAGTGGCGTTGGAACAATTTTTATGATGGGGGTGCTGAAAGCCATTGAACAAAACTGTAAGCCTTGTATATGATGGAAACCACTTCAAGCTAGGGGGTGCTGCCACAGACCCCAGTCCCTGTGGTTCCAGCACCCTGGCTTCAGGGCTCCCTGGCTCTGCAGGCTAGAGTCCAGAAACTTTATTAGTTGCCGTGAGTTGGGAGGGGAAATGTTGGATGCAACAAATTTTACATTGGCCTTTGATATTATTTTACTCTAATAGTCTACAAACTGCTCCAGATTTGAGCTCTAAGAAAAAATTTCTCGGCATTTAAACAAAAACCTGGCCTCAATAGTTTGTCTTGAATGAACTAATATTTGTCCTGGGTAAAGCCACAGAAAAAAGTATTTAGCTATTTTGTTTTTAGCTATTTACTCTTTACCTAATTATTCTAAGGACTACAAACTTGAGTAAGATTTTAAAAAGAAAAGTTCCCACTGGTATCGCTCAAATATGTTTTAATGATACAAGCAAATAAATGTAATCTACTTAAAGTATATTGGGATCTTGCTAAATGGAAGAAGCACAATAAGCTAAGGAAGAATCCTGCATCATTCAATAGCTGCAAGCACTGTTAAGTTCAGACAATCTGATAAGTAGAGATTCATTCCAACTAGTATTATCAGCAACTTTGTTAGCCAATAAGAACATGATAGATTGGTTTGGGTTCAAGTCACAGTAGTTAGATATTAAGAAGTTCACAACAGGGCCTGTTGGGCTAAATGTGCTGACTGGCTTATAGTAACCCCATCTCTCTGAAACAATCCGCTTTGTTTCCTTCTATAGAGGTATGAAGGTTATTGAAAACAGAGCAATGAAGGATGAAGAAAAAATGGAAATTCAGGAGATGCAGCTGAAAGAGGCTAAGCATATTGCTGAGGAGGCTGACCGCAAATATGAAGAGGTAAAAATGGCGCTGCAAGGAAGTAGCAGGTGCTGTTTGCTTTGGTGAGAAAGTGATAAAGAAAGTATCTGGAAGAACTTCAAACAGTCATATAGTCTGTTTAATACTATTTGTATACTTTCCATAAAGTGGTAGTTCAAGTTTGGAATATATTTTTGGGCACAGCAAGGCCACAAAGATGCAGTTCCTAACAGCCTGAGAATTAACATGAAATGAGCTTGTTACATCTTATACTACCTAATGCTAGGAACATTGAAAGTCTCTCTGCTTCTGGGGAAGGGATCCTGCATTAAGCTCACTCTCCCTAGCAGCTGATTATAGGGTGTCAAGAGAGCATAGGCCAGATCTCTGTAATGTGTTGTCTATATGTTGCATATCTCCAGACTGGGTATTGCTTCTAGCCTTTATCTGAGAAGAAAGAAACCTGCAGAGATGTGGAGCTTTGTGGAAAACAAATAGGGAAAAAATAACTCTCCTCTCTCTGCAGGTTGCTCGTAAACTGGTCATTTTGGAGGGTGAACTAGAGAGAGCCGAGGAACGTGCTGAGGTGTCAGAACTGTGAGTGGCTGTTCAATGGTTCTGCATGTACATAAACAATTTTGAAATATCAGACTAGAGCTGGAAAGACCTTATTAGGTCCTATCTGTTCCCTGAATGCAGGGGGGAGGGGAAGGGCCTGCATAGTATGCAGAGCCTTATCTCAGGGTTTTCATAGTAGCATCACTGTAGGATCCAAGTATTGTATCTCATTAATGTAAAGGTTGCCAGTATTTAGAGCTGGTGAGAGATGGAATTTCCTGCAGAATAGAAATTTCAAATATTTTTTAAATGTTTTAGTTTCCTGTCATTCAGGAATCTCAACGAATTCCCTGATGGGAAGGCTATTAGATCTGAGAGCCTGGCATGCTCACGAATGGTGTGGAGAAAGTGAATAAGGAAGTGTAATTTACTCCTTCCCATAACACAAGAACCAGTGGTTACCCAATAAAATTAATAGGCAGCAGGTTTAAAACATAAGGAAATACTTCTTCACACAATGCAGTCAACCTGTGGACCTCGTTGCCAAGGATGTTTTGAAGGCCAAAAGTATAACTGAGTTAAAAAAAGAATTAGATAAGTTCGTGGAGGACCTATTAGTCAAGATGGTCAGGGACGCAACCCCTTGCTCTGGGTGTCTTTAAGCCTCTGATAGCCAGAAGATGGGACTGGATGACAGGGAATGGATCACTTGATAAACTGCCCTGTTCCGTTCACTTCCTCTAAAGCATCTGACACCGGCCACTGTTGGAAGACAGGATCATGGGCTAGATCAGGGGAGGGCAAACGACGGTCTGTGGGCCGGATCCAGCCCATCAGGGCTTTCAATCCAGCCCGTGGGATTGCCAGCCCTGTGGCGCAGCAGGGCTAAGGCAGGCTCCCTGCCTACCCTGGCCCTGTGCCACTCCCGGAAGCAGCCGGCACCACGTCCCTGCGGCCTCTGGGGAAAGGGGGGGCAGAGGGCTCCGTGCGTTGCCCTCACCTGCAGGGACCGTCCCCTGCAGCTCCTATTGGCCGGGAACGGGGAACCGCGGCCAAGGGAAGCTTCAGGGGTGGTACCCACAGGTGAGGGAAGCGCGCCGAGCTGCCTGCCCCACCCCACCCCCAAGAGCCACTGCTGGACATGCTGGCCACTTCCAGGAGCAGCACGGGGCCGGGGCCGCCAGGGAGCCTGCCTTAGCCCCGCTGCACGCCGCTGCCACCCCGGAGCCCGAACCCTTCCTGCACCCCACACCCCAACCCCCTTCCCTGAGCCTCCTAACCCTCTGCCTTGAGCCCCCATCACACCACTCCTGCACCCCTACCCCCTGCCCTGAGCCCCTGTCGCACCCCACACGCCTCCTGAATGCCAACCCCCTGCCCTGAGCCCCCTCTTTCACCCCACACCCCTCCTGCACCCCAACCCCTTGCCCCAGCCCTACATTCATGGCCCTGCATACAATTTCCCCACCCAGATGTGGCGCTTGAGTCAAAAGTTTGCCCACCCTTGGGCTAGATGGACCATTGATCTGACCCAGTATGGCCATTCTTATGTTCTAATTACATTCCTGGTACAATTAACAGAAGATACCTGTTCACAGAGGACAGCATGGAGCTCTAAGATTCAAGAAAGGCTTATTTGTTCTGCTTGAATTCCTAACAAGCTATATTTTGCTACAAAAATCTATTTGCTACAAAAGTCTGCATAGTATATTTTGGGAAACTGTAAATGCTATGTACACCAACTTAGTGCACTGAGTGTATCTAACAAGTTGGCTCACATTTTACTTGTTTAGCCCATTTGGAAACCAAACAGCATAATATATAGAGAAGAACTGATCTGATCACCTTTGTCTTTGTGTAGAAAATGCAGTGACCTTGAA
Organism: Platysternon megacephalum; assembly: GCA_003942145.1. Lineage (NCBI taxonomy): Eukaryota > Metazoa > Chordata > Testudines > Platysternidae > Platysternon > Platysternon megacephalum. The sequence continues at coordinate 26,060 of QXTE01000096.1, forward strand.
GAAGAACTAAAAAATGTCACTAACAACCTAAAGTCCCTGGAGGCTCAGTCTGAGAAGGTTGGTTCTTCCTGATTAAGAACACAGGATGTTTAAGGTTCAGCAAGGAGAATGAAGAGTTGGTGATACAAGTTTACAGCAATCACAAAAAAAGAGAAATCTGAAAACTTGTCATGCTTTTTGTATTGATTAACTGAGGAATTATTGGAGGAATTGGTGTGTAAGGTGAATTTGATGCCAAAACAGTCTTCTGTAGAAAGCCAGGACATTTGCTTGTGGTAGGGGTCCTAGGACAATCTGACTGGAGATCTAATTGTGTGGAATTAGTCCCTTGTGCTATCAACATATTAAACCCAGGGTATGTTACAAGACATACCAATTTACGTAATACTGTGAGGCTATGTTAACTGATACTGAATGATTTCACAAAGTTGTATGGCTGGGGGAGCAGGGGTCAAGCAATTGAAGAGGGAATGAAGCACGGTATTGTATGGGAAGTGTCATCTTACCTGTGCATTGCCCATTTTTCTACTGTTTGTAGTTGGGAGAGGGTTTTTTTAGGGGAGGGAGGTTGATGTCTTTTGGTGTGTGGGTGTATTTATTAACAGTTAACACTCTTGTAAGGGGGTTTTGGAGTGAACTTTGCATTTCTGGGTTATCCAATACTTGAGTTTTGGGGAATAAAACACGTTCAGGGAAGGCACATGTAGTACAGGGCATTGTTGTGCTACTATAGTCTTAACTCCAAATTGCCCACACTTTTTACTTTTGAATCTGTTTGCTGGCATCACTTACAAAGTTTTTCTAGCACAGAAGACTAACAGGCTAGGAATATATCTCACTCATTACTGAACCTTTTAGAAGTTGTATTATATAGCTGGATAGGTATACATGGAACTGTACTGAAATTCACATGATCTCTGCCCTGAGGAGCTCACAAGAGTAGTTCAGACAGAACTTGTCAAATGATGAGCCATGGTGGATGAAGTCTAGAGGAAAAGCAAAGGCAATACAGCTGGTAGGGTGTATTACAAGAACAACAAAATTGGGGGATGGTAACCAACTTTATATACCCTTCTTGTGTCTTCTGACAATTTAATTCAAGTATCTGGGTACCAGAATGGGCACAGATACTGAGTAGAGACTAAAGATAGAATTTTAGTCCAAATAACTGACTTTTGAGGAGGGGCTTGAAAATAAATCACTTGGTGAAGAATAGCCTGGTCCAGGGGGATGGGATGGTTTGAATTACTTCAAGGACATGAGTTTCTTGAGGAGAGACAGAGAGAGAGTGTGTGTGTGTGTGTGCGCACATACATATACACACACCCCCACGGCTCCACTTTTTATTATATATAAGTGGAGCCATAGTCCAAGGCAAAGAATATAGCCCCCTAAGCAAAAGACAAGGCATTCAGAATTTTAATCAGACAGTGGGCAAACAAGAAACTTCAAGAAATACAGTGACATTGTTGCATCCAGGAAATGGGATGATAGTTAAGGAAAAGCATTTTAGAATGACAGGAGGCTACTACCTGTTATTAGTCAATGGCTCTTAACAGTAGCCTAACAAAAAAGTTAAACTGTCTGATGTTTAGTTTTCCTACCAGTTTCTTAATAGATTGTTCACCCTGTTTTCACAGTACTCTGAAAAAGAGGATAAATATGAAGAAGAAATCAAGCTTCTCTCTGACAAACTCAAGGAGGTGAGACAATCCATCCCAATGAATTTGCATTTCAGCAGAGATTGTTTCCCGTCCAGTATCTAAGATTTTTTTCTGCATAATCTTTTTCCAGGCTGAAACACGTGCTGAGTTTGCAGAAAGAACGGTTGCTAAACTGGAAAAGACTATTGATGATCTGGAAGGTATGAAATTACTTTTGAAATTTTTACTGTTTTTACAAGTCCCATCAATTTCAAACTGAGAAACAATAAATTCTAGCAGTATGTATTCTTTGTAGATTATGGGGAAAATCTTTATACTACTATAATTACCTGTAGCTAGACCATTAAACACAGTTATGCTATAATATTTACTTTTTTCTCAGTATTTTCCCCTAAAAATTCATCCATTTGGTAGTACTATATATCTGAAGCTGTGGATGGCCTATTCTCTTGATTAAGAAATAAACACTTAAAATATGTCTGAATTCTTAATAGGACAGAATGCTCTACTGAACATAACACTCTATTACAGATTCTATACTTATTAAACACCATTTAATCCCTTGGGATGGGGTCAATGTGTCCCCTGCCTCCATGTAGTTGAATTTATGTTCATTTTGTCCTGATTAAGCCAGTCAGTTGGACTATCATTAAACTAAATCAGTTTTCTCGGAGGAGTTCCAAAAGAGTTGTCCCTTATAAACTGAAAGCTATGCATATGAGATTCATACATGTAGACATATTGTTCATTAATGTGCTTTGTTCCTGTAAATTGCTTGAAGAAGAACATAAGAGCATAAGAACGGTCATACTGTGTCAGACCAAAGGTCCATCTTGCCCACTATCCTGTTTTCTGACAGTGGACAATGCTAGGTACCCCAGAGGCTAGGGACACCATCCCTGTCCATCCTGGCTAATAGTCATTGATGGACCTACATTCTTCAAAACTTAGCTCTCTGTAGAAAAATAGTGATAGTTAATCTGGAGGTGTGAGGGCCACACACTAGTCTACAGACAGATGGTTGGGTCCAAAAGCAAACTAGATCCCAAATTTCAGGATGACTGAGATTGTGTTCCAATAAAAAGGACAGGGTATCAGTCCCGGAAGCTGTGCTAGCATCTCTTCTGAATGGAATAGCTACCACTCCTTCCCAGAGATCACATGCAACAAGTAATAGCAAAGCAATGTAAGCAGCAGAAACCATGACTATAGGTGAAAATTAGTGCGGTCAAGTGATTAAAAAAATCCACAATTAGTCGCGCTGTTAAACAACAATAGAATACTATTTATATGCTCACTTTATATTTATTTTTATTATAAAAAATTCACCCTAAAAATAAAAGAAATAGTATTTTTCAATTCACTTAATACAAGTACTATAGTGCAATCTCTTTATAATGAAAGTTGAACTTACAAATGTAGAATTATGTACAAAAATAACTGCATTCAAAAATAAAACAATGTAAAACTTTAGAGCGTACAAGTCCACTCAGTCCTACTTCTTGTTCAGCCAATCGCTCAGACAAACAAGTTTGTTTACATTTGCAGGAGATAATGCTGCCCACTTCTTGTTTACAATGTCACCTGAAAGTGAGAACAGGCGTTCTCATGGCACTGTTGTAGCCGGCGTCACAAGATATTTACGTGCCAGATGCGCTAAAGATTCATAGGTCCCTTCATCACCATTCCAGAGGACATGCGTCCATGCTGATGATGGGTTCTGCTTGATAACAATCCAAAGCGGTGCAGACCAACACATGTTCATTTTCATCTTCTGAGTCAGATGCCACCAGCAGAAGGTTGATTTTCTTTTTTGGTGGTTCAGGTTCTGTAGTTTCCGCATCAGAGTGTTGCTCTTTTAAGAATTCTGAAAGCATGCTCAACATCCCATCCTGATCAGATTTTGGAAGGCACTTCAGATTCTTAAATCTTGGGTTGAGTGTTGTAGCTATCTTTAGAAATCTCACACTGGTACCTTCTTTGTGTTTTGTCAAATCTGCAGTGAAAGTGTTCTTAAAATGAACAACACGCTGGGTCATCATCCGAGACTGCTATAACATGAAATATATGGCAGAATGCGGGTAAAACACAGAGCAGGAGACATACTGAACTCCTTTGGGGAGAACTGTAACAAATTTAATTAATGCATTGTTTTTTTAACAAGTCTCATCAGCATGGAAGCAAGTCCTCTGAATGTTGGCCAAAGCATGAAGGGGCATACGAATGTTTAGCAGATCTGGCATGTAATTACCTTGCAATCCCGGCTACAGAAGTGCCATGTGAATGTCTGTTCTCACTTTCAGGTGACATTATAAATAAGAAGCGGGCAGCACTATCTCCCGTAAATGTAAACAACCTTGTTTGTCTTAGCGATTGGCTGAACAAAAAGTAGGACTGAGTGGACTTGTAGGTTCTAAAGTTTTACATTGTTTTGAGTGCAGTTACGTAACAAAAAAAACCAACTACTTTTGATTACACTGCTTCTTGGCGGTATTTCGGCGGCGACGCTTCTTGATGTTGCCACTTCTTGGCGGCATTTCGGCGGATGCTTCCCCGCCGGCTAGTACGCGGGTGCACATAGATGCCCCGGCGGGCACCATGGCACCCACGGGCACCGCATTGGGGACCACTGCTTTATACCAACTGCATCTAATCAAGGGGCCATTTTATTTTATTTATAGGAATAGAATTTATTTTAAGGTTCGTTATCTGACTCAGTTGTGACCAGTAGGAAGATCTGGCTTCTAAATCTTTTCTAAAACTCTACTGAAAATTTTTTTATAAGAAATTGAAACTCCTGACATTTTGGCAGTTAGTACATGTGTATAGCTTCTGCCTTATATTTTAATGTTCTCTAATCTTGTTTACATGTTTTCTTCTCATCTTTATTTTCCACCGTTTATCCTCACTTGCTGCATTCCAACTGTTCTCCATATTCTCTTCCATGCATCTCTTGCTGTGGACTGTTTTACTACATTTCTTGTTGAACATCTTGCTTTGGGCCCTTGGACCTGTAGATGAGCTGTATGCTCAGAAGCTGAAGTACAAAGCTATCAGTGAGGAGCTTGACCACGCTCTCAATGATATGACCTCTTTGTAAATGCATTTCCTCTTTTGGCTTTGCCTTGGTGCACTAAGATTCTGCCTTTACTAGTCCTTCAGTCTTTTTCTGTAAAAACTGAATTAAATAAAAACAAGCTACCTTGATACCTGTACATTCTCTGCTTTTTTTCTTTTCCATGATTAGTTAAGTCATTAATGTCCTTCTTTTAATTTGTTCTTTTATAACATGTCTGATCAGATTTTAGCAGAGCCCTGTAATTCTCACTAGGATACTTTTAGGAGAATTAGTTTAATTGTACTCAGATTGCTTCTTTAAAAACCAAAACCTATCTGTTGAGGTGAGTTCCTGTCTGCATCCTGTAAAACTTGCCCATACCGGTATTGCCCTGGCCTCTTCTTTTGTCATTCAGTGTTGCACGCATTCTAAAACAATATGCATTTCCTCACCTTTTGGGGGCGAAGCCAGACTTTGAGGCACCTACTCCCCTACTTGGTGTAAACTTTGCTTGTGCCAATCAGAAACGAACACAAACAGGTTTTGGGCCCCGTCCCCTATGACACTTCTGTGATGTTATAGTTGGTACTTTATGGGCCTGCCTGCCATGTGCAGGCAGAAAAAGGAGAAAGAACAACGAATCCTGTGTATCCTGTGTACACCCGTAACCGAGCCTGATCACATCGAAGCCTCTCTCTCAGCTCACGTGTTTCAAACAGAGTTTCTACGTTTGCCGGTCGTTACGCGTTGGTTTGTATTCGTAAGTATCAGTTATTACTAAATGCTGCGTCTTGGTTTATAAATATTGTTAGTAGATATTTTAGTCATTGTGTGTTTTAAGTTTCATTAACTCTATTAGCTAATCAAACGCTGCTCCCTTACCCCTTGTGATTATCCCCAATAAAACTTTAAATTGATTAATTTTAGTTGTGTGTGTGTCTGTCTGCAGTTTGCATCGTGACCCATACTCTCCTTGCATCCCTTACCAATATAGTCTATTGCCACGTGCAGCCTGGTAAATAACAGGCCTGCATTTTCTTTCGCCCCTGCGAGTCCGTGGCAATCCACACTATCCAGTTGTTAGTTAAAATGTAAGTGACGGGTCACATAACAAAACTGGAAGAAAGTTCAAATAAAGTGGCATGTAGGACAAAATAAAAAATGAATATAAATCCCACCTGTAGCACTCATATTACTTCAGTGGCTATTTATTTCCTGGACAGCAGTGACTATAATGAATGCGCAAACAGGAACTGTGCAAAGACCCAACTTGAGGCAGCAAAAACAGATCCAGAGATACACTTGCTATGCTATTGATGCCCCTTTGTGTGCAGCATCAAAATAAAACCACTCACAACTGGGATGTAAACTGATAAATGCTGTTATAACTAGTACCTTAAATCAATCAACTACTTCTTGAACAGAAGGATTTTAGGTAGTTTATTCCTGTCCAAGCAGATTTAAATTTGATTACAACTTTGAGAGACATTAAATCAAAAGCTTAATTACAATCTGAATATGACACCCATTGTCTGATATTCATTTAATAGTGTCCAGTCATTTATAGATATTTCTATTGATACTTGCATGTTGATTAAGGACAATGTTACGTGGATTGTAAATTGTCTGGAGGATCCCTAAATAACTATTATAAATGACAAAGTGTCCTGTGAAAAACTACAGGGATCTGTTAGGTCTGATCTTATTCAAGAGGAAGTAACATCATTGCATTAAGAGGAGTTGCAGACACCAGTGAAAAGGGAGAAGTAATCCAAAGGAACTTCAAGAAATACCTGTTAACAGCAAGCTAATCTCTCTGATCAGAAAAATCCAAATACTTTTCAGCTGTGTGCATATGACACCATGGGAGATAGGTAATAATCCTTCTGCATACAACACTTTAGTAACCACACCTGGAATATATTGTTTAGTTTTGCCCACTTCATTAAATTGACAAATGGAAGGGACCTCAGCAAGGAAGCTCAGAAAAGATAACTAGAATGGCCAGGAGCCTGAAAAGTAACCTATAAAGAAGTTGAACTATGCATATTTAGAGCTCTTAATCTAAATGACGACAATGGCCATAGTAGAAGATGGAGATAAGTCTACAGAGTATATGAGTGTGAAAACAGGGGATGAAGTGTGAGTGTGAAAATGGGATGAAGAACTATTTAGCATACTAGCATAAAGGGATGAAACTGAGAAATTGAAATTGAGAAGGGTTTTATCTTGAGTAAGGAACTGTGCCAAATTAAATCTAGTAACTCTAAAATTTCAGTGCATTAGAACACCCTTGTTAAGACTTTAAATGTGCATATCTTGGATTTCTGTTTCAAGAAAAGAAACAAACATTCAACATATATGTATGACCTTGAATCTGACTCTGCTGGTTTGGCCAAATGCATACTTCCTATTTTAGATTTGAAGCCAAAAATAAACAAACAGTGCTTTTCTGTAAGACAACTGGCATATTTGAACTATTAAGGTATTTTGTGCTATAGTTTAAAAAAAATTATAAATTCTACTCTGTTTTCCTGCATGAAGTCTTTGTGCCCGATGTCAACAAATAGGGGATAAGTGCTTTGGAGAACAGGATTAAAATTCAAAATGATCTGGACAAACTGGAGAAATGGTCTGAAGTAAATAGGATGAAATTCAATAAGGACAAATGCAAAGTACTCCATTTAGGAAGGAACAATCAGTTACACACATACCAAATGGGAAACGACTGCCTAGGAAAGAGTACGGTGAAAAGGGATCTGGGGGTCATAGTGGAACACAAGCTAAATACGAGTCAACAGCGTAACACTGTTGCACACAAAAAAAAAGCAAACATCATTCTGGGATGTATTAGCAGGTGTGTTGTAAGCAAGACACGAGAAGTAATTCTTCTGCTCTACTCTGATTAGGCCTCAACTGAAATATTGTGTCCAGTTCTGGGGATCACATTTCAGGAAACATGTGGACAAATTGAAGAAAGTCCAGAGAAGAGCAACAAAAATTATTAAAATTCTAGAAAACATGACCAATGAGGGAAGACTGAAAAAATTGGGTTTGTTTAGTCTGGAGAAGAGAAGACTGAGTAGGAACACAAGTACATAAAAGGTTGTTACAATGAAGAGGGAGGAAAACTGTTCTCGTTAACCTCTGAAAATAGGACAAGAAGCAATGGGCTTAAATTGCAGCAAAGGCGGTTTAGGTTGGACATTAGCAAAGCTTCTTAACTGTCACAGTAGTTAAGCACTGAAATAAATTACCTAAGGAGGCTGTAGAATCTCTGTCATTGGAGATTTTTAAGAGTAGGTTAGACAAACACCTGTCAGGGATGGTCTAGATCAGGGGTAGGCAACCTATGGCACGGGTGCCGAAGGCGGCACGCAAGCTGATTTTCAGTGGCACTCACACTGCCTGGGTGCTGGCCACCGGTCCGGGGGGCTCTGCATTTTAATTTAATTTTAAATGAAGCTTCTTAAACATTTTAAAAACCTTATTTACTTTACATACAACAATAGTTTAGTTATATATTATAGACTTATAGAAAGACCTTCTAAAAACGTTAAAATATATTACTGGCACGCAAAACCTTAAATTAGAGTGAATAAATGAAGACTCGGCACACCACTTCTGAAAGGTTGCCGAACCCTGGTCTAGATAATACTTAGTCCTGCCTTGAGTGCAGAGGACAGGACTAGAAGACCTCTCAAGGTCCTTTCCAGTCCGATTCTATGATTCTATGTCTAGTGCACTTCTGAAAATTAGGCCCTCTGCTTCTCAGTGTCTAGTTGTAACTGCCTGGGTTGGAACCTTTAGAACTCAATCAGAACTGTTTTATAAATAAATAATAAATTAAAAAGGGAATCTCTAGCATTATATGTGTGTGATCCATACTCCATTTTTCTTTTGCTGGACTTTTGTAATTGGTGCAATCAAATCCATCAATGCTTGTGATGGCTCTCGCACTAGTACCAATCCCATGAGTGATATTGGGAAATATGTGTCAATGGAAGCAGTTGCGATTTTTGTCAGTTCTACATCTAGTGCTAACAATACCTCTAAGGAGTGGTCTACATGGGGGACAATCAGGAAAGGTGAATCAACTAAAGTCATGCAGTCAATGTGTATAACTTAGTGTGTTTACCTCCGTCCCCAGGTAGATGTTTTAATTCAGGAGCAATGTAACCTTAGGAGGACTAAGTTACAGGAAATGTAGACCGCTTTANGTGCCGAAGGCGGCACGCGAGCTGATTTTCAGTGGCACTCACACTGCCTGGGTCCTGGCCACCGGTCCGGGGGGCTCTGCATTTTAATTTAATTTTAAATGAAGCTTCTTAAACATTTTAAAAACCTTATTTACTTTACATACAACAATAGTTTAGTTATATATTATAGACTTATAGAAAGACCTTCTAAAAACGTTAAAATATATTACTGGCACGCAAAACCTTAAATTAGAGTGAATAAATGAAGACTCGGCACACCACTTCTGAAAGGTTGCCGAACCCTGGTCTAGATAATACTTAGTCCTGCCTTGAGTGCAGAGGACAGGACTAGAAGACCTCTCAAGGTCCTTTCCAGTCCGATTCTATGATTCTATGTCTAGTGCACTTCTGAAAATTAGGCCCTCTGCTTCTCAGTGTCTAGTTGTAACTGCCTGGGTTGGAACCTTTAGAACTCAATCAGAACTGTTTTATAAATAAATAATAAATTAAAAAGGGAATCTCTAGCATTATATGTGTGTGATCCATACTCCATTTTTCTTTTGCTGGACTTTTGTAATTGGTGCAATCAAATCCATCAATGCTTGTGATGGCTCTCGCACTAGTACCAATCCCATGAGTGATATTGGGAAATATGTGTCAATGGAAGCAGTTGCGATTTTTGTCAGTTCTACATCTAGTGCTAACAATACCTCTAAGGAGTGGTCTACATGGGGGACAATCAGGAAAGGTGAATCAACTAAAGTCATGCAGTCAATGTGTATAACTTAGTGTGTTTACCTCCGTCCCCAGGTAGATGTTTTAATTCAGGAGCAATGTAACCTTAGGAGGACTAAGTTACAGGAAATGTAGACCGCTTTACTCCTGAATGAAAGCATCCACAGGGGTTAAATGTACGTTATGTGCATTGACTTCACACCTTTAGTTGACTTGCCTTAATTTTGATAAATGGCCTGGTAGAGACATGTAATTTAGTGTTTAGGAGGAGGAGGGGTGTTTCACACTAACTTATGGGGGGAGGGATAGCTCAGTGGTTTGAGCATTGGCCTACTAAACCCAGGGTTGTGAGTTCAATCCTTGAGGGGGCCACTTAGTGATCTGGGGCAAAATTGGTCCTGCTAGTGAAGGCAGGGGGCTGGACTCGATGACCCTTCGGGGTCCCTTCCAGCTCTATGAGATAGGTATATCTCCATATATTATGGGGTTTTTAGTTAAAATGCCTATTGTCCACATGATACAATTCTTCTTTCAATTTAAATGTCCATTTTTTTATCAAGAGGATAATCCCTTTTGAAGGTGGATTAAGTTAACTAAGGAATGAGTTAGTGCAAAATAAGATTTGTGTGGATGCATCTATTTCACATTGACTTGGCAGTCCTCCCACTGTTATCTCATACTGCAATGCATGATGCCAGGCCTGACCTGTCTCATTACCTGTGCGTCTTCTACTGTTATGGCATCTTCATCAGATTTTTGCTGTGAGGCCATCACCAAATCTCATTTGACATGGTTCTGCAGTGTCGTCCCTTTTGGCACTGTCCAACGTTGACCAGGACTCTAAGTAGGTGAAGGAAAGGAGCTCCTCTGAAAGCCAAGATCTCTTCCTCACACAAAAGTCTGAGGCAGAGTCAAATGAACATGCAGCTCCTGAAAGCCAGGTGGACACCCAGCCTGATAGACCTGGGGAGGGGACTTCTGCGCGTAAGTCTGGTGCTATATTAAATAACTGTATAGAAGGGTTGAATAATTTTTTGTTGTGGATGCCTGCTAGATGCTGCCATTGTGGGCAGATGTGATCTAGGAGCCTCTCTGGGCCTGCTAGCTTGGAAATACCCCCCAGGGCTTTAAATGGCATCTGCACTGGGGAAGTTTAGTTCCATGACTATTTGCTGCCCATATATATTAATAGCCCAATGGGCTGCCCCCCCTCCCTATACCACTATGGTCTCCTTTCTCATTCCAGATTCCTCAACCACTATGCCCTAGCCCTCCCCCTAGTCAAGTAGGATTTAAATAAAGAAACACTCTAATGTAACCATGTTCATTGAAACACTAGATGCAGTAAAAATAAGGCAATATTAAAAAAAAAAAAAAAAAAAAAAAAAGACATTGGTTTACCATTTGTGCAATGCCCTGAGATTTCAGCTATCTTAGCATTTTATGAGATACATTTCCGCGAAGTGGGACAGAACAGAGATAAGGCAAGTCAGCCTTCCAGCTACGTTAACCCTGTAAGTTCTGAACAACTATTGCAGAACTCTTCATTTGGCAGTGCATTTGGTGCATGTTGGAGATGCGATAAAGCAGAATTGAAGGCAAACAAAACATCTTACCATCTTCAGAGTCACTCCAAACTGGCAAAAGGCTACGGAATGGCATTCTACAAGAGAGGAAAAAGCAACATTTTATCATTGGTGACATGAAAACTGAAATTAGCACAATAACTACTTGTTCTGTTTTCAGTTCCCCCAGTTCTTGCACCTGAAGCCCTGTGACCCCAACAGACTGGACTATTATCTACTGTGGATCACGTGGCCAATCTCTAGGGCAAAAAAAGAAATACAAAGCAGGAAATGTGGGGTGAGCTGCAGTCAGAGTCCAGAACAGGACCAAGAAGACAGAGGAGTGGAGAGGAGTTTTCATTGCAGAGAAGGAGGCCAGAGAAATCACTAGAAGACCATTGAACTGATGAGGCAAACTCTAGGAAACCTCTAGGATGTGCAAAACCAGCTCCTTGAACTGATGACAAAGCAGTTTTGCTGGAGACCCTTAGAGTGCCATCTTCCCACCCAAAACTACAGTCACATCCCAGACATATCCTGCAGCCTGTGGACAATACTGCTTCCTGAGCGCAGCACCTGCACGTCCCAGAATTCCATCAGGCACTTTCCTCCACACACCCCATCCCAGGAGAGTGAAAACACTGAATTCTGGGAACCCACCTTCATCCCCACAACTACAAACAATGGCTTCTGCTCTCACCATTCCACATATGAAGGGAAAGAGCACCCCGAAATCCTGTACAATCATGTTTACTCTGCACTTACAGGCAGGCTCTCCATGTATCTGCAGAGTTTAAAAATGAGCTTTTTTTTTCAAAACTCAACACATTTTATTGAGCTGAAATTTGCAATGTATTATTATTTGTTACCAGGGTTACAAATTGGGACAGACTTATTCAGTTTCTTGTTTTCATTATTTGATGTTTGTTAAAGTTTTGCTTGACAAAAGCTCAAAGTTTAATCAAATTTCAAATCTCAAACACAAAATCAACTTTCAGCAAACTGTCACACTAAGCAACTACAAAACACCAAATCCACACTTTCAAAACAATGAACCCTGGCCAGAGAGCATAATATGATTAAAATATTTCAGTTCCTACCCTCAATTTAGGAGCACAAAGCACCCTTAACCCTGTGGCCCTGGTGACTGGCTGCAGTTTGAAGAGGGAAAGCCTCTCTGGCTGTTCACTTTGCTTTGACAGTCTTTGCACCTCGGCTATCTCCGTTATTTCTGAAAAATACAGTATGCAGTTATTACACGAAGCAGATATTGCTCTGCAGCCTCCATCTTAATCATCAGACAGCACCAACTTTTCTGTCTTCCAAACATATATTCCACTGTCATTCTGCAGGTACTCGGGTATAGTTTAACAGGTTCTTTCTCCTGCCCATGTGCCTAATAAAAGCCTTTATAAACCAGGTAAGCTGGGTTTCCCAGAATGAGAGGGGGGAAATCTCAAAACCATCAATATCCATAGTGGTCTTGGAAGCAAAAGTTCCATTTTTCATAAAGGAAAAGAGGGCTGAGTTTCTAAAGATTCTAGCACCAGGGACCTTTCCAGATCACACCACATTAATACTGGTGAACCAACCACTATGATCAATGAGACCTTGGAATACCCTGGAGAAATAGCCCTTTCTGTTTATAAACACTGAGGCCTGGTGGAGGGGTTAAGGAATAGACACATAGATCCCATCAACAGCCCCCATACAATTCAGGCACCTTAAGTGTGCAAATTGATAATCTTCTGCACATGGCCAAATATTATTACTCAGTGCTTCAACACTTTCTTCATAGAAGCACATGCCTGCATGACAACAGCCCAACAGTCGACCTGACCTACCAACACCAAATTGCTTAGCTACTGATGAGGAGCAATCAGAGTTGGTGAGCTTCCAGATGGCAATAGCCACGTTTCTCCATGGGGAGAGAAGCTTTCACGTTGCTATGCAGATCTCTAGGCAGGTGGCCTGAACTTCTTTTGCAGATGCTTGTCGCCCCAGGCCTGCATCACTATCCTTTCCCACCAGTCACCATTAGTCTTCTCAGATCAGAAATGGCACTGCACTGAGCTGCTCCAGGAAAAGTTCATTCACAAGTAGTTACTCAGTTTCCTCCTCCTTCACCCAAACTGGTTCAGCAGTATGGTGGCTTGCCTACAAAGCAAAAGACATCCAGCAGTGTGATCTCAAACACATGCACAACAGCCTCTGTGACTGTCAGGCCCACAGCACGCAGCACTGATCCCTAGCCCAGTCTGAAAATGGAACAGGCTCACAAAAGCCAGATGAATCATGAGATAAACCAGGGGATGAATCATGGGAATTTGCAAGTTTGATCCCAATTCCCAGAATTCCAGTGGCTTCCTACAGATATCCCACATTCCCACAGTGACCCATGAGAAAAGTCTCACACTGCACAGAACCTAACAAAGCACCATAGAATACTTGTCTAGAATACTGAGCACTTACTCTGAAAAAGTCAGTGACTCTGTACTCATTTGGAGGGAAATAGGTGACAGCTGGCTGTGTGGACACGATTATTTTGGAACAGTTATTCTGCAATAGTTAGTGCACATAAACATAATTTACAAAAATCTCCCAGTATAAACAAGACCTTAGAATCAGTCAGATGCCAAGACACTGCATTTTAAAGAACAAAATCTCTATTACTTTCCCGGCAAAAGCGAGAATGAAAAGGACTTGCTGCACATAGAGATAGAAAATTAAAGCTTTAGCAGTAATGTCGGGTCATTTTCAGTCCGCGATCTCATCTAGTTGGGGATTGGTCCTGCTTTGAGCAGGGGGTCGGACTAGATGACCTCCTGAGGTCCCTTCCAACCCTGATAGTCTATGATCCCTCATCCTGAAGGTTTGGCAGCGGCTGCCAGTGTGAAAAGCCCATTTACTAGACACAGCCCGTGGCCGTGCCTGTCCCCTCAGCAATGGGTTAAGTTCTGCGTTTCTTTCAACGTGGCCAACGGGACTCGATTAAGCCCGTTTCGCTACGAAACTCCTACCGGGGCCGCGCGCTGGCACCGGGGAGCGCTGGCTTGTAAACACCTGGGCTCAGCTCACCCGACCCCAGACACCCCCGGGGCGGGCGGCCCCAGGGTGGGTACGTGGGGCCCAGGACCATGACGCTCACCGAGCTATTCTGGCTCTAGCCAGCGCTTCATCCTACTACCGCCACCGCCAGCGAAGGACCTCGGGAACGGCAACACGCAGCAGGGCAGCCAACCAATCAGAGAGCAGGTTACACACTCGGCAAGGCGCCCTACCAATGGAGCTTTGGCTCTGTGCTCTTCCTGCTCGGGAGCTGGCAGGGCGGGATGTGAGGTGACGCATGCCTCAGCTAGCCAATAAGGGCATGAAGCGGGTGTGAGGGGCAGTCGTCTCATCCTGTGAGGCTGCGTGAGAGGTGGATGCTTCCTGAGGGGCGGGGCCCAGCCCGGTGGAACATGGCGAAGACCTACGATTATCTCTTCAAGCTGCTGCTGATCGGGGACTCGGGCGTGGGCAAGACCTGTGCGCTCTTCCGCTTCTCCGAGGATGCGTTCAATGCCACCTTCATCTCCACCATCGGTGAGCGCTGCCCCCTCAGCCGCGCCGGGCCCGCGAGACTTGGGGGGCGTGTGTTGCTAGGGGCAGGGCGGCCCGTGTGGCTGCGGGATAAGGGGGGGGCAGGGGCGCTGCGTGTTCGGGTCTGGCGAGGGCAGCTCCGTGTGTCTGTCCATGGCGTGTGCACGCTTACGGATACAGGTAGCCGGTAGAGCCCGAGCTGCCGTGTGCGGGGTGGGGCACGGGGCCGTGCGCCGTCTGGAGTGGGCTGCACGCGGGATGAGGGGAATGATCTGAAACCGAAGGGTTTGTATTGGCACTACGATGTATTGTTATTTGCCACTGTAAATTACATCTAAATAGGGCACGCTCAGTCCGCAATAAGAGGCTCCACGCTGATGTGCACCGAAATAACTGCCAACTCCAACCCGGTCTACACTACACTACGCACTTTTGCTGGTGTTGGTTAAGGACATGCGGTTTGTTTGCAACATTTACATTGCCAAAAAAGCCCTACCGTAGGCGAATATATACCAGGATAAAAGTGTTTTTACCAGTATAGCTTATTTTGGTTGGAGAACTGGTATAAGCTACACCAGTAAAAGCATTTTCCTGCCAATATAAGCTGTGTCTGCAGGGTTTGCTGGTATAGCTGTACCAGTAAATTTATTCTAACGTAGACTATGCCTTAGTTATTTCAGTTCCAGTTTGTGTGCAGACAGGTCCTTAGCTAGATAGTGTACTTCTATACTTAAATTTTCTTTTTGCATAGCAGTTGAGGTTTCATACATGTTGTCTTAGTAAGAAAAGACTACCCCACTGCTAAAACGAATTCTCTAAAAGTCTATTAGAATTGAGAAAAGAGAAATCTAATAGATTGTAATTAGACGATACTTCCAGCGACCCTGTGTGGCATAATGCTCTGTTGACCTTGATACAGCTTTTCTGAAGTTATATTGAACTGTACATTCTGGTTCAGCTGTAGCTACAGTAGGTTAGGCTTTGGATGTGACTGTACTTAAAGGGTTTTTATTTATTTGGTGTAACAATGTTACAATTTCCCTGCTGGTTTACAACAGGTCTGCTTTCAACATAGAGGCTTTGTGAATGTCTTTGTTCAGAATGAGCTAAATGTTGTTAAGAACTCCATGTACATTCAGAATTCACTTTGCATCTAATCTATTAACTAAATGGAATGGGTGCCTTTGTTTTGGAAAGTTAAAGGGGAAAAAGTGTTAACTTGGTCTTTACTGGAAATCTTAATTAATGTAGGTTTTTTCCCCAGGTATTGACTTTAAGATTAGAACCATAGAGCTAGATGGCAAGAGAATTAAACTGCAGATATGGTAAGCATTTTCTTTTAAAGCTATATGAATTAAGATAAAATGTTTAGCTCATGCCAAGTATCTCTCTTTGCTTCACAATTTGAGTACTGAGTGGTGATATTATCAATAGGATTTTTGCCCTAATCCTGCTCTTTGGGAGATTATAGTATCTGAGTTTATTGAAGATGAGGTTTATGGAAAATAGATCCTGTCAAACTAACTTGATATCTTTTTCTATGAGATTACAAGTTTGGTAGATAAAGGTAATAAAGTTGATATAATAGACTTCTGTAAAGGTGTTTGATTTAGTACCACATGAGATTTTGATTTAAAAAAAAAATAGAACAATATGAAATTTAACATGGCATCCATTAAATGGATTAAAAACTGGCTAAGTGATAGGTCTTGAAAATGTAATTGTAAATGGGGAAATCATTGAGCAAGTATGTTTCCACTGGAAACAGTGGAGTCTTGCATGGATAACACTAGAACTAGGGGTCAGCAAATGAAATTAATAGGTAGCAGGTTTAAAACAAACAAAAGGAAGTATTTCTTCACACTACACAGTCAACCTGTGGAACTGTTTGCTAGAGAATGTTGTGAAGACCAGGATTACCAGGGTTCAAAAAAGAACTAGATAAGTTCATAGAGGATAGGTGCATCAGTGGCTATTAGCCAGGATGGGCAGGGATGCAAAACTATGCGCTGAAGTGTCCCTAGCTTCTGTTTGCCAGAAGCTGGGAATGGGCGACAGAGGACGGATCACTTGATGATTACCTGTTTTGTTCGTTCTCTCAGAAGCACCTGGCATTGGCCACTGTCAAGACAGGATACTGGGTTAGATGGACCTTTGATCTGACCTAGCATGGCTGTTCTTATGGATCAATTTTGGCCCTATGCTATTTAACATTTTTATCAGTGACCCAAAGAAAAACATAAACACTGAAACACTTGCATCCGAAGAAGTGGGTATTCACCCACGAAAGCTCATGCTGCAAAACGTCTGTTAGTCTATAAGGTGCCACAGGATTCTTTGCTGCATAAACACTGAAAGATTTTAGGTGAGACAAAAACTGGGGGAGTGGTAAATATCGATTCAGAGATGTCTGGTAAACTGGATGCAAGCAAATAATATGCATTTTAATACGGCTACATGTAAATATATACATCTAGGAACAAAAAATGTAGGCCAGACTCTATCCAGGGAAGCATTGACTCTGAAAAATATTCGGGTGCTGTGGTGGATAATCATCTGAACACTAGGAGCTTGTGTGATGCTGTGGCCAAAAGAGCTAATGCGATCTTGGGATGCATATACAGAGGAATCATAGAGATCAGAAGGGACCGCAAGGGTCATCTAGTCCAACCCCCTGCCAAGATGCAAGATTTGTTGGGTCTAAATCATCCAAGACAGATGGCTATCCAGCCTCCTTTGGAAAACCTCCAGTGAAGAAGCTTCCACAACCTCCTGAAGCAGTTTGTTCCATTGTCTTACTGTTCTTACAGTTAGGAAGTTTTTCTTGAAATTTAATCTAAATCTTCTATGCTGTGGTTTGAACCCATTGCCTCTTGTCCTGCCCTCTGTGACAAAAGAGAACAATTTTTCCATCCTTTTATGACAGCCTTTCAAGTATCTGAAGACAGCTATCAGATCCCCCACCTTAATCTCTTCCAAACTAAACATACCCAGGTCCTTCAGTCTTTGCTCATATGGCTTGCATTCCATCCCTTTAATCATCTTTGTTGCTCGCCTCTGGATGCTTTCCAGTTTCTCTACCTCCTTTCTATACATTGGTGACCAAAATTGGACACAGTACTCGAGCTGAGGCCTAACCAACGCCAAGTAGAGCGGTACTATCACCTCCTGTGAATTGCATGCTATGGCTCTGTTAATGCAACCTAAAATTGTATTTGCTTTTTCTGCAATAGCGTCGCATTGCTGACTCACGTTGAGGTTGTGATCCGACACAACTCCCAGATCCTTCGCAGCCGTGCTGCAGTCAAGCCAGTTTCCCCCCATTCTGTATTTGTGTGTATGGTTTTTCTTTCCAAAGTGTAACACCTTGCATTTGTTTTTGAATTTCATTTTATTGTCTATAGCCCAGTTCCCCAATTTATCAAGATGCCTCTACATTTTTGCTCTATCCTCCAAAGTATTGGCAACTCCCCCTAGCTTTGTGTCATCTGCAAACTTGATCAGTATGCTCTCTATACCTACATCCAGGTTATTAATAAAGATGTTAAACAGCATCGGACCCCAAACAGATCCTTGTGGAACCCCACTTGAGACCTTCCTCCAATCCAAGATCATTCATTAATCCCAGAATCTCAAGTAGGAGTAGAGAGGTTATTTTATCTCTGTCTTTGGCACTGGTGCAACTGCTGCTGGAATACTGTGTTCAGTTCTGGTGCCAACAATTCAAGAAGGATGTTGATAAATTGAGAGTTCAGAGACCAGCCATGAGAGTGATTAAAAGATTAGAAAACTTGCCCTTTTAGTGATAGACTCAAGGTGATCGGTCTATTTAGCTTAACAAAAAGAAGGTTAGGGGGTGACTTGAGTACAGTCTACATGGGGAACAAATGTTTAATAATGGGCTCTTCAATATTGCAGAGAAAGGTATAACACAATACGATGGCTGGAAGTTGAAGCTAGACAAATTCAGACTGGAAATAGCTATACTTTTTTTGCAGAGAGTAATTAACCATTGGAACAATTTACCAAGGGTTGTGGTGGAGTCTCCATCACTGATAATTTTAAAATCAAGATTGGATATTTTTCCAAAAGATGTGCTCAAGGAATTATTTTGGGAAAGTTCCCTGGCCTGTATTATTCAGGAGGTCAGACTAGATCATAATGGTTCCTTCTGGCCTTGGAATCTGTGAAGATAAAGCTGTAGATTTGGTGTGTTTAAAGAATGTCTCTGTAAAGTTTAATGAAACTCTCTCTAGTGACCTTAATTTCAGAATGTGTTCAAGTAGTTTGCATGTACTAATTGGATTTGCTTAATTATTTTAGGGACACAGCTGGGCAGGAACGGTTTAGAACAATCACAACTGCATATTACAGAGGAGCAATGGTAGGCATGATGTAGCTGACATTTTTTTTGTTTTAAATCTATTTATAATTTGCAGAAAGTGAAACCATTCAAGTTTTACTATGAAGCATAAGCATTTATAACTGTAATGAGCTTCAGAACTTGAACTCCGCTTGGTGAAGTATTTGATAAGACCAGTGCTCCCATCTCTATGTTCAAATTATGCTGCTGCAGCAGCAACCGCTGGTGTGGGAGTCCCACAAAGTCAGACTTCCAGTGTGACTTGCATGTGCATGTTGGTGGCAGATAAATAATGTGTGGCTTGCTAGGACATAGGTTGCAGTACATCTCAAAGATTCTTGTACTCTAATGATATGTAATAAATTTAACCCAAGCTACATAGTAGAATGCTGTTTGGTTTTTTGTTTCCTTTCAGCAGTTGCTTCTCTATTCAAGTGGCTTCGTATCAAAGGTTGATGTGTTTTGTTTTTTGTTTTTTTTGTTTTTTTGGGAGGGGAGGGGGGTTGCTGTTTTTTTTAATTCTAGCCTTTCAGAATTTATTTTTCTTTCTGTCTTGGACATGTCTGTAATCCTTACAGAAACAATTGTTAGTTGAAATTAAGTTGCCATGTCTTCCTTTTTTTTTAAATCTTTAGGGCATCATGTTGGTATATGACATAACCAATGAGAAATCTTTTGAAAACATTCGGAATTGGGTCAGGAATATTGAAGAGGTAACTTCCCATTTTATTTACAGAAATCTTTAATATTAAATATACTGTCCCTATGCAAACTTTAGAAAAATAGTTAAAATCAAAATGGTTCAGAACTGTGAAATTTGTCACTAACCCTAACCCTAAGTTGTGTATGTTAAAATAAATATTTTTTTTGTGTGGAGTGGGTTGGAGAGACAGTGTTCGTCTGAAGCTCCAAATTGATGATATCTTCTGGAATTTATTAGTCAGTAGTAATTCAGTGTGCCCGCATGTAAGAGCAGACTACATGAACTGGAGTCTTTCCTGCAGTTAAGAAATCCAACAGTTGACTGATTCTACCCTGACAGCATTCTAATTATTTCTAAACAGAGCACTTTCTGGGCATTGAGTGGCACCAGTATATTGCAGGCATGAGGTATTGTCCTAGTTGGAGCCGTAAAATGTTCATCATCGAAGTTGTCAATGCTTTCTGCACAACACCTAGTTCATCTTGTTGATGGCATTCTGCATTTATTGAGCACTTCTAGAGTTAACTCCTTACTTAGTCAGAATTCAGAAATTATTTGTTAATCTTACAGTGTGCAGTTATGAAGCTTTTCTCTAGGATCACCAAAAACTATGAAAAATAACAAAATCCTAGGTCTCTGACAGGGCTTTGGAGCTGTGCTCCGGCTCCGCTCCAGCTCAAGGCAAAAACCTGCAGCTCCTGTAAACTTTATGGACATAGAAAAAACAATGAAGGATAGAGAGAAGTGATTGTGATAGAGACTTAAATGTGTGTATTTCATGATGTGAAGTAAAAAATGTTGTAGAACTTGTACAGCTCAGTTATTACATTACTTTGTCCTACAATTACCATTATACCTCCCTTCACTTGACTCCCATTGTCATAATAAAGAAAAGTTTCCTAGTCAGCTGAGCTGCTTCCTTTATATTTTCCCTTCACTGGGAGCATGCCTAGAAAAGGTGAGGTGACATGGTCTCTTGGGCCAAAAGCGATTTGTTAACCCCTGCGTTGCCAGTGTGGGGTTGATACACCCCGTCACATAGGTACACAAGACAAGATACCGAAAGCACCATAATTACTTCAGATGAGTGTGAAGCAATAGTCTAGATAACTTTCAGTTCACCATTAGTCTTAGAGAAAGTTAACAGTTATGTATCTTACCTGCTTCTAATTAAAAAGCCAATTTCCCTTTTTTTTTTTTTGGGGTGTAAGTGGTACTCTGGGCATCTGAGGTGCAGTGACATTTTTGCTGTTCTTCAAATGCATCGTACCAGTTCTTTACGTACGTGTGTGTGTAGAGAGGGAGTGCACATATTAATAAACATTGCATTTCTGAAATGGCAGCAGTGGATTTTATGGTATGAAAAACTAACTTTTCCTGTAATTATTGTGAATTCACTGCCTTAGTTACACTATAAGTCTGTAGCTTTTGGGGGATGGGTGGACGAGAAGGGTATGAGGTAAGTTGTATGTTCCTGGCATGCTGTCAGAACTCAGTGCAGAGTATAATGGTCTCTTGTAAGAGACAATATGTATTAAAAGTAAACATCATGAACACAAAGCCAACAAATGTTCTGCAAATAATTTATCTTACCTTTGTGCCCATTTTCATCTTAGCACGCATCCCCAGATGTCGAAAAGATGATTCTTGGAAACAAATGTGATGTGAATGATAAAAGACAAGTTTCTAGAGAGCAAGGGGAGAAGGTGAGTGCCCCAATTCCGCTCTCTGGATAGACACTAGTCTGTTGTGATTGAATCCCATGTTCTTCTAAGCCCCTTTGGTATGGACAATGACCAGTTCTGAGCTCTGGGTCTCTCAGGCACAGTCTCAGTCTCAGACATCCTTCTTGGGCAGTGAGAGCCACAGTCGGGCCACCTTAGATGCGGGAACTGGTGCGACAGACTTCCTCAGCCCCCAGTTGTTTATATATATTCCTCCCAGAGTTCACCTCCCTGTGGGAGCTCTGGTTTCTTAAGTCCTTCAGAGAGAACATGGCAGTAAAGCAAGGAACAGATTTAGCACAGGAGTTTCTTAATCACAAGCACTTACACATGAGTTACAGATCTATGGAAAACAACAGACTCCTGAATGCAATCCCCTAGTCTGACCTCACTGCCCCTGTGAGTTTTGGGTTTGGTATTAGTCCTTAAACCAGGCAGCCTGTCCAGGCTTCTTGGCCTGGTCATCTTGCAACTGGCAGTGTAATGGAGTCACCTGTTTAGAAGCACCCCTTTTTAAAACAGGCTTGGGGTATGTCTACGTTGCAATCACTGGGTGTGATTGCAATTCAAAAAGACATACCTGAACTAACTTTAATCTCACTAGCTCAGATCTCAAAACAGGAACGCTGTGGCTATACAAGCATCAGTGCAGACTATAGAAACCCACCTGAAGTCCTGGGTAATTACTTGTGGGGCTAGCCCGCACTGAAGCTTGTGCTGCCACAGCTTGACTGTTCGAGGACCCAAGCTAGCTAGTCGTTCAATGTTGATGGCCTTTGATTGCTCTGTGTCAGGTTTTCAGACAGTTTGTCCACTCCCTGTCCAGCCTATGCCGTGAAATGGATACTCTAATCTACTGTTTACAATGCTAAATGACATTCACAAAACTGAATTCGTTAATTTGACAGACATGTCCCCCAAATTCTCACAGTGAGAACAGCATTGTATTGTGTATCATTGATCTTTATTGCAAGAGTTAAAATTTTAACAATTCTGGAATGCTTCAGGAAACTCATCAGCTGGTGTGTGTTTCATTTAGGAGTACAGATAGTAAATGTGAGCATAGAATAATTCTATCAACTTGTGCAGTATTGCATGTAGACTGAAAATTAGTCATTTTTTTTCAAAAGCAAGAGTTGTCACCCTTTTCTCTAAAATGTTCCCAATGTGGCACATTAGGCTGTGTATCCTAAAAGTCTTATTGCTTAAATTCATTTATTTTTAGACTTTTAAATACAAAAATGCACCTATCCATGTTCTCTAGACATCTTTTTGACACACTTAATGTATTTTTAAATTATAATGTAAGAACATATCACAAATTCTCTTCCTTTTTGAAATTCCCCTCCACCCTTCCATATTTTCAAATATATGAGAGGGAGGAGATAATCCTATATAATGAAGTCTTATTCCCCAACCATTGGGACAAGAGTTTCTAGGTGTGTAATGACAAACTTTTTGAGCAAAAGGAGGAAAATTTACATGCTTTGGAAGTCCTGCTTTTCCCTGAAGGCCAGTGGAATGGGGCACATTGACACCTAAAGCTGGAAGAGAGAATCCTGCTAATTCCTCATAAATGACAGAGGTCCATAAAGGTACAGGGAGCCACCAGAGCAGAACAGCTTGCAGGCACTTAGTTTTATAATTTGTAAGAAACTTCATTCTCATCATCACCTATTCTTGCTGTTTTGTTGTTGTTCTTCTAATTTGTGTTTCTTATGCAAAAATATCAAATCTCGCCTATCCTCTTTGTGTAGGTATCTTGTCGGGATTGTTATGAGTGCTTTGAAAAAATATGCATATTTTTACCTTAAATACAATGCTTTTAATTTTCTTTTTAAACAAGACTGCAAGTTAAATCAGTGTAATATAACTAGGATACTAAAAAAACAATTTGGGTAAAGAGAAATATTTTTTTTAACTTTTAAAAGATTCTGTGGTATCTGAATTTCAATTTAATGCTGCCACTTTGCAAAGTTCTCTGTTCAGTACCATGGCAGGTCCTGGACAGTGAGAATGAATTCTTATTCAGGGCTTATATCTGATATAAGAAATCTTTGTTTTGTTTTGTTCAGCTAGCTATTGGTTTTGGAATTAAATTCATGGAGACCAGTGCAAAAGCGAATATTAACATAGAGAACGTGAGTATTGAATTTTTTTTCTCCTAGTACAGACTATTTTATTTTGCTTTGTACATAAAAGCAATAGGAGCATCTATCTATTTTGACTACATGCTGTTAAATCCTATCAGTTATTGGCAATGGGTTTTTAGCTAACTTAGATGGTCTCATGGAAGTATTTTGCAAAGAGCACGTTCCACTATGTAAATTAAGTTAAAATAATTTTGTACAATCTTATCTGTATTTACTATGATTCTCTGCTTATTAAGAACATTTCTTCTGTCCATCCTGATGAATGGTTTTGGTATGAACCCCTCTGTGCTGGGCCAGTGTGAATGTGTGTGAAATCTCTCACTGTGCCCTCCAAAGGTGCCACGGTTGGGTGTCTCTGGCATCCTGCTGCAGATTCTTCAGCTACTGATGGATTGACTTGCTGGTATATCCTTTCATGTAGTAATCTGCACTAAGTCAGCATGTAGTAACTTTCAATGACTCTTGCACATCAAACCAAAGTTCTGTGGATCAACATTAGTGGTCCTGGAGAGAGACACTTTCTCTCTGAAATTAAGAGTCCATTTTTTAACTGTTAAAGGTTTCCAAATAGTAGGTCTCAAAAATATTCCTGGCTGAAAGGTTGACATTCACCAGTACTGCTTGGTTTTGGAGTTAAGAAAGCAGCTTTTATTAAACAAACTTCCACATGTATAGGTAGCTAATAAAACACAAGTTTTAAATATGCTCTTACTTTAGGCATTTTTCACTCTTGCGAGAGATATCAAAGCAAAAATGGACAAGAAATTGGTGAGTAACTGTTACTGAGTCCAAGCCACTTTGTGTTTTGTTTTGTTAAATCCCACTACAGTATTAAATTGACTAGAATATTTGTTTTTTGTGGTCTATTCCACTTAGGCACATTGGTGATGGCAAAAAATTTCTGACAGTCCTCCAGTCAACTCTCTGGGTGCTTTTTTGAATACAAACAGATGGCTAATTCCTATAGCGTAAAGTCATAATTGAGAGAGTTTTTAAATAGAGATTCTCTAAAGTTGCTAATAAATCCTATATTGCTTTACTGAAATTGTGGTGGGAGCTATAGCAAAGAAACTAATCAATGAAATTCCTCACTCTGAGGCCTTGTCTACACTATGGGGGGAGATCGATCTAAGTTATGCAACTTCAGCTACGTAAATAACGTAGCTGAAGTCGACATACATAGATCTACTTACCGCGGGGTCCACACTATGCTATGTCAACGGGAGACGCTCTCCCGTCGACTCCCCTTGTGCTTCTCCTTCAGGTGGAGTACAGGAGTCGACAGGAGAGTGATCTGCAGTCGATTTAGCGGGTCTCCACTCGAGCCGCTAAATCAACCGCCGATACTGGGAGATCAACATATGGCGATCGATGCAAGTGTAGACAAACCCTTACATTCTGATTGAATCATAGAAATCAGAAATGGGTGGAGGCCGATCAGGTTGTTCTGTACTGGACCCAGTGTTCTACAAAATATTATCATGTAACCAGTTCTAGTTAAGGGAATAGCTTCTGGGATTTTTATCACCAAATCATGTTTCACCTGGTGCATTTCTAAAAATTTCCTTCACGCAACAGATGAGACTGCATGAATTTTGGTCTTATTTATTAAACAAGCTTAACAAAGAAGCATTGTGTGACTTTTACTGAAACAAATTCCTATATAGTTTTTGTTTGTTTGTTTTAACGACCACCATGTGACATAGGAGTGGGTGCAGATATAACTGTTGTATTTGGGTCTTGCTGATGACTCAGATGTTTTAACGAGACCAATATAAAAGTCGTGGATGCTTTCACCTCAATAGGCATTTGAATCCAGTAGGCGCATAAAGAATATGCACAGTCCATGTTTGGTTGAGCCTGGTTTAGCAGAATTCATTTTTTGTTGTTTTGTTTTGATTTTTTTGGGGGGGAGGGGCTGGGGTTTTTGTTTTTTGACCTGCTATAGAGTGTTTTGAATCCAGCTCAAAAGTAAAGTAATCTTGCAATCACTCTAGTTCAATATAAATAAATAACCTTTTAAATTCTTTGCATCTTTAGGAAGGCAATAGCCCACAAGGCAGCAACCAGGGAGTCAAAATCACACCAGACCAGCAAAAGAAAAGCAGCTTTTTCCGATGTGTTCTTCTGTGAGGGACACTGCCTTAACCTGAGCATCTGCTCAAACGAACTGGACTGTGCCTGTTCTGAGTGAGATTTCCTCTGTGTGTGGATTTAACACTTTCAATATGTCGTGTCACACTGTGGCCATCAGAATAAGATTAAGAAATTGTTTATTTTAATAACTGTCTGACTCTTCAATTTTGGAGATGAAATTTTTTAAATATTTTTCTGTCACACCTTCCGCTTGGCATACGCATTGTCTAGGGAAGGGATACAGATCAAAAGTGACCTCCAATAGCACCTTTACTGACAAGATTCACTCTCTGGGCGGGGGTTTATATCTAATGTGTCTAAAGTAGAAAAATTAAGTTTAAATGACTTTACACTGAAATGCCAACATTAATAAACTAATGGTATGTGTACATGATACACTCATATAAATGTCTATAGCTACATAGAGCACAATCACTTCAAAACAACAAAAATGCACTTATTTTAAACAGTTACTTATAGCTTTCAAATGGTGGGTAGACGCTTTCTGCATATCTGTCCTTTTGACTATCACAGGAAAAAATCATTTTTGTCTGCACGTCACTAGTTCAGTTCCACCATTCTAGACAATCCACCAGTAAAAATGAAATGAAACACAATGCCTCATCAGAAAGAAAATACCTATTTTTTTTAGAGAACCAAAGTGTGCTGTAAATATAATAAATCCTTGATATGAGAAGTTTTGGAGAGGGAAACTTTATTTTCCCCATGTTAGGGAGGACCATCCATAATATATTTGTCGATTATCTAGGCATCTTTTAAATTGAGAATTTTATTCTATGCTCTTGTGCAAATGATCTGTGTTTCTAATCTGTTATCTATAGTTATAGGCCATGGTTCAAATATATAGACCACCTTATTCAAAAGTAATGATATAACTGAATAACACTATCATGGGCCGCATAAGTTTTTAATTTCATAGTTGAGAATGACTTCAAACAAACGTTTCATGACTTAGTGGTTATTTCTAACTTGCAATACATTTTTGTTTTCACATTGCTCCCGTATGAAAATGCACACTCCATATATTGACACTTTCTGAAAACTCAGCAAAAAAAAAAAAAAAAGCCAGATTTCTCTTGCTCCCATGCCATGATTGCTTAAGATTTAAAGTGGCAGTGAACTGTTTTAACTATGTATGACAATGCAAACGAGGTACAGGAAAATTGTGGTGACCCTTAAAGAAAATATACTTCTGTGGATGTACACTTCATACACACAGACACAACACATTCCAATATATAAAACTTAACAGGCAAGCAATTTTAAGCTCTTTTTATGCAGCTTTCAGGTTAATGGTTGTAAAACTGATTTTAGTTAACTAGATTTGAAAAGAAGCCAACAAGTGTAAGCTATTTAGAAGCTGCTCTTTCTGTCCGGTAACTGGCATAATGGTAAAAGAGCATATTTGAAGAGAATGAACGTATCAGCAATGTCCTGCAACTCACTGGAATTGTTAACATGTTTTGTTTACATTGACAACTGCACTTAAGGGAAAAATAAATTAAAGCTCATTTTAAAATTGAGTTTTTACTCCCTACCTCTGTTTCCTTGAAGTCTGCGTGAATATGTTCCAACCTCTTTTCTTGCAATAGCTTTCACTAGTGTCAGTAGAGTTAAAGGTCAAATACATTATTATAAAATATTTTAGTAACTAATTTTTCTGCAGGCACATATGAGCTCAGCCTTTTGGCTCCAACTGAATACCAAACGGAAACTAAAGCTTTACTGTCTTGCACACTTACCATGTAACTTTTTAAAATGGCTTTTTTTCTATGCTGTCAGCTACCCTTTGTCCAGTGTTGAAAAAAATTAGCTCAGTTTAACATTTCATTAAGCCATCTGCATGTAACATGCATATTCCAACAAGAATCAAGTAAGGATTTTATAGTATGAGGACTTGGCAAGCGTGCTGAATGATAGACTTCTCTAGAGTAAAATAATTCAGTTAATCATGGCTACATACGCAAACTAAAAGGGTCCTTTGTATTTTTGCGTACAGCTAATACAGAGGTATAGGATGGATATGCAATGCTACGATGGTAGGATAAAGAAGCATTTTTAAAACGTTCCAGGTAGTCATGAGCAGTTGGGGGTGGTTTAAGGGCGAGATGGTGGAACAGTGTTGACAAACAAGATTCTCTAACACATACATTTAAATATGTTAAAATGTTTAGTTTCTGTTTCAAAGCAGCGAATGAGGAATGTTCAGCCTCCATCCTTATACCCTGTGGTAGCTGGGTGTTGCAGTCCATATTATCATTTGATTCGTGACTGTAAGATAATGGGCAGTCTGATACGCTATGCGGCCTACAATTACATGGCATCCCATGCTACAGAGTTATCAGGCTTGATTTGGGAGGGAGGAGGGGAGTATTCACTTCCAAACAGAGGTTGAAGGATGGAGTTGTGATCTTCACTTTTCATTTTTCTAGATCTTAATGGCTAGTACATTAGTCCTTTTTAATGTAAGTTAACTTTTTTGTATGTGAATGTCCCATGTTTATGCAGGTGGTTGCACTTGTTTAGATACCTACCTTACAGCATGATGATTTTTCTTTACAATTATTCTATTTTACTTAATTAACAATTATATTTTTGCTCAAACTCAGGAAGTTTCATGCAGTTAACTGTGATTTGCTGTCACCACTGTACATCTAGGATATATAGACTTGACATAAGTTAAATCAATTTTAAGCAACATGAAGGCTGACATTCTAACATAGCAAATATATTATAGTGAATTAATGTATACAGTTGGATACATACTTTCCCTAAGTGCCGCTAAACACTGACAATGCTACATACAACTTGTAGCACTTTCACAGATCTTGGATAAATTCAGCATGTAGCTGGACACTTTCACTAGCACTTTCATAATTAAATTGGTATTCTAGAAAAAAGATGGTTTTAGATCAACATGGCCAGAAGCAGCAACAAAAGAACAATAGCATATTCATTCATCACATATGTTCAACAGCTACTATTTGTACCACAGTTTTGTTTATACATGGAGGGCAAATCTACATTTTTGGTGTATCACGTTTTGTAAAACTTTGAAGAACTCATTAGTTACTCGAACGTATTTAACAACTTGCTGCAAAGCTTTAGGTGTTTTTAAAAACAACTAAAAATACAGCAGGTACTCTAACAATTGACACTTGGCTTGCACAGAAACAAACCTACTTCTCAAGCACAAACTCAGACGTTATCTCAATTGTCTTCATTTAATGACCATCACAAGATCTTGTGGTTGACTTGATCTTTGAGGGTGGTTGGAATATTTTCAGATTGGCCCACCCAAACAGAGGTCTCAGACTTTCAATACCCTATCAGTAATGAGTGAGGGTGCTTTTTAACATGTTGTCACCTGGATGTGCACTAAATGTGGTCACCTGAGTGCACTAAATGTTTAGCAACATCAGAGCCTTATGCCAGCACCAGGCTTTCAGCCTCAGATTTATGAATCCTATGGATTATTTTAGTCTCTTTACCGCTGCTGAGAAACATTTGGTCCCTCCCTTTAGGTGGGATGTTACTAACAACTTCTGTTTGCTGTTAGGATGTTCTTTCTTCTTACTTTCTCTGGCTGATACTAGTGCCCAGAGGCCACCATGGTTTAAAGGTGTTCTGTAGGACTTGAAACAGTTGGGTGGTACACTGAAGAAGAGACTGGCAAAGAGCTGCTTGGAATATGATCTTCATTTGTACAGGATGTTTATAGGGGGATATGGAAGAACTGACCAAGGCACACAAACATTTGTGATCATTCCTAGACATTGCAAAGATTCATCCAAATGAATGCTGTTGGGTAGTGTGCAGTCTGATTACTGCAGGGTGACTTGCTCCATGACTAATTTTTTCAGATGATCATGGTGGGTGTGTGAATAAGGTAGATTGGCAGGCTGGTCTCTCTCCAGCCCTTCATGCAAGAATTATATACTCCCAATAGAGTGTCGGTCAGGGGTTTAGTGTGACTTGGTCACTAAGGAAAATCTAACCTCATTCATACCAACTTTTAAAAAACCTGTAAACATTTTTCTTTCAGTGTTTTTTAGGATGACCACTGTTGGCTGCTCCCTCTGTGACAATGCCTTTCTTAAAATGCATTCATTGGTTTTCATGTTTGTATTTTTAAAAGCTGTTATGTTTATTATGTGGTATTTGTTTTTACTCTGTTGTACAGGACCCTGAACATTGCATAAATAAATTTCTTATGAAAAGAGCAGAACTTTTTTCTTTGGTTTCTGCCAGTTCTGTTCATCTTTCATGTATATAGCTTCCTAAGTAGAAAATAGGGTATTTCTTCCATTAGAGAGAAGGGGCAAGAACTTGATACGTTCTGGTTTGGTCTCAACTTTTTTTTTTTTTCCTCTTAATTTCCAGCCCTCTGTTGAAAAAACACCCCGTGTTGCTCTTCTGAGATAACAGTATCTAGCATAAAGATGCTTAGCAACAAGGCTCATTTTACTGCAGAATCGAGTTGACTACTTTCAGTTTTATTGGACCAACATCTGTTGGTGGAAGCTTACAAACTTTCAAGTTACTCAGAGCTCTTCTTCAGGACTGTGTAGCTTGAAAGCTTTTACCTTCCACCAACAGAATTTGGTCTAATAAAAGATACTATCTCACCTACCTTGTCTCTCTCATATCTTGGGGACCCACAAGACTACAACAACACTGCAATTCAATTTTATTATTCTGTATATTCCCCTACTCTAAGCACCCACTCATATTTATTTGGAAAACTGCCATAAGTGGTGGTTACTTAATTTTGCTGAAACTGCCACACAATTAAAAAGTTACATTATTTCACAGACCGATGTGGGGATTGAACCTGTGAATCTTGGAGTGTAAGCGATTTCAGTGTTAAATGTATATGTAGCAAAATAAATCATTTTTATGATATACAAATTCTTAACATAAGTCTCAGCTATAAACTGTAGGATTGTAGACCTAGAGCCAGTAATGTACGAAGCATAGGTTTAGAAAATTGCGGCAGTAATGTGTGGAAACTGGTCACTCATGTAGGAGATGGACCATCGTAAGCGTATACAAAAGTAGCAGTGATAAATTGGATTATTTTATATAACCACACATAGAGCTTTCCCCCAACTTCCTTATCTAACTACATGTATGAATTTACCTAGGGCAAGAGGAATGCAATAAATGCCAATATTGCTGTTTCCAAACTTCATAGTCTTAACTCATTAGTTTTATTGTCAAGTATCGGGGGGTTGCATCTGAAGAAGTGAGGTTTTTTTACCCACGAAAGCTTATGCCCCCAAAAATATTTTAGTCTTTAAGGTGCCACCAGACTCCTTGTTCGTTTTATTGTGTATTATGAGTAATGGCTCAGGTAAAATGGTTCCAGCATCCAAATCTTAGGGCACTTTTCTTTTTTTTTTTACACAACCAGTTCTGGATTTATTGTGGAGTTCCATCCAGCTCCTACTTTTTCCCTCTGGCCAGCATGCTTATCCCCTGTCATATTGCTAGCAAACAGCTGCAGCTGCTCTCATACATGATTTTTAATTTCCAAAATTGTTGATACTGTACTTTATGCAATGAAGGAGTTGTGTGCCTTCAGTTTTCTGACGTACCATTAAGTATCCCATTGCTGCCTGTGTGATAGCTTAGCAAGCTTACAACCTAATCAATTAAACTTACTGTGATATAACTTACATATCATATGAAATGCAATGAAAATAATATACTCCATTGTCACTTCATAGAAAATTTATAACACAGACAGCTGCTAGTGAAATCCAGATTCTAGTAACCAAAAATTAACAATGTTGGGTATATAAGTAAAATGCACTTGTATTCTGCAATACACATAAAAGATGATAAATTCTGAAGTGTGTTCATGTGATGTGCATGGTCTACTTTCTTGTACAGCTGCCTATTCCCAGTATTGGCTGATTGCTCATGAAGGTAACAACTGTTGTCTTTTTAACTTGTCAGTCCCAGGATATTAGAGAAGCAAGGTGGGAGAAGTAATATCTTTTACTGGACCAACTTCTGTTTGGTGATAAAGACAAGTTTTCAAGCCACACAGAGCTCTTCTTGAGCTCTGGGAAAGATATCTCAAGTATCACATAAATGCCAAGTGGAACAGATTGTTTAACATAACATAGCACATTCTGAGAGATTGTTCAAGCACTTTTGTGCTGACTACTTATGCTAAACAATTGGTTCTACCTTGCATTTAGCTGTGACACTTGGAGTACCTTTCCCAGACTTGAAGAACAGCTGTGTGTGGCTCGAAAGCTTGTCTCTCTCTCCAACAGAAGTTGGTCCAATAAAAGATACCTCACCCACCTTCTCTCTCTAGCACTCATGGTGAGCTTTTGTAAACCTGCAAGTAAAATAGAACCTGCTAATAGCAAAGTCTGATTCGCTGAACCTCAGTTCATTATCATGTTCCTTTATGTCATGAATCCTCATGCTGCTAAGTGTCCTGAATTAAATATTCTGATTCAGCAGGAGCATTTGAAGGTGAGAAGCATTGTGTGCTTTCCCATATTAGTTAAAAGATCTTTTAATTGTCTCTTTCAGATAGGCTATACAATCAGTTGGCAACAGTTATTATCAACCTCATTAATGCCTTGACCATGAAATAACTTCAGCCCAAAGTCACTTGAGTTAATATTTAATTGGTGGATGTTCGGTTAATGTAGACCAGCACCTGAATAAGGTACTCCATCTATCTTTGGCCCCCAAAGCTTGCATTTCATGTCTTTATTTGTTGATATAATAAAACATACCATGTCTTTTGTCTACTGGACTTTATAACTTTGAGATTACCTTATTGTATTCTGGTTTGTTTACTGGGATACAAAACAAGCAGCATGATTACTTTTTATTCAAATTTACTTCCTTTAGTATTCAGAAATCTACTTCCTGGAATTCTTAAACAAATATTTCACCAAGGAAACTCACTGATGTAAGGCCTTACCCATCTGAGACATGCCAACACTGAACTGAAAGCTAAAACATGGCTGGAAAGAGGCAGAATGTGTAGATTAACAATACTGCAGCATTTGAGGTAAGGTACCTTGATGTTTTACATTATGAATGTGTTATGATGTGTGAATTCTCATAGTAAATTCAAATGCTGCAGTTTACCAATCTTTTTCTGAGATCAGTATTTGTTTGACACTTAGGGGTTGGGGCCCAGCTAAGGCTTTTCATTTGTAAAAATAATTTGTGCCTGCATACAATGGCTGCTACATGATTTGCACCTGCAAACAACTACCTGAGAGAGAGAGACCACTTTTGTGGTGCCTTGGCACTTAAGAATTACTGAAACATTCAAGTTGATGTTTCCCTAGTTTAAAAGAGAGGTGGCAGCTACCTGGCCATTTTTAGTGAGAGGCCTTTGACCCTGGAACTTGCTACCCTGTTTGTCTCTTGTTACCAGATTCTATGAAGCTGCTCTGCTCTTCCATCCCTTTTGAGGAGGGGATGTGATAGAAAAGGTTTAACCAGAACTGTGGTGGTGTGTGATTGTAATGCTGATTTTTTTTTTAATGGGTGAGGGGGAAGGAGGAGTTAATTAAGTAGTAAGAGTTGTAAATGGTTTTATATTCTTGTTATACAGGGCATATAAATATCCTTTGAAAGATTTAGTTTCAAAATTTAGAAAACTGTTAGATTAGTTTAGTTTTCACCCACCCACACTTACTCTACAAATGTCCACTCCCTTGCATCTGTACACACACCCAAGGCATTCAAACACCATTCTTAGTTCCAATTATAAGTATTAGAGTATGTAATGCAGCATGATCTGGTAGAAAATGGAAGAGCAAAGGCAAACTTTTTTTTTTTGTTAAATCTAATGTTGTTAAAAGAATATGATCTTTGCTACCACCACAGGGCTGACCTGTGTAGGAAATCCAGGGCATCTCTTGGATAAAACGAAGAACTGAACCTTAATTTTTTGCAAGGTTACGTTTGAGACTTTGTATGGACATTCTAACAACACACAAAAAGTAATTTATTTTATTCATATACCAAGAATTAGAGTCCCTTTTCCTCACATTCTTGGTTGAAGAAGCAAAACCTGCAGTAAACCAATTTTTTTCCCTCTGCACACACTTAAACCTTGGTTTGAGGTGAGAAGCATGCTTTATCTGGGTTCAGTAGGCAGCTCTTATATACAGTGATTTTGGCTAATAATATACTGCATATACATTGTTTTTAGCATAGTCAAGAACAGTCAGGTGTCTCAATTTTTACCTTTCATACAAAAGATGAATGGAAATTTTTGCTTTTAATCTCCAGTTACACAAAGCCCACGTGGGTGTCTTTTACACACAGACAAAGCATACTAATCCTACTTTAAACTATATTTACTAATTAATATTCAATGACTTATCTCCACCAAATAGCAGACTCTCTCAACACCATCTATTTCTTGCTGCCATATGAAGTGCACAGGGGAAAATATTTGCAGCTCTGGGCAGCCGTGATACTGGGTCCAGCTCCGGCCTGTCCTTCTCGGGCGATTCCTCCCTGGCACAGTGCTCCTCCCGGCTCCTGTCCTGGGCTGTCCCCGATCGGCCCTGTCCTTCCCAGGCTTCAGGCAGGTTCTCCCTCTTCACTCTCTTAGGGCCTCCCAGCTGCTCTCTCTCTCTCCCTGGATTAAATTTCAACTTTTTTTTCCTTTTTTTAAATTTTGTTAACATTAGAAATATCAGGTCTCTTCTTCCCTGTTCAGCTGAAAGAGTCTATATGCAACTGGGAGGAACCAATGCAAATATAATAGCACAAGAGTATGGAAATATAACAGTTGAGTAGGGGAGGGATTTGTAGTCACTGTTTTGAACACCAATTTAATTCAAACTTGATACATGCTTGGGGGAAAAAAGCTGAAGCTTCAGTCACTCACCCCTTCAATTGAGGCTGAAAAAAGAACTGGAACAGGAGTTTAATTTATCAAGAGTCCTCTGGTTAAAAACGTTGCAGACAACATTTGATGTTCTGGAGGTAAAAAAACAAACAGAAAAAAACTTTCATCTCTGTTGTATGAACACTTCATAAGTATTAATGGACTTATCCTCACATCACTAGAGTGAGCTGGGGAAGTATCCCCATTTTACAAATGAGGAACTGAGGTACAGGAATGGAGAAATTTTCCCAAGACTACCCAGGAAATCTATGGTAGAGCCAGGAATGAAAGCAGATCCCATGAGTCTCAGTCTAGCACCTTAACCACAAGACCATCCTTCTTCAGTCCTGCTTTGTATGGCTTCTGTTTTCAATAATTGTTGTATGGCCCTAGAGCCTGGGAAATAGGTACTTAGATATTTGTTCCTCTAAATATTTTACAAATCACCATAAAACAGTAAAAGGCCCAAGCACAATTTTTCCTCTGCTGGTTACCTTTTAAAAATTACACAGACAAGACAATGACTTTAAGAGCTATTGACAGCACAACAAAATCATTTGAGGACATTTTTTATGTTTAAGAAGTAGTTTAATAATTTGCATAACAGACACTGTAGCGTAACGGCCTGTTACAATTTTCCCCCCAACTTGTATAGAACTCAAAACAGGCAGTTAACTTCACAAACCCAATGTAGTGCAGAGTGGCTAGGGGGCTTAGCTGCAAAAATCGGGACTTTTTATGGGAAAAATGGGACCACGATTACAATGGAAAGTTCTTTAATAAAGTGAAATCTGTTCTCCTGGGCTCTAATGTACCGAATCAAAAACTCTATTCAGTGATGATAGTACCTTATCCATTTTCTTCTAGTGCCCTGTCCACGCTTCCTAACTGAGGAGTTAAATAATGGATGGTTCATTATTTCAGGAAAGATTACAAAATATAAGACAGTGGAAGACTTGGTGAACTTTCATAAACATAATTCTATCAGACCTTACAATGAACTGTTAATCCAACCATGTGGAGAGGTAAGTCAAGTAGGAATGTGCATCATCTTTTGTTTTTGCCCTAGAGTAGAGTACTGTAACTGTATTTTACTTATGGTGCAGAAACAATATAAACTGTTCCTGGGTCTATGAACATAGGGAAGAAATGATATTGTTGCAGCTTTCAGTAATCATACAGTGCCGCTTGCTGGGTGATATAGATGGTGCTACTAAAGTGCTTATTAAAATCCTAGATAACTTTGTTCTGAGTCAGCCTCTCCGGAAACTGCTCCACTTAAGTGACACGCAGGAGGGTTGTTGAGTGCTGAGAAACTGCAGACCTGCAGTAGCAAAGGCTGGTGTAGCAGGGTGGTCACCCGCTCCGGCCCAGAAAGGGTTAAAGCCAGCCCTGGGAGAGGGCTGAGGCTGGGAAGGAAACCCTGGGCTGATTGGGGAAGGCAGTAACAGCTGGGGCCAGGCCCCAATCAGGCCCAGCTGGTCCCTATAAGAGGCTGCGAGCCAGAAGCCCAAACAGTCTTTCTCTGTCTTCAGAGAGAGAAGGGCCTGGCTGCTGGGAAGCTCAGGGTGCCTAGAGTAAGGCAGGGCTGAGGAAAGGCCAGAGGGGCTGGGGAGCAGCGCCGGCTCCAGGGTTTTTGCTGCCCCAGGCAGCAAAAAAAAAAAAAAAAAAAAAACCGCGATTGCGATCTGCGGCGGCAATTCGGCGGGAGGTCCTTCGCTCCGAGCGGGAGTGAGGGTCCCTCCACCGAATTGCCGCCGAATAGCTGGACGTGCCGCCCCTCTCCCGAGTGGCTGCCCCAAGCACCTGCTTGTTCAGCTGGTGCCTGGAGCCGGCCCTGCTGGGGAGCTCCAGGCTGGCAACTCCCCAGGTTGCAGGGCCTTGTCCAAGGCCCCATAGAGGCACTGGGTTGCAGAGAGGCAGCAGGTCCAGACCCAACCTTGCCTATGATGAGTGGCTGACACTGCAGTCTGCCCCAGGGCGCGGGGGCGAGTTGGTGACTGGCAGTAGCCTATGACTGAGGCGAGGTGGGGGTAGTGGGTGGGGGTTCCTCTGAGTGGGGAGACCTGGAGAAACAGTGGGGGTACTGCCCAGGGGCAGCACCCAGTGAAAGGATCATCCGGGAGGGACACGGGGGCCAGCGGTAGCACGACACCGGCCGACGGGGCGCTCCGGAGGCTGGAAGCTAAGACGACTAGCAGGAGGCGCCGTCGGGTGAGTCTGCGCCTTTCTACAGCTGGATACAGAAATAGAGCTTGAAAAGAGATGCAGGACCAGGAATTCCCCTCCCCTGATGCCTCAGACAGGGTTTTAAAGTTGTTTTATTAATGAGAAAATGAGCTAGTATGTGGTGCTCGGCATTCCAGGCTGCATCCCTGCTTTCATTTTCTAAAGTTAACTTGAGCCATTATTTATATTCAGGGTCCCCAGTATTCAGTGATGCTGTAGCAATGGAATTTGCCATGGAATTGTGCTCCAGAATCACTTTATTTTTAATTTTAAAAAATGGGAAGCAATTGTAATAAATGCAGTGATGTCTGCCTGAGTCTGCGGACAGGCTGAACCAGTAGCTCTAAGGGGGATGTGAACTGCCCCATTCATCTCAACAATGTTTATCAAAACCTAACAATTATAATTTTGTCAAATTTTAAAAAATATTTAATTGGCCACTTTAACAGAAACATGCAGCAAACGTGCTTATCCCACAGCCCTAAACAACCTTCCATAATTCCCCAGCTGTCCCCTAACCAGCTCCCAAACCCCCCAGCTTCACTCCTGACAACTTCTGCGAAGCAATTAAGCATTTTCAATACAAAATTTTGCAGCACATCAAAAATCTACCCTGTCCTTGCATTTTTAAATTAACAAAATTTAATACCAAATTAAATAACACAAGAAGGTTGTTCTAATTGAATTACTCATTTTCACATATAATTCTGTAAAAAAATATCTAATTTTACATATATCTGAAGCAAAGACCAAATTTTCAGTCTGCTG
The DNA here is from genome assembly GCA_003942145.1 of Platysternon megacephalum. Lineage (NCBI taxonomy): Eukaryota > Metazoa > Chordata > Testudines > Platysternidae > Platysternon > Platysternon megacephalum. The sequence continues at coordinate 63,853 of QXTE01000096.1, forward strand.
CACTAGAACACCACAGATTCCAGGCTCAGGTTCCTTGACATCCTGCAGGTCACAGAGCACATAGGGTCCTGTTCATAGCCTTACTCACTGTTGTCTATTTTTTTCTTTTCAGGAGAGTGATTTAAAATACTGATTATGAAGAATTGTTTTCTCACAGTTATTTTAAATAAAGATATGAGTTGTGCAATCTCTTAGTGGCTTTGCTCCCTGAGAATCTGACTGAAACCAGCGGCTGCATTTCAAGGTCCACGCTAGCACAGCAAACTATTCCAGGAAACAGAACAACAATGCAACTTAATCTTCTAGCAGATCAGGAAGCTCCCCCACTCCCACCCAGGACAATGGCACCCAAATGATCCTTCAACGTTAGTGACAAAGAACCTTCTTCAACATAAACCGATCATCCTAGCTGCAGTTTGAATGGACTTTATGCTCCAGTTACCGAAGAAATGAAGTCTGAGTCAAATAGATCTAGTAAGTAAGATAGATTTAATATCTGTAATTAGACTATCAAATTTCAAGTTTAAAGCTTTTTGTATTTACAACATGCAAACAAAACAAACTATTGATAGAACAATCTGAATTGAGCTATCAATGGAGAAAACATCTAAACTGATGGAAAACAATCTGTAAAACAACAGAACAATCTATAATGGATTAGGAAGAATATACTAGGATATTTAAGGAGGATCATGGATTAAGATTGAATTTACCTTTAGATACAATAAAAGATGCAAATTCATGTCATATATATATGACATGAATTTGCATCTTTTATTGTAACATCTTAAAGCGTTAACCTTCAGCGGCATCTGGAGCAATTCCACTTAATCTTGGAGGATTTCTCTAGCATTAGAAAAAGCTAAAGGATGGCTTTTAAAGTGAAGTAGTCAGATAAAGACTTGATAGTAGTGTACCAGGTAGGATACTCTATTTGCCTAACACATTGCTGGAAAGCTATACACCTCTACCCCGATATAACGCGACCCGATATAACACGGGTTCGCATACAATGCGTTAAAGCAGCGGATCAGCGCATCAGCTCCCAGCCGCGGTGCTCCGCTTCTCGCTGCCGGTAAGTGCGGAGAGGTTGGGGAAAGGACGCCCCCACATACTCACCTGCGGCGGGAAGCGGAGCGCCGCAGCTGGGAGCTGGCGGAGTGGAGCGGGGTGGGGCTGGGCTGCTCTGCTTCCACCGCTGCCGGTGAGTGCAGGACCTTTCCCCAACACCCCCCACCCCCCGCAGTGACACGGCTGGGGCAAGGAAAGCGGAGCGGGCTGGGGCTGTGGCGCTCTGCTTCCCGCCGCAGGTGAGTACGGAGGGCGTCCTTTCCCCAACCTCCCCGCACTCACTGGCAGCGGCGGTCAGGGGACAAGGAGCAGGGGGGCCAAAGCAAGTTTGCTATAACGCGGTCTCACCTATAGCGCGGTAAGATTTTTTTGGCTCTGGAGGACCGCATTATACAGCATAGAGGTGTATATTTTTTGTAAGTTCTTTTTAGGGCCTGGCTCTCTCTGAACTACAAAAAATAGTTTATTCTGAAAATGACAGCATGTTGTGCTACATGTATTCTCCATCAGATCTGCTCAGGCAGTAAATCAAAACAAGACTTTTTTAAAAATATATTTTATTGGCAAAAAAAAAACCACACTTCTGCTAAATTACAATTCATCAGGATTTCCCTTTGTATCTTCTAAAGATTTAAACGAGACAAAACAAGACTTTTCCAACTTGCTCTTCAGTGTCTGAAAATCCTTATTTGGTCCTCTTTATTTCTCTCTCTCTCTCTTTCATATGAACAGTAACCCCAAGCAAAATCATTCTGAAAGCAGATGGTAATGACATATTGCAGACTCAAGATGCAGTTTTCAGCTCTCTCTCTTTCACCAGATTCAGATTCGAATGTGAAATGTACTATTTACAAAAAAAAAAAAAAAAAAAAAAATCATGTGTGTGGCTTTTCATCTGTAGATCTAAAAACACTTCACTAAGGCTGAATAAACTAACAGCTGAAAGCCAAATGCTAGGACTGTGCTGCACGTCGATTGATTGTTTCATAGACACATTTTTTGGTACCTGGTATTTTTGTGTAACTGAAACACTTCATAGGATAAGACAGAAGTCAAACTGAGTCTGGAGAGAAAAGTATAATTGAGTGTATGCTGAATGAATTACCGTTCATAAATATTACCAATGTAGTATGTGACAGAGATCCAGTCATCCTTAACTTGGGCACACTATTTTATTTTCTGGTTTGGGGATAAGAATTTAAAATGCTGAAGTTTGAAGAATCTTATGATATAATTAAAAATTCTTTAATTTTAAACGACTGTTTCCATTGCAGTGTTGCCAACTCTTCCAAATCTATCATGAGTCTCAATATTTTGTAAATCCCATCTCCTGGAGTCATGAGATTGTGAGAATCTCTCTCTGTGTATATATGTGCTCCTGGGTGTGGAGAAAAGTTGTAAAACATGGTCTGCGGTTCAATAAACAAAAGACAAATAAAAACCCAAAACATTTTTTAATCTTGTTAATTTGGGGAGATGGGGGTTGACTGTTTTTTTGAATGGTTAAGGTTGGGAATAGTGGCACTGACTGTCAGACAGGGAAGTTTTTAATTTGCAAGTGCTTGTAAAGGGCCTCTGATAGAAAGTAAGGAGGATTTCCCTATGTATAACAAGGCTGCTGTTACCTGAGGAAATCAGGAGCTCGTACTATCATGTGCTGAAAATCTTCCACAGAGAGTCTGCCATCATTGTCTTGATCAGCTTCATCAATCACCTTATCACATACAAGACAAACCTCCTCTGGGGTAAGTTCATTTCGGGTCAGTTTGTTAACAGTTTTCTCCAAGTCTGATTTGCATATGTAATCATCATTGTTAAAATCTGTCAAAGGAAACAGAATTAATAAATTCAAAATTACAAGAGCTGTCCTCTACATATTTCTCAGCCAGCCCCACAGTGAAAAGCTGTGTGTGTGACTCATTACCAAATCCCAATACCTCTGAATAATGGGACTCCCAAATAGAATTTTAGAATTGAACACTTGTGATTTTTAATTTGCATTTATAAAATTACTTAAAAGGCACTGTAATAGGGCACCGGCCCTGAGAGGCTTAAAACCAGCCTAGGGAGGCTGAGGGGCAGGCAGCCAAAGGAGTGGCTGCAGGGGAAACAGCCAATTAGGGTGAGGGCTGTAGATAATTAGGGCGGTGGCTGGACCAGCCAATCAGGGCTCAGCCGGCCCATATAAAAGGAAGCTACAGACCAGAGCCAGTAAGTCTGCTGCAGGGGGCTCCTGATGAGCTGTCAGGACTTACAGCCCTCCCCCCACACTAGCTGCTGAAGGAGAGGCCCGGCTATGGACTGCCAAGCCACTGTGAGGAGAGGCTGGACTCTGGCTGTGTCACCATCTGTTTTCCCCCCCTTCTTCTCTCCAAGAGGGCTGTGCCACGAAGCAGACAGTGAGAGAAAGAAGCCGTAATGGGCCTGCAGGTGGAGGCAAGGGTGGGAGCCACCACCACCAGAGGGTGCACCCGCTGGGACAGAGCTAATTCCCAAAACACCCAGCAGGAGGTGCCAGTGTGTGAGTGACCCTGTGACAGGCACCCATCCACAAGCTCTGCATACTCAATCATATAGCTCCCAAATAGCTTCACCAGTACAGAGTTTACCATGGTGCCAGGCCCAGAGTCAGAAGGGGCCCCAGCCAGCCCGATCCCCTGACTGGCTGAGCCGGCCAGGAAAGCTGCCTCCATCCCTGCCCTGCCTCTTCCCACCCCTGCTCCGCCCCAGGCCCGGCCCCCACTCCACCCCTTCCCCCCCCAAGCTCCCTCCCCTGAGCTACGCATCCCTGGGGACTCCAGCAGGGGTCGCGCCTGCCCTGCACTCACCCGGCGGTGGGAAGTGGAGCGACCCAGTCCCAGCCCGCTCCACTGGCTCCTAACCATACCGCTGGTGAGTGCTGGGGGGGTGATTCCCCCCCTTCCCCTGAGCCTGGGGAGCAGAGCGTAGCAGGCTGGGTCTGGGTCACTCCACTTCCCACTGCTCCGTGAGGGGCTCCCCTGTTACCCTCACCCTGACAAGCCCCACCTCCCCTGCATCTGTACCACCCCGATGAGCCCTCCCCACTGAGCCCCAACCACCTGTACCTGGACCCCCACCCAAATGAGCCCCAACTCCCCTGCACCTAGACACACACACACCCCCCCCGCTGAGCCCCAAACACCTTCACCTGGACCCCTGCAGAATCCCATTTCCCCTGCACCTGGAACTCCACAATGAGCTTCTGTGCATCCAGATCTCCCACTGAGCCACCCGCACCTAGATTGCCCCACAGAGAACTCTCTTACCCCCACCTGGATCCCCCAACACTAAGTCCCTCTGCAATTGGATCCTGCTTCTGGGCTGAGCCTGCTCACCCACACCTGGTGGGCCTGGCACAGGGGGGCAGGGCCCCAGGGTGTTTCTGGGGCAGGCCTGGCCCTTGCACTGTGTCAGGGTCGGGTGCAGCCTCACGGCCGAGTCCCTATCCCGGGGTGGGGTGGGGGGAGGCTGCAGGGTAATCTCCCACCTCCATGCAACCAGTGGCCTGTGCTCCCCATTGCCATGTTGGAGCCTCCACATTTATTTGACATAAAATTTGCAGAATTTTAAAATATTGTGCACAGAATTTTTAATTTTTTGGTGCAGAATCCCCTCAGAAATATGGGGTGCTATGATGGTGGGGAGGTCTATGGGAAGGGGGCGCTGGGCGAGCGGTGTGGTGTGCAGGGTGCTGTGCAGTTGTGGTGGGAGGCCAGCGGGGGAGGTCTCTGGGAGGGGTGGGGGCTGGGCATAGAGATCTGTGGTGGAGGTCTTTGGGTGAAGGGGCGCTGGGCATAAGAGTGGGCACTGGGCAGGGGACCGGTGTGGTGTGGGCCCGCCCTGAAGGGGAAGGGGCATGCTGGCAGTACAGGGCTGGGCAGGCCAGTGTGCGTCTGGCAGCCGCAGGTTTGTAAACAGTGCCCTCCTGCTGGGCTGCGCAGAGCGGGACTGGTCCCGCCGCGCTGTGCCTCATTGCCCCCAGCTCTCCCTTCACTCTGGAGACTGACCATCCCGCCCCCCTGCACCTTGCCCCATGGAGGCCCAGAAATATGTTTGGGGCCGGGCCCACAAAAAGTTAATCCGTCCCTGAGCTTCACCCCCTAACAAAATCCCCCCATAATCAGAATAGCAAACTAATATTAATGAACTAAATGCATAATAAAGCACAGTTAAAGGAACTGTTTTATATCCTTCTCCCCCCCCCCCCCCATGCTGAGTCACTTCCACTTAAGAGTGCAAAAACAGAACTTGCTGTTCTGTTTGTATTGCATCATAGATTGTTCGGATTTTGTTGAAATCGAAAGAAAATTCAACTGAAAACAATATTACAAGAAAGACTAAACTACTCCTGTTCTTAAAATTGCCCTATGAGAAACTCTGATATAAGGCAAGGCTTTTCAAAGGACCCCATTGGAGTTGGGGCAGGCAGAACTTTTCCAATCAGCCTAATAATTTTTTCTTAAATGCTGCTTCCTCTAATCATGAGGATTGGAGATGAAATGACTGCTCTGGATGAAGCACCAGGAATTCTCCAGCAGATGTCAGACTCTGATCAGTTGCATCCTCCAATCCCAGTAAAACCAGATCAGAGCCACTCAAGTGCTTAATTAAAGAAAATTTTAAAAGGGGAAGGAGAAATACCAGGAGAATCTAACAAAGGATTAAATGGCAAGACAAAACTAATTAAAAATGTGTATGTGCCAGAGGATGTAGGACCTGCCAACTTGTTTTATGGTAAGAAAAATTTAAAAGTCACAACCCAGCTATCTGCATCCAGCAGAGATGGAAACTCAGTATATGCAGCAGGAGAATGAGAGCCAGCTACTATAGAAAGGAACCATGGAACAGTTCAAAAGTTGATCATCATATTTAATCTAAAGAGAGAAATCCCTGGGGCTTCTGACATACCAGCATTGGAGACATTCTTGGTGGATGGGAACTCCCAGAGGTAAGTAGGAAACGAGTTATGTTGTCTTCCACTCTCCTCCCTAGCTCCTCACCCCCTCAATGGGATTTCTGGTCAAAGACACCACCGTTGAATGTTGTTGAAATCTTACATGGATGGGTTAAAGTACTCTATCATGCGAAATGCAAGGATGGCCAGGAAGTGCATATCTGAACATGCCAGTTAAGCCAGTCAGGGACCCAGAAGTCCTGGACATAGCAAAGTATTTGGTACTGGATAGCAAGTACTGATGACAGGTTGGCCAGAGTAGTCAAAGGACAGAATTGTTTTCATAATACACCTCTACCTCGATATAACGCTGTCCTCGGGAGCCAAAAAATCTTACCACGTTATAGGTGAAACCGCGTTATATCGAACTTGCTTTGATCCGCTGGAGTGCGCAGCCCCGCCCCCCCAGAGCACTGCTTTACCGTGTTATTTCAGAATTCGTGTTATATCGGGTCGCATTATATCGGGGTAGAGGTGTATGTAGGTTTCTCTGTAACTAAGCTAAAAAGGCCATATCTAGTTTAGCTTATGAGAAGTATAAATCTTGATATGTTAAGCAAACTGCTTTTAATTCCATTTCCTCTGTTTTTAAATCAATCTTGGTTTTGGTCATGATTATTGGTCACGAACGATTACTGGTGATCACTCATGATTACTGGGTAATGTCACACAGTCCAGAGAGAAAAGAAAACCTTGTAACTGCTAAGGCGAGGTGCTGCTGATGGAAGAATTTATAGAACCTACATGTCCTTCTCAGACTTGGGCTACAGTTACATTTTTACCAGTATAACTCTTTAAATTAGGAGTGTGTTTTTTGTTTCCAGACACTCTTATACAGTTAAATAACCTAAGGCTTTTACTATGTGTACGCTGTCCTGCAGTTCAGCCTACGGGGATGTGCACAACCGTGCACACCAAAGTCCTGCACTGTAACTCCCCTGTGTGGACACTGTGGGCGCAAACAATAAGTTTCCTAGTAGCCCTGTTTGAAGAGGATTATGTTAACGTGAACTAGGAACATTTTAGTTCATGCCTGCAGCAGCCACACAGGGGAATTACAGCACAGAACTTTGATGCATATTGCTGTTCACACGCCTGTAGTCCAAACTGTGAGGTAGTATACACAAGCAACTAATATGGACAGACTTATACTGGTATAAAGCTGACTTATACCATTATGGCTGTTCCCCTTCTTTTATGGGAACAAGTTATGCTGCTATAAGCACTTTTATATTGCTATAACTGTCTCTGGAGAGAGCAGGCGTTGGGGGAGGGAATAAATTTTAACTACACTAGTATAGGTTTCCAAAAGGGCCTATATGGGATAAGTACTATGTGTATTCAAACAAATTCTTGAAATGGAGGTTGTGCATTACCACCATGGTCAGTTCTCAAAGTTTCAGGCCTCCGCAAATTCTTTAGGTTCTGTTATGAACCCTCCAATAACTGAGGGCAGCTCGACAGAAGTTTGAGGCTTGGTCTACACTAGGAACGTATGTCAGTATAACTATGTCGCTCAGCCATATGGAAAATCCACACCCCTGAATGACATAGTTATACCAACACCCACTCACCCCCCTGCTGTAGACAGGATTGCATCGATGGGAAGGCTTCTCCTGCTGACATAGCTACCGCCTCTTGGGGAGGTAGAGTACCTACACCAACATGAGACGCTCACCTATTGGTGCGGGTAGCGTCTTCACTGAAGTCTTCACAGAGTTGTACATGTAGACCTGCCCTAAGAGAGATGACCCCCTTGGCTATGATGATTAGGGCCATCTAAGTACCAAAGTACATACACAGACCCAACTGAGATGGCAGTTTGCAGTGCACATCTTAAGTGCTCTTGCATCAAGGAACCTTGAGTCAAATACAGCACCAGGATTACTCCAAACTTTACTATCTATGCCTGTTTCACTCACCATAAATTTTAAAGGCATAATAAGCTTTGAGGTCTCTGGGAGCCATTTCACTCAGGACTGAAAACATGTCCAAAAAGTCATCTAAAGTCATGTTGCCCTCTCCATCCTCTGAGAAAACTTCTGCTATCCGTTGACGGAATGGATTGTCCTGTGGAACAGGGATGCAGGATAAAACGGGTCAGTCTTTACTATCATTTATGTCAAGGCATCTGACGGACTCAGTAGTAGCCCAGCTCCAGTTTTGTCCCCTCTTTATTTTAACACAGGTGTGGCAGACAAACACCCCCTGCTCTGCTACTCTTTTATGTACTAAGGCTGACTCAGAGACCAGCAGGCCCAGCTTCAGCCTTCTCTACTGTACATGGTGCTTCAAAATGTTTTCAAATACAACTACTGGAAGCTTCCAGAAGGATGCTGGATTTAGAGAGCTATTCGCCAGGGAGCCAGGATTCAGATATCTTTCAGCCTCCTGGTAATTAGTACAGGATGAATTATTTAGCAGAAGAGGAGGAAAGTGAAATGTGGCTCCCCATCTAGCATCTGTGTTCCTTGGACTGTACCTTCAGCTCTGCCATGCTGCCAATGAGTTCATAGGGAAGCTTCACATCTGGTTTATCTATGTAGCTGAGTGGGACCAGCTGTGGGGCCAGGTCTCGGTATCTGTAAAACAGTCTGGAAAGGGAAGGACAGGCTCATTTAGGGCTCAATATACTCATGGCTCTAATAACAATGTTTGTCTTTTCAATATTGCTCTTTATACTTCACATCATTTAGCAGAGTGGTTACATTTAAATGTCACGTAGTATGCTTGATGAAGGGAGAAATAGTATGAAATATACTTCTTATATATTAACCAGAAAAGTTATTTTCAGTGTTACATAAAAAAGAAGAGGGTGAAAAGGTCTGTTCAAGAACTAGGCAGCTGTACTATGGGAAACAGAATGACAGAAGCAGTTTTCTAACGTTATTTAGTAATTTACTACTGCCTCAGTTATGCTTCCAACTCACTTCTGCTAGTCTGACATCGCTCTATCAGCAGCCATTTTTACATGATTGTATTACTGAGAGGAACAGCCTTCAAAGTTCTCAATGCTCTAAGACTAATCCAGCTAAAATTCCACTCTGGAGAAAATAAAATAACATAAAACAGTATTTCTAACTATCTGGATTATTACTACTAAGCCAGCAGCCTACAATTGTCCACCCCTCATCTCCCCACCCCCAATATCCACCACAGGCACCTTAGCCCTTTGCTGACACTCACTGTAGACTTTCATCTTGAGAGACCAGAACGTGCTCCCTCACACTCTCATGCATCTTCCATGGCCTGCCTATCTTAATCCCCATCCCCTAATCTTTCTAGCCTGCTAGTCCTTTTTACTCTATGATCCAGGTTCTCTCTTTTTGTCTCCACCCCCTTACCTCCTCCCTGATTATTTATTATTTGTATTACCATAGCAGCCAGGAGCCTCAGTCATGGACCAGGATACAATTGTGATAGGTGCTGTACAAACAGCACAAAAAGACACTCTGCCCCAAACAGTTTACAGTCTAAGTTGGCTGCCACCTGTCATGCAGCTGGCTCATGAATGTTTTAGAGGCTGATAAAGAAATTGGCAGAATGGCAGAAATCACATTGCTTGTCTAAGAACTGAAAATTGTCAGATGTTGCAGCTAACTGCCCTGCCAGCAGTTTAGGATTCCAGACACTGATCTGCAAACATATTTGCAACACATTGAAATTTCAGCTGTTTCTTCAGGAGTCCCATGCAATGTGGTAAGAGGACACTTAGCTCAGCAAACTAGGAACATGGTATCTTTGTGTCTCTTATTAAACTAATTCAGCTGCCAGACTTAGTAAGTGATAGAATGACCATTCACATACAGCAAATCCTGATCTTCCTACCCTATAGAGTTGGTGTGACCTCCAGTGCACCTGATGCAGTTCAGCTGACTGGGGAAGGCAGGCCAGGAGCCTGGAATCCCCTCAGAGGATACAGAGCCCCTTCCTACTAGGAGCCTCCTTCTGGTGGGGTGCCAGCTGGGGGAGCAGGAGGTGGCTCTGCTACTGCACTGTCTTTCCTGAAGAGAGAGAATCTAACTAGGATAGAAACTACAGTACTGCAATCTTTAGGTGGCTGTAACAGCTGCAGAATGGGTCTCCTGCTGCTCTGAAGCCTCTAGGAAAGGATTCCTCCAGCCCCATCCCTATACAATTCCCCAAGTCCCTGTGCTTGAAATGGGGTTTGCCCCCCATTGCAGCAATACAACAGGCTCAGTGCCTTTTCAGATTGAAAAGATTTCTACTTTCATGAGTCATAGAAGGGCAAATTATGCCAAACCCTGTCTCAGTTCAACAGCTCTATCTGACTAAACCTAGGAACAAAACTGGGTCAGATCTCTGGGCTCTAGTCTGCTTTCACTCTGCTTTTCTCAGATGGATTCTAAGGGAAAGGGAAGCTTGTAGGTGTTCTGCAGTTTTTTCCCCTGTGCCTGCAGTGGCACCTCAATCTGTGTTTTAGTTTCTTGAACAGTCCTTGTTCTCTGCAGGTCCTTGTTCCCTGGATAGAGAAAGTTAATAAAGGCAAGAGATGGCCAAGTTCTTTTTACTAAAAACAAAAGAAAAAATAACAAAACAATCCCCCCCCCACACACACACTTTTTGTCTTTTAAGTCCTTCTCAAGATATTAGTCACCAGTAGCCTTTTCCATGTACCTCTGCTTGCCCAGCTAGGCATTAGTACCCCTGCTTGAAGGCTGCCTTACTTGGCAAGTGTATCTCCAGTTTATGGCCAAAAGTGCTGCCTCATATCCACAGGCATAATAGATACTGGGATGTATGTGGGCAAATGCTGTTAATGGCTCTGTGCGACCATGAATTCTGAGTGAAGCCCTTCTTAGTGATCCCCTCCTAGTGAACAAGGTGATGCAGAGAGGGAAGAGCTGCTGGGTTAGAAAAGAGCTGTAAAGCACTGCACCGCATTTTACAAACTAATTCTACAGATGATCTTCTCAGTAATATTTCATTCCAGCTCCCATTGAAGTCAAGGCCTCTTATTGTGGTTTTAAATATGGATTTAGGTACCTAAATGAAGGCACACAACTTTAAACATTTTGGATGTAATAATGACTCAGATTTTTAAGGTCAGAAGGGACCACTGTGATGCAAATAAGTGATCTTCAAAAGATCTCAGGAGAATTAAGAATGGGGTGCAATAATGGAAATATTTTATGCTTACCTTGCCTTTGAAATGAGCAGACCTTTTCCCCCTGCAAAAACAAACAAGCAAACCCACAGGTGCTAGGAATAGAGAACACCTCCAGGACCATCTAGTCCACCCAGTGGTAGGAGTGTCCTCTACCCTAATCTCTTAGGCTTTCCTTAGATACCTGCTAAAATTTCCCTTCCTTTTTTCTCAGCTTTAAGGTTTAAAAAAATGGGCTTGTTGTACCCTTCAAATGTGGGACTTCATCCTGCCTTTTGTTGCCCACCCAAACCTCCCACTGATTTTGTTAGGACTCAGAGCTAAGAAAGGGAGAAGATCTATAAAATCACCTCAAAAATGTTCATTTTTCTCAGTGCTGTTTACTTCCATTCTTGCACTAGACTGAGGAGACCATTCACAGTTGTCACCAATGAAAATGGTACCAAACAATGGGACAGAATTTTCTAAAGGATTTCCTATCAATAATAAATGCCTTATTCATGATATAATTATGGTCTTGGCCTCTATTCAATACACGAAGACACAAACAGCTTAGGTTTAATTTATTACAGATGTTCACTTCATTTGCATTTTTTGCTGCACAGCACTCATAAACAGAGACCAGGGTGGGCAGCAATAGGAGATCACAGTCTGCTGTAGAAGGGCACTCTACTTTCCAAAGGAATTGGCACACTGATGTTGTGCAGTGACAACCTAAGAAAGGGGCAGGTGCTGGAAGTGTTTCTGCTGATTAATTTGCTGCATGGTAAATGAGGACCAAAAGCTGATTTCTCCGTGCAAACGGTTGTCCACCACATCAGCAGAATACACTACTATTGCAAAAGTACACTGTGGTACCACTAGGAGATAGGGTGACCAGATGTCCTGATTTTATAGGGACAGTCCCGATATTTGAGGCTTCTTCTTATATAGGCTCCTATTACCCCCCACTCCCTGTCCCGATTTTTCACACTTGCTGTCTGGTCACCCTACTAGGAGACCAGGTTCAGGTTGCCAATTAGGACTCTTGATCTCTCAGCCAATGAGGCACATAATGTATTACAAAAATCACTAAGCCCTTCCTCCTCACCCCCTTGTGCCCAGGTGACTAAAGATCAAATGAATTGCCCAATATGTACCACTTACTGGGAAGAGGTCCTAAAATTTCTGGAAATGGGCGATTCAGGCTAACCCAGGCCTTGTGCTCCAACGAGGCACCAGGCTTCAAAATATTACCACAGCTTTTCACATATAAAGTCCCAGTGGGTGGCATCATGTTGTCTCAGCAAAAGCTTTTAGGCTACTTTGATGCTGGCATGATTACTGTGGAATCATTTTTGTGAAATAATTTAATCCCTAATCTTGTTTCATGGGACTTGGGGCTTGCAAAAAAGTCTCAGGAAAATATCATAAATGCACTGTAAAAAGTGACAGAAAACAATAGATGCTCTGGAGACAGCACTGTATTGTCAGGACAAAATTAAAAGCTTTCACTTTAGCTTTTGCTCTGTTTTAATAGACAAAATAAGCCAACAAAAGTCATGGAAAAGAGCATGTTACAGGGTCAAAGCAGAATGATTTCAAAGCTAGAACAATCCTGCGTTTGTAAAGAGATGAAACAGAGGCTCTAATTACATTTTTATACCTCAAATTTCTATAAATCTAAGAAATTATAGTTACCATTAAAAAAACTAAATCTGCATGGCACTAAAATATTTCTTAGGTTACACTATAAAGACAATAGAACAAGATCATGAACTATTGGGAAAATATTTAATCAAATAGATGGCATATGCCAAGGGTAGCAATATTCTGTGTATCACTTGTTATAAAACAAGATAGTGGGGCATGGGGCCCTCTGGCAGAGTATTTAGTGAAATACTTAGATGTAACTTGTTATAGTGTTTTGGGTGGAAGTGGCTGGCATGTTAATTGAATTATAGATTTTTGTCGTAACTAAAGACATTGATCATGATTTTTGTGCATGTGTGTATATACTCTGCTGTTATCTATCACAATGACGCCATATTAAATCCTACTTAAAACATATTAAAAAGATTACTAAGATCACTAGATGAGTGGCGTGACTTTATTATAATCGCCTTATAGTTTTACAGACAAAAAATATAGACGCACCTCAGAATTTCTTTCCTTGTAAAGAATGTGCAGTCCTGTAAAATATGGAAAGATATAAAATGTGGTGGTGAATTTTTTTTTGTTTTTAAACACACACTGGCACAAACTCTTTCCTGTTGTAAACACACTGACTTCGCTGGATTTACATTAATGATGAAGCTGGCCCAAGCTTTATAAACTTTCTCTTTACAATTATAGAGTAATGTTTGACAGTTTCTTCTCACATAAAAAAAGGTAAAGAGGTATTAAACAGCCATAAACCATTTACTCTAAAGACTTCGGACACCATTTGATAGTCCTGTTTAGTGCCATATAACTAAGTGCTGGAGACTGCTTTAAAACAACCTGCCATTATCCTGCATTGTGTCTAATTTGTCTTTTGTTTGTTCTTACCTGATACGCATCCAGCTGCTCTGGAGTGAAAATGGTTTGTTTATTGCCCATTTCTGTTTCTGAATCCTGATTCTTGTCCCATTGCTCTTTCCCCTTAAGTTACCTTTACAGGAAGGCTGAATATTGAGATATGAAAAGCTGCAACAATGAGGTTCAGACAGAGAGGAGGATCAGGTAACCACCTTCCCTGCTTCATGGATTTCAGAATCATAATAGGAGCATTTCATCAAATCTTTAGTCTGAATACATAAGACTCTCATACAGCATCATTCACCTGCTTCCTGTGTGCTCTGCAGACTCATATTACAGCATTTAACAAACTAACATAATTTCTATCCCTTGTCTCTGAACTAGATAGGGGACTGTGTGGATTTTAGTTTTATGTTTCTAGCAAGTAAATTCACATACCTAATGACTGCTACGAACTCTCTTTCTTCCTTCAACATTCAGCAATTCACTCTAAAAAAGAGTCACAGTGAGTATGGTCCTGAGTCCTTTTCTTGATGTTCATTATAATACACATTCTGCACCATATGCTAATATTATACTGTATTTTGACTGTACAGCAGCAATACTATACTTAATCTCTCTCTCTCTCCTTTTTTTTTTTAAAACATCCATCCCGTGCCAATGTTGGCACACAATGCAGAAACCATTCCTCTGTCATTTACTGCTGCTTCCTTCCATTTGCTCTATGGTATTGAGATTGACTATTCTGCCCTCACTGCTAAGGTTTCTTCTTAAGGTTTCTCTTATGCGTCCTCATTTCTCACACCAGTTGGTTTCCACTTGACACCTTCATGTGTGAGTCTGTGTTGGATTCAAGTCTGAATCTGGATTACATGACTCAAAAATGTCCAGTGCCCGCTTCAGATTCTAGTGGAAATGACTGGCATCTCTACATAATTAGTGTCTTTCAACTGAGGTATTGCCAACCTCAAGCATTCAACAATCATGAGTCAGGCCCCAAAAATCATGAGATTTTGAAAAAAAAAGTTTGGCAGAGGCACTGGAACGATGTGTATAGTGGGGGCAATGAGAGCCATTGAACCAAACTAAACCCTGCATATAATGGAAACCACTAAAAGTCAGGGGGTGCTGCAGCACCCATGAAGTTTGGGGGTTTTCTTATTTGCCTTTGGTTTCTGAGCCTTTAGGGTTCGTTTGCTTCATGTTTTCAAGCTTTTTTTCTGCAACCATCAGGGCTAGAAACTTACTTAAAAAAATCAAAGCTGAGATTTTCACATTACCTCCTGATTCCAACAGTTGGGGCTTTAAGAAAAACACCAAATATTATGAAACTTGCAATAAAATTGTGAGAGGTGACAACTGTCAGGACAAAATGAAAGGATAGCACTTTAGTTTCTGCTTGGCTCTAACAGACAAAAGGAGGACAACGAAAGCCAGGGCAGCCAATATGTTACAGTGTCAAAGCCGAATGATTTCAATGCTAGAACAGCCCTGCGTTGGTAAGGAGACAAAAGTGATTTTAAACCAGAAGAAACTGATCCTCTCCACCAGCGCCCTAGCTCTTAACACTCCCTCCCGCGCTATGCTGTTGTGTTGGCGCCAGCCCGTGGGGGTCGCAGAGTCCGAGCGCCTCCCGCTTTCCCCAGCCGGGCGCAGTGAGGCCAGACTCCAGAGGGGTTTTTCCTCCTTTGTGCACTACAGAAAGCTCCGTTTGGGGTGAGGTTTTTCCCGGGGCCGGGGAGTTGTTGTGATGGTCACGCGGCTACCCGTGCACTACACAACACTCCTACTGTCATCCCGCGGCGAGGCCCCGTCCCTCCCACGGGGCGGCGGCTGCTGACAGCAAAACAAGAGCCCTCACGCCCGGCCCGCCCCGGCTCGGGCTCAGCCCCCCGCTCACTGGGGGGTCAGCCCCAGCCCACGCTCTGTGCGACTCACGGGCAGGAGACCTAGCTCCACCCTTAAGCTGTTACCCCGCCCCGTGCCAGGAAGCCCCGCCCACCCGGCCCGGTTCCGCAGTGTGTAACCCGGAAGCGCTCGTGCGCCTGGCCTAGGCCCCGGCGCGGGATGGCGGATTATGAGAGTGCCCAGCGCGCGCCGCTGCGGCTGAAGGGGAGCGGTGCGGCCCCGGCTCTTGGGAAGCGGTGAGCTGCCCGGGTTTGTCAGTGGGGCTCTCGGCCTCTGGTGGGAGGGGGAGGATGGTTCACTGGTCGGGGGGTTCCCTTGGCCTCTCCTCTGAAGCTGCCTGGTCTGTTTTGCTCCCAGGAAGAAGAAGAAGGCGGCTAAGGACAAAAGCAAAATCCTGGAGCAGATCGTGAGCAGTAAGAAGCAAGAGGAGGAGAAGAAGCGGGCTCTGGACAAGCGGACCCCTGCACAGCTTGCCTATGAGAAGATGCAAGAGAAAAGGGTATGGGGCCAGCTCCTTCTGAGCAGTGCTGGGGGTGGGGGAGTAATGGCTGAGGTGTGTTTGGCCTAAGTGCAACTTGCTTTTACTTTAAACTTGCCTACAGGATATTTTTGTAGCTTGCCCCAAGGCAAAGGTCAAATCTAAGTTGTGAAATGCAGACTCAACGTGTTATGTTCACTCATGCAAAAAATGAAGTATCACAGCACTGTGCTTCTATGTTCAATTTTTAGCAAATGGAAAGAATATTGAAGAAAGCCTCCAAAACTCATAAACAAAGAGTTGAAGTAAGCAATGTTCCCTCTATTTTTTTACATTCATGTGTGGAATTAATTTTGTTATGTGCACCAATATGGAGGTGATGTGTGGTGGGGGTGGGGCCGAGGGATTCAGAGTGTGGGAGGGGGCTGCGGTGTGGGCTCTGGGGTGGGTCTGAGGGGTTTTGGGTGCAGGAGGGGGCTCAGGGTTGGGGTGAGGGCTGTGTCTGGGGGTGAAGGCTCTGGGGTGGGGCGGGGGATGATGGGTTTGGGGTGCAGGCTGCCCTGGGGCTGTGGTGGGGACAGAGGACTCCCCCAGCCCTCTCGCTGCAGCAGCTCCGGCCAGGCTGGGAGAGAGGTGCCTCTTCCCGGCTGTGGCAGATCCTCATCTTTGGCCCAAAGACTACTACTGTTTTTTTTCAGATATGGACTTTATTTAGTTTCCTGAAGATTTGACTACTGTAGTGTCCTCTGTACAGGCCTGCACGTTACATTGACCCAGAAACAAACTGGTACAAAATACAGCAACCTGCTTAGTAAACAGAACCCCTAGCTTGGGAGCACAGTGAGATGGTAAAACTTGAAGAGAAGTGATTTAGTTTCTTCAAATCTAGAGAAGACTGAAGAATTTCATAAGGACCTAATAAACTAGGTGAATGGGCAGTACAATGGGCTATGGAATTCAATATTGACAAATGCAAGGTGTAATGCATATGGTACCCATTGCTGGGTTCTAAATTAACTATTAAGTAAGGGGAAAAAGTAATCTGTGTTGGTATATATAAAGTGAAGGATTGGAAATATAGAAACTAGTGGCACATCTTCACCTGAAATACTGTGTTCAGTTCTTGTCACCCTGTCATCCTATCTCAAAATACATAGCAGATGTAGAAGAGGCTCTAGAGCAGGGGTGGGCAAACTTTTTGGCCTGAGGGCCACATCTGGGTATGGAAATTATATGGTGGGCCATGAATGCTCACAAAATTAACAATTCAGAGAGATTCAAAGAAACTTTATTTAATAAAGATACATTTTAGTGGAAATAAACATAAAACCTTACTTACTATTATAAATATACCATCATAACAACGTATTCTGATAATTAAACCAAATTTACCTGCTTTCCATGCCCTTTCTCTCTAGCCTGAATTTGTCGGGCGTCAGCTTCCAGTCATTGGAACTCATTGAGATTCACCAGCCTCCTGCTCTCAGAAATCTCCTCCCACATAGGTCCCAACAGCCCACAGCTTTGAAAACCACCACTGAGCACTCACCTAAGCCAACAAGTAGCAGGCATGTAGGCTTGCACATTCCAGGCTCTGATGGTGCGTGAGGCGCGTTTGGGTTGTGCAGCCGGAGTAACATGCGTGCCCTCACGCCTGTCAGACAGGTCCTGAACACGCGGGAGCGCTGGGCGGGCAGAGTGGGGCAAGCCCCCACTCCCCGGCTGGAGCGCTGGAGCAGGGCAGTGGAGCTCAAGGGCCAGATTAAAAGGTTTTACAGGCTGGACGCAGGCCGTAGTTTGCCCACCCCTGCTCTAGAGACAAGCAGCAGAAATACAGGCATTAAGAGACTTGTATATGAAGAGAAAAATGGAGGATTAGGACTGTCCTTGTTTTGGAGAGAAGACAAGGATATTAGTGAGGTATATAAAATAGGTGGTATAGAAAGATAAATGTGTTATTTCTATGTAATCTCTTTAAATACAGGAGAAGAGGAATAGTGAATGAAATTGAAAGGCAACAGATTTACAACTGATAAAAGAAAATTAATCTGTGTAGCTCACAACCAAAACTTATTGAAGTCAAGAGTTTTTACCAGAATCCAATAAAGGATTAGCCGCCTATAAGGATTTCTTAAATGATACAAGGTCAAAAGCCAACCACTTGATGGGAAATTAGGTAGAAACTTTCTTTCTGGGCATTCTATTCCATAACTGTCCATTGTGGGGTTTCTTGCCCCTTTCTCTGAAGCATCTGTTCATTCCCTCTAAAGCACCTGGCATTGGCCACTGTTGGAAGACAGAATACTGGTCTAGATGGACCATTGGTCTGACCCAGTATGGCTGCTCTTATGTTCTTATCTGGTACTGGCAGACAGTATACTATATCAGTTGTGCTAATGGTTTGATCTGGAATTGCCAAGTATAAACATGGTGGAGGAAATAGCAAGGTCAGGTATGTCAGTAATATATATCTTAAAATACTTTTTTTTCCTCCTAGGATTTCAACAGACACTTGGATGCTCTGACTGAACATTATGACATTCCCAAAGTTAGCTGGACTAAGTGAATGTCTTCTCTTCCACAGTTTTGGATTCTGATTAGGCTTTTTATTAAAAGGAAATGACTGCGCAAATCTCTGCTCTCCAAGTTGGATATTTTATTAACAGTATATAAACACTTGCATCCTGGCACTTTTTCATTGTTCATTTAAAACTATGTTCACAGCACAGCCATCTTGAACTACTAGTAAAGGCCCTGAGCCTCCACTCAGGTGCAAGGATATGGATCCTTTGCAGAGCTCTCTGCAGGATCAGGGCCAAAGGTAGTTCATGCTTATTGGAGAAATGTATCTAGTGTATTCTAACATTATCTGGTAGATACCTCTTCTCTTTTTTCCTTTGAAAGGAGAACTTTGACAGTGTCCTACATAATAAACTTCATTTATGAATTCAAGGGATTATGTAGTTTGTCTACATCTAGAATTACTCTTAAATATTTCCTTGTTGCATCCTAAAACCCTTCTTAAACTGCTTGTAATTCTTCAAAATAACTATAGACCTAGAACTACAAATGAGAAATGCTTATTTACAACCTTTTTTCTGTGATTGGATTACATATGCAAGGGGCAATGGTGGCACCTAGATGGTACAGTGGCAGTTATCAGCCTCACCCCGCTGAACTGATTTATATTTACAGTTCTTTAGCCCCTCATTCTGTTTTGGAAGAACATTAAGTGCCATTCTTGGTTAAAATCTTAATGTATTTAATTATGAAAACAATTAAAATATTGCTCAATTAATATTAATCTTGGGAGTTAGAACATAAGAACGACCATACTGCGTCAGACCAAAGGTCCATCCAGCCCAGATTCCTGTCTACTGACAGTGGCCAATGCCAGGTGCCCCAGAGGGAGTGAACCTAACTATGCTTTGAGTATGGTCTTTCAACTTGTTATGCACCCACCTTATAGTAATTTCATCTAAATAGCATTTCCCTAGTTTGCTTATGGCAATGTCACATGGGACTGAGGCAAAAGTCTTGCTAAAATCAAGAAATACCATATCTACTGCTTCCTCACATTAATTAGGCCAGTAGCCCTGTCAAAGAAAGGAGAATTCACTAATTGATACAGACAGGACAAAAGGGTGAAGGAAAAAGGTAAAAGTACTCTGGTGAACAAAAGCAGAGTTGACCTAGGTTCATCTGTGGGTCAGCATGTGCCACTCAAAGGACATGGGGTGGCAGGAACACCTGCTTGCTCCCCTAAACCGGCTTATGCCACAGAGTGGGAAGTGCAGATCCAGGCCTGGGAAGCAGCAAGACAACAGCCTGTTCCTGGTGCGAGGCCCTGCCCACCACAGCGCTGTCCCGCGAGCCTGTTCCATCAGCTCTATGGTTCCGGTCAGGCTGATGCGCCACTATGCTCGTTCCACCATTGCTCACTTTCCTCTCCTCTGTGGTTACCGGAACTATAGACTAGAGAAGAAAGCGAGGGCCAGAAGGGCTCGGATGAGTCTGATCCCTCAATCACTTCCGCTGCTCGGAATGTTTCTATTAGAAGGGCTCAGACAAGTGCCTCCGCCCTCTCTATAGGCCGCTTCACAGCTCTGTCATTTCGCTGACGTGCCTCCGCTCCGTCATATCCTTCCGCCCACGCAGTGACTGCGAGCCGGACCCGAGCTTTGCAGCTCTCTCAGCCGGCGGTGGGGGGTTTGAGAGCGGAAGCAGCCGCGGCTGCGTTTCCGGCCGGAAGTGAGATCTGGGGCGGGTTCTGGGGGCGCTGTGCCGGAAGGCGCCGAGCACCTTGGGGCGCGATGTCTGCCAGTGCCGTGTACGTGCTGGACCTGAAGGGCAAGGTGAGGAGTCGGAGGGACGGGGCCTTGGGCTAAACCGGGGGCAACCCCTCCTGAGAGAGGCGTCTGGCTCCCGTGGAGCCCGGCCTGAGCCTATGGAGCGGCCCCGGTCTGGGAATGGGCTCAGCTTCCTCGTAGTCCGAGGAAACATGGGAGTAGAGGGGCCCGAACGGTTCTGGAGCGGGAGGGGATCTCTCTAATCTCTCCCCAGCCTTCCCGTTTCCTCACCTCACAGCTGTCCTAGGCTAATATTCCCTCTCTAGCTTGCTCTGGGTGCCCCCCGTCTGTCCTGGGTGCCCCCCTGCCCCAATTTCCTTCAGCCTGCCGTGAGGCCTCAGGTTGTGGTTACATCGTGCCGATAATGCTGCCTTGGGTTAAACTAGAAGCTTTATTTGGGCTAGACCTTGTCGGTGCTTGGATGGATGACCAGTGACCGTCCAGCTGCAATGTTGCAGGAAATGCTGATTTTAGTAGACCGCTCTCTTCCTCCTCCACTTTCCCCTTCTGGACCCTTTTCTCCTAGTCTTTAGTGAATGAAAGCTTATGCAATTTAAGGGGCACTCAGCTGCTGAAGGGTCTGATTTTGGGGTAAGTGAAATGAAGATATCAACTGCTTATGGCAATTAAAAGATACCAAGACACTTTAACAAATGTTGTTAGCATGCTAACTCTGGTTTCTTGACCATATTCCATTTTGGGGTAATTACATTCTGCATATCCAAATTCCTTCTGTGATTTTGTTCTGTAAGCAATATATTTTCTGTCTCTGATGTTGGTATGTGCTATTTAACAGCTGCTGTCATTCTAAAAGCTGTATTTGAGTTGTGAATGAAAGAGTCCCATGTACAGTTTGTAATTCAGTTAGTTAAGCACTCTGGGATTCCACTGCATAAGTGTAAAGTACTGAACTGTTAAAATGTAAGTAAAATTCTACTTTATGTTGAAATTTGTCTTGTATCTTTTAATGTAACTTAAAAGTACTTCCCAAGGATCATACATGTTGTTTTCAGATGGTAACGTCAGCATTTGTTTTTAAAACCTATTCAGATTTCTTTGCATGTATATTGCAGGTCCTTATCTGCCGGAATTACCGCGGAGATGTGGATATGTCTGAGGTGGAGCATTTCATGCCAATTCTTATGGAAAAGGAAGAAGAGGGAATGCTTTCTCCCATTCTAGCTCATGGAGGAGTTCGTTTTATGTGGATTAAACACAATAATTTATATCGTATCCTTTAAAGCGGTGGTTTCCAACCTTTTTATGCCCAAAATCACTTTTTGAATTTAAGGGCAACCCAGGATCTGCCCCGCTCATACCATTTCCCGCCCACCCCCACCCCCGGTCGCTTGCTCTCCCCCACCCTCACTCACTTTCACTGGGCTGGGGTAGGGGGTTGGGGTTCGTAAGGGGGTGCGGACTCTGGGCTGGAGCCGAGGGGATTCTAGTGTGGGAGGGGGCTCTGGGCTCAGCCTGGGCCAACGCACCCCCACGCACCGGGGGCGGGGGCACATAGTTCTGGGCGCTGCCCCTCTCTGCAAGCACTGCCCCTGCAACTCCCATTGGCCACAGGTCCTCGTTCCCAGCCAGTGGGAGCTGCGGGGGTGGTGCTTGCAGGCAGGAGCAGCATGGAGAGGGAGACCCTTGCCTGCGGGGCTGCACTGGCCACTTCCAGGAGCAGCATGGGGTCGGGGCAGGCAGGGAGCCTGCCTTAGCGGCAGCCCCACTACACCACCAGAGAGCGCGATCGACCGGGAGATCCTCTAGGATCGACCGGTTGGTGACCACTGCTTTAAAGTGTAAACCTGTTAATATAGTGAAACTGATGAGCACGTTGGTGGATTTTCACAATTTGGGCTTGAATGGATGGAATAGGGATGTAAATAACATGTGAAAACAGTAACCGTGTAACCGATTAAAATTCTATCGGTTATACGGTTAAACATTTAACCGGGAAACTAGCAGTGCAGGGGGTGCTGCAGCACCCCCATGTTTTACGTGGGGGCCCCCCATGGCCAGCATCCCGGCAAGGCTGGGGTCCTGGCAGCCAGGCGTGGGGCCAGCCACCAGGACCCTGGCAGAGTTTAATCGTTAACAGAAACTGATAAGCATCAAGCTTATCAGTTAACGTTAACCGGTTGAACTCTTGCATCCCTAGAATGGAAGTGACAAGAAAACATAGGGGAATAAGTAACATAAGCTCATGAGAATGATTTTACTGATTGAGATTTACAAAGATGCAAAAAAAAATGTATATAAATAAGAGTTATTCTTTTCATGTCAGACCCTGTGCTAATAATGTGTACGAGAGTGTTTAAGTGCCAATTTAATATAAGCATTTCCTGAAGCTTTATTTTTGGTCTTTACCTGCTGTGACAGATTTGGTCACAGAAACCCCCTTGGGACTGCCACCTGATATGCTGAGACTACCTCTGAGCCCGTTTTCCCTGGCAGCTTGGAACTTCAGTACCCTGTCTTGTTGAGCCAGACAAGCTAGCCGGCTGCAAACACAGACCCAGGTCTGACCTACGTCCCCCAAAAACTGCAGGCTTAACTGAAAACAGCTTAAGAAGTGCTCCTGTCTCTAGCACCCAGATACCCAGTTCCCAATAGGATGCAAACCCCAAATAAATCCGTTTTACTCTGTATAAAGCTTATACAGGGTAAACTCATAAATTGTTCGCCTTCTATAACACTGATAGAGATGCACAGCTGTTTGCTCCCCCAGAATTAATTATTTGCTCTGGGTTAATTAATAAGTAAAAAGTGATTTTATTAAATATAAAAAGTAGGATTTAAGTGGTTCCAAGTCATAACAGACAGAACAAAGTAAATTACCAAGTAAAATAAACAAAAACATGCAAGTCTAAACCTAATACAGTAGGAAACTAAATGCAGGTAAATCTCACCCTCCAAGATGTTCCAATAAGTTTCTTTGACAGACTAGACTCCTTCCTAGTCTGGGTCCAGCAATCACTCTCACCCCCGTAGTTACTGTCGTTTGTTCCAGTTTCTTTCAGGCATCTCTTTGGGTTGGAGAGGCTATCTCTTGAGCCAGCTGAAGACAAAATGGAGGGGTTTCGAGGGCCTTATATAGTCTTTCTCTTGTGGGTGGAAACCCCTTTGTTCTCCTATGTAAAATCCCCTCAACAAGATGGAGTTTGCAGTCACCTGGGCAAGTCACATGTCCATGAACGATTCAGCTTTTTGCAGGCCAACGCCATTGTTTACATGTTAGTTTGAACGTTCCCAGGAAAGCTCAGATATGGATTGGCATCTCCCAATGTCCATTGTCAGTTAAGTGTTTCTTTATTTGGCAATTACTGAGAATAGTCCTTTCTCAAGAATGCTTCACTGAGGCTACTTAGAATCAAACAAGTACATAGCCAATATTCATAACTTTGAATACAAAAATGATACACACATACAGACAGCATAATAATAACCAGCAAACTACAGCCTTCCCATAGACACCCCACTTGGCCTCCTCTTTACAAGACCTGGTGCAACCATAGGACCCTGGTTGCAACAATGATCTATATATCGAACGACTCTGGAAAGAGGAATGTTATTGCTGCTTCCTTAATGTTTGGGCCAGCTGTAATAACTTAGTAAAAGGGTTTTGAAAATTTATTTAATGATACATATTTTTTAAAATGGTAACTTTAAACACCGGTTCCTGAACATACTTTTTCAGTTGTTGCTACCTCTAAGAAGAATGCTTGCGTGTCTCTGGTGTTTTCGTTTCTTTACAAGGTGGTTCAGGTGAGTATGAAATTGGTCAAGTAATCTTCGTTCGGATAACTCAACATATCTTTTATATAGAGGTAGAAATCTTTTAATTTTATAGTGCTGTGCAGAAATGGCATATCTAGTTTATATGTGGTTATGTTAAGATCTTTCTGTGTTAGCTACTAATATTTATTTTGTGTTGTACAGGACAAGGATACTGACAGAATCTTACAATATAAGAGAGAGATAGAAAATGAGATACAATGTGAAAGTCAGAGGAGAGGCCACTTCACTGAATTTTTGTGGGCATTGTGGAAGAAACAATTTTTAGGAGGTATTTGAGTAATATGGTGACTTGAGCTGGACTAGGGAGCCTATGCTGCAGTTAAGAGTCAGGAAAAGAAAAAAGAAACAAACAGGCCTTGTATTCTAGAGTGTAGGGAGCCAAAGTTCAGCAGACAAGACAATGTCTGAAGTGTTGTCTGTAGATAGCTGTGTGTAAGGCCATGAGATCAGGGATGAGAATTTTAAACTCAATGCAGCATGCAGATAAATGCCAGTGGAGAGATTCAAAGATCTGGGTGTTGTGCTCAGGTTGACAGGCAAGGAAGATCGCTTTTCAGCAAGGTATTCTCCAAAGCACTGGTTTTCAACCAGGGGTATGTGTACCCTTGGGGGTATGCAGAGCTCTTCCAGGGGTTACATCAATTTATCTAGATATTTGCCTTATTTTACAACACGTACATGAAAAGCACTAGCAAAGTCTGTATATAATGATATGGTAAAAATGAGAGAGCCATTTTTCAGTAATAGTGTTCTGTACATTTTTTATTTTTATGTCTGATTTTGTAAGCAAGTAGTTTTTAAGTGAGGTGAAATTTGGGACTATGCAAGACAAATATGACTCCTGAAAGGGGTACAGTAGTCTGGAAAGGTTGAGCCACTGCTCTGAAGCATATATTTGGGAAGAAAACTGTTTCCTTTTCTTTAGTGATGTTCTTAGTATGTGACTTCTGGAAGGGACTAATCTTCTAGGATAAGGCAGAGCTTGGATGTGCTTAATGCATGCTGTGTGGTACATTATAACCTCTGTGGTTAATGGTTTTTTTTCCCTTAACCAGGGTGACAGGTATGCTTCCTGGATGAAATATTTATAGGCAGGCATATTCCACATACACTGTAGTTTGTTTCAATTTTCAGGGGCCACAACCCTAATTTGCCATATAAAATACTGGCTGTGTTCATGCATTTTTGTTAGTAGCATGTGTATAAAGCTCCAGCTAGTTTAAAAAAAAGGGGGGGGAGGGAGGTGGCTATTAAATGGACATTGGAGGAAAGCACTTCTGTGTGGTGGGCAGGTTTTAAAAATAGGCATTTGGGGCCCAGTCCACTCTGAGCTGGGGCAATGTGTTTTAGCCAAAGATTACAGATATGCATAAATGTAAGAAACTGCTTGAAAGAAGAGAAGCTGAGACTGAGTTGGTTTAGATTTCCAGTGCATAGGTTTTGAGGCTAAGCCCAGTGTTTATTTCAATAACTGTTATATCCCCACACAAAAAAACGTTAAAATAGTACTGGGGAAGGGGTGTGTGTGTGTCGCACACTTCATAGCCTTTGTAGGCTGAGTATATTGCATACACCAGGGGCTCCTTGCAATCCTCCATTCCCCTCACAAGATCTCTGGGTGCCACCCTCCCATTCCCCTCTTTTTCAGGGCCTCCCTGCAATTCCAGACAGTCTCTTCTCTGCCAGGGTCTCCATGTGCCCCCCTTCTCTCTCCTCTCATACCAGGGTTCCCCCCCATACCATCAGCTCTGTGCGCACCCCCATTCCCCTCTATGGCCTGGGCTCTGTGACCCATTCTCCCCCCATGCCAGGGGCTCTGTGCACCCATATTCCTCCTTCTCCCCCATACCAGGATCCTCCAATCTCCCTCCCCTCCCCCATACACACGCACACCAGGTGTTCTGTGTGCCCCATTCCTCCCTCCATGCATTTTAACATCCCTCATTTTCCTCCATTGCAGGTGTTCTATGCTCCCTTCCCCATAGTAGGATCCTCCTTTCTCCCCCATAGCAGGGGGCTCTGTGTGAACACTCATTACCACCTCCCCCCCCATCCAAGGGCTTTGTAAACCTGCCTTTATCCTTCCCTGTCTTCATACCAGGCAGGGTCCCTCAATCTCGTCCCCCCATACTGAGGGTTCTGTGTGCCACATTCCCCCCTCCCCATACCAGGGTCCCCCCCATTCTCTCTCCACATTCCAATGGCTGTGTGCACTCTCCCCATTCCCCTCATGCCTCCCATTCTCCTTTCTTATGCCACTATTTTTTTTGTGAGAGGCCAATTATGGTTGTAAAATAAAGAAACTCGTTCTAATTTGTAGTTTGAAAAAAATGAAACACTTGAAAGTCAGGAAACTTGGATTTTAAAGTTCAACAAAATACTTTAATTCTCTACTGTAGCTCACCAAAATTCTTATGTTTTTTTTGTATTTTCAGAAATGGAGGGTTGGAAGTAATGTGAACTAAACTTACTTTAATTTGAGACTTCAGTGTTTTCTAACATTAACATTTCAGGTATTTTCAGAATATTTCAAGGAGTTGGAAGAAGAGAGCATTCGAGATAACTTTGTTATAATTTATGAATTGCTTGATGAGCTCATGGATTTTGGCTATCCTCAAACCACTGACAGTAAAATTTTACAAGAGTAAGTATCAGTGTACTGGCTCTTACATAAGAACAGCCATACTGGGTCAGACCAAAGGTCCATCCAGCCCAGTATCCTGTCTACCGACAGTGGCCAATGCCAGGTGCCCCAGAGGGAGTGAACCTAACAGGTAATGATCAAGTGATCTCTCTCCTGCCATCCATCTCCACCCTCTGACAAACAGAGGCTAAGGACACCATTCCTTACCCATCCTGGCTAATAGCCATTAATGGACTTAAATTCATGGAGGTTATCTAGTTCTCTTTTAAACCCTGTTATAGTCCTAGCCTTCACAACCTCCTCAGGCAAGGAGTTCCACAGGTTGACTGTGCGCTGTGTGAAGAAGAACTTCCTTTTATTTGTTTTAAACCTGCTGCCCATTAATTTCATTTGGTGGCCCCTAGTTCTTATATTATGGGAACAAGTAAATAACTTTTCCTTATTCACTTTCTCCACACCACTCATGATTTTATATACCTCTATCATATTCCCCCTTAGTCTCCTCTTTTCCAAGCTGAAAAGTCCTAGCCTCTTTAATCTCTCCTCATATGGGACCCATTCCAAACCCCTAATCATTTTAGTTGCCCTTTTCTGAACTTTTTCTAATGCCGGTATATCTTTTTTGAGATGAGGAGACCACATCTGTATGCAGTATTCAAGATGTGGGCGTACCATGGATTTATATAAGGGCAATAAGATATTCTCCGTCTTATTCTCTTCTCTATCCCCTTTTTTTTTTCTTCTTAAATACCAGGTGATAGATGCCTTGGGAATATTTATGATCATAAAGATGTTAACTTGTATGACTTAAGGTTTTACTAAAGTTATTACAATGTGGGGGTCAATTTGTAGGTTTTCCTTTCTTTTATCATCCTGAAAAAAAATCAATAGGACACTTCTGTCAAAAATCTGTTAACCTTTTCCTATCTTTGTTGATGGACTGATACAGTTTCCTATCAGGTACATAAACACATGATCTGACTTGACCTGGCATGAAAAGATTAGTTAATATTTTCTAGGATTTAATTTGAATTATCAGATTTCCTTTGTTTGCTGCTGACATAGTAATATTTGTGACACTAAACAAATTGCTAAGTCTACAAAACGTAACTTTCATATTTTTAAAAAACTTATATGGTTCTGAAGGTATATCACTCAAGAAGGCCACAAACTGGAAACTGGAGCTCCACGCCCACCTGCCACTGTTACCAATGCTGTTTCCTGGAGGTCAGAAGGGATAAAATATAGGAAAAATGAAGTGTTTCTGGACGTTATAGAATCTGTTAACCTCTTGGTGGGTTTATATTTTACTTGAACTTTATCTATCTTTTTTTAATGAGAATTGTAATAATCTGTAAATATGCAAACAGAAAATGAAAGCAGAAGTCAGTCTATAAATAGTCTTAATTAGTCTATCAAATTGTAGTATTACATTAGAAACAACTTACATGTCACCAGATTGAGTGATTGATAATGGTAGTAACTTCAGCTGTTATAAATAATACTCATGTACCTGCATTTATATTATGCTTCTTAATAGATTTTTTTCAGTCGTCAGGGAGCTTCTTTTCCATGTTAAACTTGAAAAACAAAGGGACTCCTTATATTCCTGCCTAATCCTCACACTCTGAATAAAACAAACTCTATGGTACTCCCATGGAACGACTCCCAAGGATGTATGCAGTGTTGTTGTAGCCCTGTTGGTTCCATGATATTCCATGATATTAGAGTGACTAGGGGGATTGAGGTAATATCTTTTCTTGGACCAACTTCTGTTGGTGAGAGAGACAAGCTTTTGAGCTACATAAGAGTTTTTTCAGTTCTAGGAAAGGTACTCTGTGTGTCACAGCTTGTCTTTTGAAAGTGTTGTGCATGTTTCCTTTGAGGATGAGGACTGATAAGTCAGATATAGAGTAATCGCTTTGTGAAAAGTGTACACCCACAAGAGATAGGGTGTTCTTGTTTTTTATCATTTTACTGTGGGAGTTTATTTGAGAGCGTAGTGATTGTCTAGTTCACCCGATAGTTGTTGTTGGAAACATTTAGCCCACTGGATGAGGCATACCACATATGGTTCTAGACATGTGTAGGATCCATGGATCTTGAAAGGTGTATTGTAAGGGGTGTTGCTATATCTCCCTGCTACAATGATCTACAGGTTTTGCACCTGTTGTTCTGGCAGGGTCTGGTGCCACTTTGAGTAGGTGTGTCCTGGTCTGTGGGGAGCTTGCCTCTGACAATGATATTGGAGAGGTTAGGGGGTTGTTTAGAGTGATCTGACATTCCTTTTTTTAAAGGGACAGTCCCATAGTTAAGCCCTCCTGCAGGTGTCCTGACTTTTTCTTTAAAACGGGCAAATTGTCCGTATTTTGTGTTTTCTGTCTCTTCCCCCTGCCCCCCCATCAGTACTGGCGGTTCCTACTGCTGGCCGGATCCCTGCTCGCCAGCTGCCTGCTCACCAGCGATGAGTGCGGGGGGGGAGGGTCCAATGTGGTGGGTGTGCAAGGCTGATGGCGGGGCAAAGCTGCAGAGCGCAAGGCCAGCCGTTCCCCCTGTTGGTCCATCAGCGCAGCCCCCACTGCGTGTTGGCTCTCAGCCAGCAGGGCCCCATCCTGTTTCCGACCGGCACTGACTGCGCGCTGCAGTGGCTGGTGAGTGCAGGCAGGCGCCATGCGGCGGCCGGTTACGTCGCCTCTGCTGCCCACCCATCGGTCCTTTACATGCTCCCGCTCTCCTTTCCCTGCTTTGCCCCTTCACCCTCTCTCCCCTCCCCCACTCCTCCATATCCCCCCCTGCGGGACACGTCCCGCTCCCAGCGCTGTGCAGAGTACCAGCCCCTGGTCGGAGCGTTCAGTTCACCAACAGCCTGGCCAGCAGACTCCTTCTTTCCCCCATTGCCTCTGGCTGGGTTGGTGCCCCAGGAAAGCGCAAGACCCTCCAGCCCATAGCACTAGCCAGAAGGAACCGTGTCCTAAATGTGCCAAAGCCCCGCACAGCACTGGCACGGGGCAGCCTTTCCGCCCCTCAGCTAAGCTCTGGAGTGGCAGCAGGGGAGGAGAGAGCGATTTCCAGCCTGTTCCCGGGCAGGGGCTTAGCAACCTCTTCATTTCCCTCTCCCCACCATATCTTGCCCCCAGGGAGCCCAGGGCTGCTCCATCCCCTAGGCACCCTCCCCTGCTGAGCCACCTCTCTGGCCCGGTTTGCTGAAGCCCCTGCAGTCAGGTTCTCTGGGCCCTGGTGCACAATGCATCCGTAGGGCTTAACTCCTTCCTGCCCGTGCTGTAGCCGGGGAACAGGAGGCAGCTGGGTTATGTCGGTGGTCAGCAGTAGCCTGGAGGTGTTAGCTGTCTATCGACACTGTGAGGGCAGGAAGGGACAAGCTGCGTCCAGCCATAGGGGAGCGGTGGGGGGGAGAGGAAGAAAGAGATGAGCTCCTCAAAGACACGGGCCAGGTCATCCCTCCTCCCCTGCGGCTGGAAGCAGCTCCCGTCCCTTCCTTTCTGCACAGTGCCGAAATGCTGCTGCTAGCCACAGTCTGGTGTGAACCCTGGCAGAAATCTGGGGATGGGGGGCATGCGATCCTGCATTTTACACACACACACACACACACACACACACACACACACACCACGTCTTACCTCGGGAAGACATGGCCCCAGGTATCAGGAGAGGCGGGTCCGTCCTGGGGGCTCAGCCAGGCATGGGGGGCAGAGAGCGCCGAGCAGGGAGGGTTAGGTCGGTTGGTCGGTCACCTGCCCCATGTGAGAGAGGTGTATGGGAGTGTGTGTGTGTATGACCTCTCCCCATGTGAACACTAAAGCCTTGAAGATAAGAAGGTAAATAAAAATAATCCAACTATGCAATATTTATTTTTAACAAAGGCTCAGTCAACTTGATGTTAGTTTGAACATTTGAACAGTATAGTTCTGATTGATTGCTATTGAACTTGCTTGAACACGAGTAATTTTACAAAGTGTCCCATATTCAGCATAGGGAAATATGGTCACCCTAGGGTTGTTTGAAGGCCAGAAGAGGGGGTTCAAGAAC
This sequence comes from Platysternon megacephalum, assembly GCA_003942145.1. Lineage (NCBI taxonomy): Eukaryota > Metazoa > Chordata > Testudines > Platysternidae > Platysternon > Platysternon megacephalum. The sequence goes on from QXTE01000096.1 coordinate 94,750, forward strand.
AGTCTGTTTCAGGATGGATTCCCCATCGAGTATGGGTTGTATTGTTTCATGATACCCCATATGGCTTCCAGTGGAATGGTAGGTGACAACTTGGGCTGTGGAGTCAAAGGGGATTTTACTTCTGTATTGAAGCAGATTCTCTCATGGTATTTGGGAGGCCCGTTCCATGATGCGATCTACTTCTCTGATGGAGTGTCCTTGTTTGGTGAATGCAGTTTTGAGTGTATTAAGGTGTATATCCCGGACTCTCTCTTTAGATATTCTGTAGTATCTGAGGGCCTGGCTGAAGATAACAGATTTCTTGGTGTGTTTTGAAGTGGTTACTGAATCTACCACACCTACCTTCATAGATCCAGCAAATACTTAAAGAAACAATTTCTCAATTGGTGTCTTCCTTATATAATAATAGGTATATCTCCATATATTATATCTCATAGAACTGGAAGGGACCCTGAAAGGTCATTGAGTCCAGCCCCCTGCCTTCACTAGCAGGACCAAGTACTGATTTTTGCCCCCAGATCCCTAAGTGGCCCCCTCAAGGATTGAACTCACAGCCCTGGGTTCAGCAGGCCAATGCTCAAACCACTGAGCTATCCCTCCCCCCTTGTAAGGTTGATGAACTTAAATGCTGTAATTTCAAAATTAGGGCTGTCGATTAATCACAGTTAATTCACGTGATCAATGCAAAAAAATTGATCACAATTAATTTTTTTAATCGCAGTCTTAATCACACTGTTAAACAATAGAATAGCAATTGAAATTTATTAAATATTTTGGATGTTTTTCTACATTTATATTGTATTCTGTGTTGTACAGTAATTGAAATCAAAGTGTATATTTTTGATTATAAATATTTGCATTGTAAAAATGACAAACAAAAGAAATAGTATTTTTCAATTCATCTCATACAATTACTGTAGTGCAATCTCTTTGTTGTGAAAGTGCAACTTACAAATGTAGATTTGTTTTGTTACATAACTGCACTCAAAAACAAAACAATGTAAAACTTCAGAGCCTACAAGTCCACTCAGTCCTACTTCTTGTTCAGCCAATCGCTCAGACAAACATGTTTGTTTACATTTACAGGAGATAATGCTGCCCTCTTCTTCTTTACAATGTCACCAGAAAGTGAAAACAGGCATTTGTATGGCACTTTTGTAGCCAGCATTGCAAGGTATTTACGTGCCAGATATGCTAAACATTTGTATGCCCCTTCATGCTTCAGCCACCATTCCAGATGACATGCTTCCATGCTGATGATGCTCATTTAAAAAAAAAAATGTGTTAATTAAATTTGTGACTGAACTCCTTGGGGGAGAGTTGTATATCCCCAGCTCTCTTTTACCTGCATTCTGCCATATATTTCATGTTACAGCAATCTCGGATGATGACCCAGCACATGTTGTTCATTTTAAGAAAACTTTCACTGCAGATTTGACAAAATTTAAATATTTAAAATATAAATAAATAAATAAATAAAATGCAAAGAAAGGTACCAATGTAAAATTTCTAAAGATAGCTACAGCACTTGGCCCAAGGTTTAAGAATCTGAAGTGCCTTCCAAAATCTGAGAGGGATGAGGTGTGGCGCTTGCTTTCAGAAGTCTTAAAAGAGCAACACTCTGATGCGGAAACTACAGAACCCAAACCACCAAAAAAGAAAATCAGCCTTCTGCTGCTGGCATCTGACTCAGATAATGAAAATGAACATGCATCGGTCTGCACTGCTTTGGATTGTTATTGAGCAGAACCCATCATCAGCATGGACGCATGTCCCCTGGAATGGTGTTTGAAACATGAAGGGACATATGAATCTTTAGCGCATCTGGCACGTAAATATCTTGCGACGCCGGCTACAACAGTGCCATGAGAACACCTGTTCTCACTTTCAGGTGACATTTTAAACAAGAAGAGGGCAACATTATCTCCTGCAAATGTAAACAAACTTATTTGTCTGAGCGATTGGCTGAACAAGAAGTAGGACTGAGTGGGCTTGCAGGCTCTAAAATTTTACATTGTTTTATTTTTGAATGCAGTTTTTTTGTACATAATTCTACATTTGTAAGTTCAACTTTCATGATAAAGAGGTTGCCCTACAGTACTTGTATTATATGAATTGAAAAATACTATTTCTTTTATTTTTTACAGTGCAAATACTTGTAATAAAATATAAATATAAAGTGAGCACTGTACACTTCGTATTTTGTGTTGTAATTGAAATCAATATATTTGAAAATGTAGAATACATCCAAAAATATTTAAATAAATGGTATTCTATTACTGTTTTACAGTGCGATTAATCGCGATTAATTTTTTTAATAGCTTAACAGCCCTATTCAAGATGTATCCTAACAACAACAGTCTTATTACCTATTTTTTGTTAGCAAACAAAACTCTACCTGTCATCCTCAACACAATATACATTCTGCGCCAACACTCAAGATCTTTGTCCAAATGTACGAATTTGAATGAAAAATGTGTTTCCCAGGATTATGGTTAAATTTTCAATGTGATTTATTTGGGTTCCTAATCTTGTGAAAACAGATAATTGTAAAATCATTGCACATAGTTAGAGATTGTTTCAATAGCTGAGGAGAATGACTCCACCTTCCTTTGCTCTTTAGGTTAGTGCCAATGGAAATGTATTGCGCAGTGAGATAGTTGGATCCATTAAAATGAGGGTCTTTCTCTCAGGAATGCCAGAACTTCGCCTCGGTTTAAATGATAAAGTACTCTTTGATAATACAGGACGTGAGTATGTATACAGCATTTCTAAAACCATACAGGGATATTCCCTGGTTTCTTTGTCTTTGGGGCACTTAAGGCAATGCAGCACGTCAGTTCAGATAACAGGATTTATTCTAGGATGGTGGGTATTCTAATTTCCTAGTTGGGAAGGTTGTATCACTGTATAAGAGTAAAGAGTAATTTTAGTGTTAGCAACTCATTTAATGTTTTATCAGATGGGAAACACTCCTTACAGGGGCAGGAAGCTTAACACATTAATTTGCTATTTGCCGTGAAGACCTGGTCTTTGTTCAATTAAGAAATTGTCCATTTCTAGCCTTAATGGCTACTTATAAAACAATGATGATTTCCATCGTGCAGGCTCATATCTCTGTGAACCACATTTTAAGGAACCGTCACTTGTTTTATCCCCAAAGTTACCTACATTACATGCAAATTTGGTGTCCTGTAATGAAGTTAGAAATAGTGTAGAAGTAGAATAGAACTAATGTGGGGAGTATGAGCAGCTGACTGCTCAGTTGCTTTATAATCTGCTGTGATGGCCTAAGAGGTAGGCTTTTCATGTGCTACACAAATTGGGTGTATGTTTTCCTGATAGGTGGCAAAAGCAAATCGGTGGAACTCGAAGATGTAAAGTTTCACCAGTGTGTTCGTCTCTCTCGCTTTGAAAACGACAGGACAATTTCTTTCATCCCACCTGATGGAGAATTTGAACTCATGTCATATCGTCTTAATACCCATGTAAGTCTGGCTACATATTTTGATCTAGACTAAAATGAATTTGTGCATGAAAACATTTTAAATTGCAGGTAAAACTGTAAAAGGCCTTTCCGCTTTCACTGAAAAATTAATGTTTCTTTAAAAAAGTCTGAGTTTTAGATATTATCGAGCTAGCTGTTAATAGTGAAGTTCCATGCTTATCTGAAGTAGGCTATATAGACTACTTCACGGCACTGGAAAAGAAGAAGCAATTACTACCTAAGGGCTAGTCTACACTGGCAACACTAACGTGTCTTGTGTGGTCGCGGTGCAGCGCTCTAAAAAAACCACCTCCACGAGGGACGTGGTTACCAGCGCTGGTGCATTGTCTATACTAGCGCTTTACAGCGCTGAAACGTGCTGCGCTCAGGGGTGTGTTTTTTCGCAGCGCTGTAAATTGCCAGTGTAGACAAGCCCTAAGTCTAGTCACTGAGTTGCCTACTGAGAGAAGGATGAGAGAGCAAACAACACATGACTGATATGTAGTCACATTACTTAACATGCTACTGGAAGGTGCTTGGATACAATGGTGATGAGCACATTATAAGAACTAATATAGAAAGGGGAAGACCAGAGTGAGGAGGAGAAAAAGAGAATTTTATTGGTTTTAAAGCCTATAGTGACATTTGTGCATTGACCCATTTGGAGAAAAAACATTGTAAAGGACCTGCCTGCCTCTTATGCTGGGTATACCTATGATGGGGGAGACTGGAAAACCTACTTCATCAGTAAGTTACCCAAGAACGGTATTCATCTGCCATGTCCCTGTATATATCGAGGACCCATACTCTGCAAAACTCTGGCAAGAAACAGCAAACCCAGAAGACCTTAAAAGCCTGTGGGACTTCTGACTTTTTATTATTGGAGTACTGAATTTAAACAAATACTTTAAGTCCAGAGTTATTGTCTCTCAGTTTTTAGGGCTAGCATTGTTTAATAACTCAAATGCCCTGAGTTATTAAATTTGTTGGGTTAGAGTGAGAATGTTTTTCTGCTTTGGGGGTTAATTTCTCTCAGAGAATAGGGTTAAATTAAGAGTTCGATACTCGTGTAATTGAAATTATCTACTTTTTCATAATCTATAAATACTTGTCAAACTATACATATGGAATATTTTAAGGACTTCTTGACTAACGCTCAGGTCTCACCTGATCATTATTTTTGCATATTACATATTTAATAATTTTCTGCCCAGTATCTTTGGAATCTGATCTAACTCTTGTCTTAAAGAGCACTATGGGCTTCTCTTATTGATTTTGTTTTTTTGTTGCTCTGTATGGAAATGTATCATTTTCCTGACAAGGTCAAAATAAGACTTATAGTTGTTTGTTCTCCAACAGGTAAAACCACTCATCTGGATTGAGTCTGTGATTGAGAAACATTCCCACAGCCGCATAGAGTATATGATCAAGGTCAGAGATCTCAAAATGCCTACGCTTAATTTCAGTCTCCTACAAGGCGAACCATGTAAACTATCTTACTTTAAACATTTTGTTATTTAAAGTGTACATTTGTTTTCTGGAAAGCTGCTCCTGTGACGGGTTAGATCCCCCTTCTGGGATGCCACCTGATGTACTGGGGTTTCACTGAGCCCCTTCTGCTCCACCAGCCTGGATTCCCTCTCCGTTTTCCTGAATTAGGCTCCCCAGCCTCTTGCAGTACACACACACACACACAGGTAGGGCCACACCCAGCTGCAGACACAGACTGAAGTCAGCTCTGTGTGAGAGGATTCACCCAGCACTCTCATGCCCACCACCTTTGGGGAATAAACCCAAAATAATAGTGTCTTGCACTGTATAGAAAGATCTGCACAGCGCAAGCTCATAAAAATTCGCTATCTCCCTCAATGTTGAGAGATATGCACAACTTCTTGCCCCACCCAGTTAGAAATTGCACAAACTGAGTGTAATAATAAACAAAACAAATTCATTAACTATAAAAGGCAGATTTTAAGTGATTATAAGGGATAACAAACAGAACAAAGCAGATTACTGAGCAAATAAAACAAAACATGCATACTAAGCTTAAGATCTTAAAGAGACTAGTTTTAAGAAGTAATTTCTCACCCTAAATGTTGTTTTAGGCGAGTTGTAGAGTTTTTGTAGCTTAGAGTTCGTTATTTCTTCTTACAGACTGGACCCCCATCTCAGTCTGGACTCACCCCTGCCTTTCCCCTTAGTTCCTTTGTCCCTTCAGGTACTTTCAGCAGTGTCTCTTTTGGGTAGGCAATGGAAGAAAGCCTAGATTAACCCTCTCCCCAGCCTTAAAAAGGATTTACCTAAAGCAGGAAACCTTTGTTTGATCCCCATCCCCCTACAGAGGAAAAGTGCCAGCAGAGTCCAAGGTGGTATTTTGCATCAGGTGACATTATCACCTGACCTTGTAGTGTCAATGCAGCAGCCCAGGAAACTCCTCAGGAAGGTGGGAGATTAGTATCTTCAGAGTTCTGTTGTCCTTAAATGGCTCATTCAGGATGATTGCTTACTGTTTTGGTGGGCATTTCCCCAAGTGTGTACACAGTTGTAATTGTTACATAGTCAATATTTCTAACTTCAGATACAGAAATGATACATGCATACAAATTGGATAATCACATCCAGTAAATCATAACCTTTCCAGTGATATGTTACACTTTATGCAAGATGGCTCATGTATCTTAGTTATGCCATATTCATATCATAACCATATTTCTATGAAGATATGGTGTGTAACGTCACAGTTCCTTCCATAAATATGTATCTGTTTTTACTCAATTCAAAACCTACTCAGCTAGTGCAGAGGATATGTTCTGCCTGTAAGGCAGTATGACTTACTAACAGGGTAGTGCAAGTTTTTTAATTTAAAAAAAGAAGTCTTAACATTAGTGTTTGTAAAGGCACTTTAAAGATATAAAGTCTTATACACATGCTAAATGTATTAATAGGATCACAATGGATTATATTCATCTTTTGCATACTTCCATTTGACAGTTAATCTAGTTCTGATCGCTGCATTACACTTTTGTGCATGGATCTTTCATAAGACTCCTGACAGAAAAGGATGTTTTACAGTTCCCAGCTCTCTGAACCTGATCAAATAAGATTTTGTTAAAACCTGCAAATTGTGGTGTTTATCAGGAGGTGGGGGGAAAAAAAACAAAAAAAAACCCATTGCTTACTTTCTCTAGGCAAAGAGTCAGTTCAAGCGGAGATCAACTGCCAACAATGTGGAGATTCACATCCCAGTTCCAAATGATGCAGACTCACCAAAATTTAAAACCACAGTGGGCAGTGTCAAATGGGTTCCAGAGAACAGTGAAATTGTCTGGTCCATTAAATCATTTCCGGTAAGCTGTAGTGGTATTCCCTATTGCTGCTACTGTAAGCTAGTGTGACTTTTATTAAAAGTAAATCTTCTATTTATGGAATCTAGAATTTGACTAAAATTTGCTCTAGGCTCAGTTCTACTGTACTGTTGGACTACTGGTACCATCTGCTTTGCCTCTCCCCTCATTGTAGGGTTGGCACTTGAGGCAACAAGTACTTACCTTATCATTTTAAACTGGAAAAGCAAACAGGAAATCTTACTGTTTTTTCTAGATCTTGTTTAGGTATTAGTAACTTAATGCTCAGTTTTAGCCTTTAGAAAAGGGCTAAATGACTGCATTTTCATAGTTTTGAGCTGGTATGAGACCTTTGCCACTCAGAAGCACTTTGGTTTTTAAAGGATATTTTCTGGTAGAATGATTTGTTTGCCTTCTTCATTCGATAGGGGGGAAAGGAGTATCTGATGCGGGCTCACTTTGGGCTTCCAAGCGTTGAAGCTGAAGATAAAGAAGGCAAACCTCCCATCAGTGTCAAGTTTGAAATTCCATATTTCACCACTTCGGGAATACAGGTTAATAAGACTAAAAACTTAATTTATATGAATGGAATTTGTTTTGTTCATTTAGCTGCTGGATAATGATCTTTGTGTGTAACTGAACCAAAAGGTGATGGTGTGATTACATTATGGTTTTATAATGGTACAGAATGTGGCTTGTCACTTTAAATTCAACTACATAGAAGTACAAATCTGTTTGGACAATATGAATGATCTTTTCAGTCCAACTTTAAAAAAAATTATAATAGTTGTTTGAATCTAGTCCCAATTAACTTTCTCATGACTAAGGGTGTGTACTCCATTTTTCTACCACTAAGCCAAAACAGATCTAAAATACATTAAAAATGTTTAAAGGAGGCTGTAACAAAGAGAGAGCTCAGTTTTGGGTTTTATTATTCCCAAAGCAAGCAAGAGCTTCTGAAAATGGAATATTTATTTAGTTAAATCATAGGATTAGAATTTGGCCTGTTGGTGCATTAAATATTTTGAACCTCCAGAAACTGTGTGTAAGTTGAGGACTTAGTATCCTTGTTCATCATAATTCTAAGATTTTGTACAAAACTTCTGTCGTCTTTTGTAAAAACAGTAAAAGTCATATTAGGAATATTGGAATTGTATTGCAAGATCAGTCTAATGATCCATCTAGTATAATACCAAGTTTCTGATAATGGCTAGTCCCACATGCTTCAGGGAATGTGAAAGAAAATCCTTTATGAACTGAACCATGAGAATGTATATTATTAACTTTTAAAATACATCCATCTAATGTAACTGGGTGCTTTTATTATCCTTATGCATGTTTAATCTTTTCTGAATCTTTTGTATGTATTGCATAGAAAAACGTTTTTCCTGTTTACAAATTTCAAACAGATTTTTTTAGTTGAGTTTAATATCTCCCTTTCTCTTATGAAGTGTAAAAAGCACTTTGTGCTACTCCTTAGGGTTATTTTGTATACCTCTCTCATATCCCGTCATTTTGTCTCACCTCTGAATATTCTCTCTCTTCAATGTCTCATATGGAAGCATTCCATTCTTTTAATTTTGTCCCTTTGACTCTGGATACCTCCTATTTCTGCTATATCTTTTTGAGATGAGGTGATCAGAACTGTGCACATTATTCCAGGTGAGCTACCAGTTATTTACATGATGGCATGATATTTTTTAACACATCCCAGCATTCTACTCAGTCTTTTTTTGGCCGCTTCTGCACATTGAACTGTTCAAGGCTTTTTGCCTAAAACATACCTTCTATTAAATGTTGCTAGGCTGAAGTTGAAAAGTAATTTAATGTGTTTTCTTTTCAGGTCCGGTACTTAAAGATAATTGAGAAGAGTGGCTATCAGGCTTTGCCATGGGTTCGCTATATCACCCAAAATGGAGGTAAATAGCAAAGCTATAGATTGTAGACACTGAAGTTGCCCATGTAGTTTTCCCATTAACACACTTTTCTCTTTGTTGTATGTTCCCAAGATAATTTACCTGCATGATTCCACTAGACTTCTCATTCTTTAATAATGTGCAGTATTGCTACAAATTATATTCATAAATATATTCCCCTCTCCATTTACCCTGCTATTATGGAAGTGCCACTTTCGTGACTTTATAGTTAGGCTTGGGTTGAGTAATTTGCACCTAACGCAGAGATTCAACCCCTTTGGCATATACATTTTAAGAAAATACACACCTCAAAGAAAAGACTGGCAGTCATGGAATCTGTTAAGCATTTGGGAAGGTCCAGTTTGGTGAACAGAAATTCCTATTCCTGGAATGTTTAATTCTGAGGCAAAATTTCCTTTAATTGGTTATTGAGCATGTAAACAGCTAGTGTTCTTCTAACATGGTCCTTTATACAGATCATTGTTATTTGAGTAATCTTTGCTTTAATTTGGTATTGGTATAGCAAAAATTTTTGCTCTGATATTGCTACTCTTTTGTATTAATAAAATAAGATGAACTAATTTAACTAACTTCTGAATTTATTTTTCTCTTGCAGATTATCAGCTCCGAACACAATAGTACTTTTTCCAACCAGAACAGATGACAAATCTTCAGGTCTAGAATTTGTTTGTAGAAAACTTTGTGGTAGTGAAGGCTGTGAACATTGTCTCCAGGGTATTATATCAGCAAACTTGAACTGAGGAGAGAGAGAGTGTGTTTTTTTTAATTGTGTTCAACACTAAGTGTTTGGACTATTAGTGCAGGTTGTATGGAGGTCTAATTCTTAAAGCATGTTACTACTTCTGCTAAATGCTGATCATATTAGGAGTAGCAGTTATTTTGAGAAGCCAGGATTGCCTTGCTAGTCATACTTCAATGTTCCATAGTTTAAAAGTGTGTAAATACCATCTTTAAAACCAGTGGAAGCATTATTTAAAAACTAGAGAGGTCATGGTGCAACTGAAGTGGCTGCTAAGCATTCTTAGTTGTAAATAACCCTGGGCCTTTATTTCACACTGAAAACACCTGACAGTTTTGAGGCTTATTTCTTAGCTTGCAAAGGAATTATTAAAGGTAGTGATGAGTCAAGAAAGGTTAGGTTCTAAGTTCAAAATAAAAGTTGGTTTTATTGACAAAGCTCAGCCCATTTAATATCTGTCAAACCTTGAGATATTGGGGGTGGTGTTTGTAAGCATAAATTTGATAAATACAGGTGCATAAACTACTATAGTAACTTGAAGGGGAAGAGACATCAAGAATAAATGCCCATAGTCTCTGTGGAGTATCGTGGTCAATGCTTGTTCAAATTATGGAGCTAAGATGCAAAGCTGAGAAGTCCAAACAAATTAAGAAAACTCTATCAACTATCATATAAAACTTGCTTGGCTTTGATATTTCTTATTGCAAAAAAATATAAAAATTAAAGGTCTCAACTTGTAAATATTAAACTTCAGATTAACCATATTGGCTTTTAAATGTTTAAAACAAAATTCAGCAGATGGAACATGTTTGTAAGTAGTAATAACTAATAGTACTTCAGGCACTGCCTGATAACTGATTGCTGTCATTAGAGGGGCTGGTAGATAAAAGAATAAGAAATTACATATCTGTCATCCAGGTTAGATTTAGGTAAATTCTTCTTTCTTCAATTTTCAAGAATTATTTACATTTTCTTCAGCTTCTCCTGAAAGGCTACTTTCTTTGATAGTCTCTTCCACTTGTAAATGGTTGCCCAGTGCTTCATTATAAGCTTTCTGGCAGAAATCATCACAGTTCAAAATGTTACTTTCAAGCTTTAGAACTTGTTTTTTTACATTTTTTTTGAGGATGCTGCAAACTGCATAGTTGCATCAATTTCAGAAAATGTTAAACAGTGGTTATATCAGTGTTTTCTTTAAAAAGGACTTAAAACTTTATTTTTAATGTGAATTTATTGCTCCTGCCAAGTTTTAGCTTAACAACATTGAAGACTGAATATCGCTGGCCACAACTGATGCAGCACAGATAATTGGGGTGCAAGGTTTACCACCCCTATTCTGCCATGCTAAAGTGCCTGAGCTATGCCCCAGAGGGGAGTGAGGATAGGTCACTGTGCCTGTTTGTTCCTTGTAGATTTTTGTGGACTATATGTATGCAATATTATATTAGAAATACTCACAAAATTCCACTGAACAATTTAGCTTTGCTATTAGAGGAGGATTTGTTTCAGAAAGGACTAATTCTGCTGAAGATTGTAATAGCATTGTTATTAAAGCCGCTGGAAAATCACATCATCATAGCTGGATAATTAGAATATTAAGTGTGGATGCATGTAGTTTTCTGGAGTAAGGTTATAGGATTTTATTATCCACCAAAATGTTAAAACAAATTAAATCCTCTTACACCAGATTTTGGTTTTACTACTGTCATTTTTGGTTGAAATTTTAATCTTGAGACCAAACTGACCATTTTACAAGTTTAATGTAAAGTGCTTAGCTAACCTGTTACATAACCCCTCAGATGTTGTCTTCAGCCTACATTGTTTATGTAGTACTTTTAATTATTTGCTTGTTAAATGTGGCAGGTGTTATAGTTTTGGTTTTCCTTGTTGAAGCATGTACCTTACAAACCAGAACAGTATTTTACTGGCTCTTTGCAGCTGCCGAAGTTCGATTATATTGGAGTGGCCATAGGCAGCAAAGAACAAGAAATCATTCTTGCAGCATTAAACTCCACTGTCATTCTTCAGTCCCTGTAAGGTAAAAGGATCTGAATCTGCCTGTGGCTTACAGTACCTCCAGTTAACAGAGGATTGATTCTGAACTCCTGGACCATGTTTTATAAATGCTGAAAGTATTAATTTAATATGCCCAATTTAATTACTATCACACTGTAAGAACTGTCAACATTAAATATTTGCAGTACGCAGGTCAATTAACTACATGTGCGTATTTATCAAACGGCACAAATTACAGTAAAAAGACCTTCACAGTTTGTCATTCACATTATCAGATACTTCAAAAAAGGCCAATTTAATCCAACAGTGGACCAAATGTTCTGTATCTACATACTATACGGATGTAAGGCAGAAATAAGAGCTGTGACATTAGTTTAGTGCTGGTCTTTGTTTAGAGACTATTTCTATATTCCTCTTCCTTTGGCTAAATATTAAAATTTGTTCCTTTACAATTTGCAGTGGCGGTCTTCATTTTGCATTGGTAATTAGTTCCTTGTTGCTTCGTGTGGGAACACTGAAAGGGTAACATCTCTTACAATCACTTTGTTCTGAAATGTGCACATCTAATTTTAGTAGCACGTTGGCACATTTGAGAACGTTCCTGCAAAAATGCTGATTTGTAGGACCAAAAACAAGAGGCTTAACCTGCTGTGGGTGATACAGTTCTTACTTTTATAGGCTTGTTAATTTGAAACAGTGCTCAAGCACATACAGACCTTTATTAATAACCTGTCTGCCCTTATGTTGCAACAGCCCTTTTTCAAACCCAATAATAGTTGAATGGAAGTGCTACATGAATTCTTCCTACCAAAAAAACCTGCTGAAAATGTATTCCTTTAATTTTACCATAAATAGTGCTTAATATTATTACATTAGTAGTTCCTTTGAAGATAATTCATACCTTTTTTTCAGACTATAGTTTAACTTTTTGGTATTTAAAATATCTTTAGGTTTAATCTGAAGTAACTAATTCAGGTTTAGTTAATGAAACTAACCACGGTGGTGAAAAATCAACCTCCTTTTTACTTATGATGAAGGGGCCCAAGGCCCCTTTGCGTTCCCTACACCTTTACTTCCATCGCAGACTTTTAGCAAATGCCGCTGGGAATTGCCCTCTGCCCTGTGTTCGTTCTCTCTCTTCCCCCTCCCCCCAAGGGGACGCTGCTCCTGCCTCATTACCCGGCCCCTTCCCTCTAATGGGCACTATCTCATCCCCTGTTCCCACTCCTACCTACACAACTGCTCCATATACTGACCCCTGCTACCACACTGAAGGCTAGCAGTAGTGGAGGTGGAAGGAAAAATACAGCTAGGATGGAGCCAGTTCCCTGCAGTTCAGAAAGGAGAGGAACACTAACACCTGCTTGGGTCCCACCTTCTTCCCCACCCTTTCAACCCTCTGACTGCTAACTTTCCCCAGTACAGCACAAAGCAGAGGGAGAGAAGAGCAGGTAAGAATTGCCTCACCTGTCCTAAGCTGGCTCCACCTGTCCCCAGCAGCTGTTGCTTCCCCAAGGCCTGCAGCTCAGATTCCCAACAGCAGCATCTAGTGGCCGAAGCCAGAACTGAAATACAGTACAACCGCAGAATTAGACCGACTCGGGTTGGCAACTTTTCAGAAGTGGTGTGCCGAGTCTTCATTTATTCACTCTAATTTAAGGTTTTGCGTGCCAGTAATACATTTTAACGTTTTTAGAAGGTCTCTTTCTATAAGTCTATAATATATAACTAAACTATTGTATGTAAAGTAAATTTTTTAAAATGTTTTAAGAAGCTTCATTTAAAATTAAATTAAAATGCAGAGCCCCCTGGACCGGTGGCCAGGACCCGGGCAGTGTGAGTGCCACTGAAAATCAGCTCGCATGCCGCCTTCGGCACGCGTGCCATAGGTTGCCTACCCCTGGACTGACTGGTCAACTGCAGGTCTCATTTGGAACTGGAAGTACACAGGCAGCAGCAGAGAGAAAAAAACAACTCACAAATACAGTACAGTACTGTGTTAAAAGTAAACTGCTAGGGAAAGTTTAAATTTTTTTGACAAGGTAAGGAAAGTTTGTGCTTGTTTCATTTAAAATCATTAAAAGCAGCATTTTTCTTCTGCATAGTAAAATTTCAAAGCTGTATTAAGTCAATGTTCAGTTGTAAACTTTGGAAAAAATCATAATGTTCTGACCAAAACATTATGGAGTTACAAATAACCTCCATTCCCAAGAGGTTCTACTGTAACAGGAAATCCTGACTTGCCAGGAGCTTCATGTCAGAAGTAAAAATAACCTAAAAATTATAGAACTTATAAAAATAGTGAGTGAGCAACTGTATTAGACAAGTAGCTGCTCGCAGGGGTGCCTGTTTGCTTGAGGTCTATACAACATTTTATGCTTTCATAATGATTTGTAGCTCTCAGAACTTTATTAATAATGACCTGGCCTTTTCAGCTCAGCTATGAAGTATGGAAGTCTTGTTCCCATTTAAAAGAACAGGAAGCTGAGGTACTGAAAGGTGATGGGACTCTAGAACCTGCTTTGCAAGAGAGCAATTTGTCCTTTTAAAGGAAGGTATAGGTGCATTCTACTGTTGATTACTCTTCGTGTGAGAATTCCAAACATGCATATTCACAGTGGAGGTTCCAGGTGGAAATAATCAGGCCAAATTTCCTGTCCCTCTTGGGTGACTGTCTCTGCTCAATAGACGTTAGGGCATATATTTGCATGTTCATATTCCTCCAGTTCCTAGTGCTCTCTGCATTTCTCCTTAGAGGATAGACATTTCCAATTTAATAGCTGACCATTTGGTCTTCAGCATGAGGGCATTTACCAAATCCTAGCATTGTTACTTGCCTATTTCCATTGAGGAAGGGATCAAGCTATACAAGTATCTCAACATCGTTATTATGGTACCCTCAGTCTCCCAATGGCTGGTAGCCAGGGACAGGGTACCCTTGTAGCTGCAACAACAGGGGTTTCCCCTATCCCAGAAACTTCCCCATTTGGTTATGGTCCAGAATACCTATCTGTGGATTGCTTTCATCTCCTAATACAATCTTCCCTTCTTGCTGAATCCCCAACTGCCGGTAAGAGCATGTGCACCTTCCTCAGTCAGAAGCATATAACACCTTCACAGCTGGCATGGATTTAGTTCTCTTGGCACCTCACACAACTAAATCTTTGGTGTTTGAAGTGTTTTCCTCTTGTTGATGCATGTTTCCTGAAGGAACCCTCCTTATTTCTGTCAGTTTGTCTGCGTTGGGGGAAGAAGGGCCTTCGCCATCCATATTTTCTTTCCTCCAGCCCAGTTCTCGCCTCCCACCCACCTACAGTATTCCTATCAACAAGTGTTATCTGCTCCCATCTTGTCTCGCATTGCTGCACTACTCACTCTCGGGTCTGCAGCTTCCTCTGTGGCTTGGCCCTCCGGCCAGGTCACTAAAGTCCTCCCCTTCCAGGGATTTCACAGTCTTTCCAGACCTGGTGGCTGGCTGGCACCTCCAATGCCCTTGCCACTCCCCCATGGCTGGTAAAAGAACCTAGCCCCACCCTCTACACTGGGTTCCATTCCAGAGACCCTATAACAAGCAACCATAATCCCTAGGCAGGCTTCTACCTCTTGCTGTTCTTTCCCTGGGCTTCTTCCTGCATATCCAGCTTCCCCCCTTTGCATTTGCCTGCCTCCAACTCCCTACACTGAGGGAGTGACTGCAGCCTTTTCCAGCAGCAGCCCCCCCCCCCCTGCAGCCAGCTACCTGGCTTTATACAGGCCCTGCCTGTTCCTGCACAGGTGATCCTGTCCTTAATTAGCTGCCTCCAACCTAAATCTCCCCTGCTTGGAGCCTAATTAGCTGATTGGGCCCACCTGCCCTAATACAGCTCTTGCAAGGCTAGTGTGGGGAGTCTACCTCATCACAGATGCCTCCACTTCATGGACAGTGAGCATGGTGAAACATTCATTTCCAGTGTTTGTAATGGCTACTGTGATCTGGCTACTACCTTATTTGATTAGCAACTGGGTCTTTCTGCTTTTCAAGGTGCTTATTCTTTTGCTGCAGGGTCCTACTAATAGCATAATAAAGTAGTCCTACATCCTGTGGCTACAGTTTGTTTTATCTGGTGTCTGTCCATTAATACACTGTCCTTGAATGGGATAGAATTACTGGTAGCTTGCATGTGGCCAGTTCTACCTGTGAATGGCACATGTACAGAACCATACATGAGATGCTCACATGTCCGCATGTCATCTGTTCTAATTGGCCTGAATTATTTAATTTTAAAAAATCATAAATGTTGCTCTAGCAAGCATGGTGGGCTGGACCACCCATGGTGAATGCCATTTTGTGGCTTAAAAGAGTAGATCTGTGTGTAGTTGAGGTAATTAAAGCCAGATGACTTTCTGGTCAGCTTGATGGCTGTTTAGAGCTGGAGAGTCTGCAGCTAGTTTTATTCAATGATTTAATTCTACTTATTTTCTGGTGTACAATTCAGCTCTAGCCTGGGGCACTTAGTAGGTCACTACTTTACACCAGCTAGAATAATCATAGGCCTTTCTTGAATGTGCCCTGCTTCTTGCCAATTTACAAGCTTTAACATTTAACATGGATGCAAATATGGCATGGTATTACAGTAATAAGCTTCTATTCCACAGATCAGGATTTAAGATTTTAAATACTTACTAAAATTATTTTTAAAAGCTAGTTCTGCACTTTTTTTAAACTGCTGGAGCCACATCTCATAATCCATGTTGTGAATCTATTTGGCTTTCTCATCTGTCTGAATAATCCTGAGACTTCCATTTTACAGAAATTATTACAAACTATGGCTGATCTTATTCTTCACCCTGGTTTCTAGAGTCTTAGTTTAGAGTCCAAAATCCTGAAGTCTGGGGTGAGTTATGAAAGAACTGTAGGGTTGTCTTCAAGTCAGTAGTAAACAGTGCTAAACAGCCTATTGGACAGAGAGGTCTTGTGTTGCTATCAAGCTGACAGTGTTCAGGGCTAGACCTACATATGCACTTTTTCTTGTACCTTAGTTTGGGTTTTCAAACATTTCTATAAAAAGCAGGGAAACTTTGTAAGACTCTAGAATTATGACAAGTAGAATTCTGTGCTTAACTCACTAGTCAATATAAAACTATTCCAGGCACAACAGTCTCAAATGCTTTAAGATAAAACATGTCCCATTTTCAGAAAGTTAAGCAGTTTGATGGGTGGGGGGAACCCCTTCCCCTTTACTAGAAAACCAGGGTAGTTCTGAGGCAGTTAATGTGTCCTATCAGAGTTGGTGCAGGAGGTAGTGTATGTACAGTAGTAGGACAACATATCTACCAGACACCTCAACATTGCACCAGTATATTAACTTCAAATTACCCTACTGCCTGCTTAAGTCTCCTAAATGTTCTGAGGGAAAAGGTTTGCTATCTCCCTCAGCAATTCTGTAACCTTTCTGCTTAAGGGTCCCAGCTTCTCAGACTTGTTTGGGCTGTTTAAAGTCAATGGAAGAGGATCAGTGACACATTCTTCCTTTAAATGTATGTATGTTTTCTGATTTGGAAGGTTGTGGCTGTTTCAATATTGTCTTGTAGAGTTCATTAAATAGAATCTTCAACAAAAGTAAATTTCTTACCTATTAACAGTCTTTGAACATGATTTCTAAATTTTGTATCTTACTCTCCACTCTGGCATGACTATACTTTCTATACCTTTACCGTTCACTGATTCCCCTGACCATTGACACTCCTGCTTTTCTTGTACCAGGCAGTGGTAGTACATCTAGACAAATACTAGAGGGCAGCAAGAGCAAAGGAATACATTTGCCAATGTAAAATGATACATAACTACATTGCCCACTAGGGGACTGTGCTCACACATTATTAGATGTAAGTAGTTACATACTTTCACACATTAATTAATCTAATGCAGTCACTGGGGCTCTGCCTGAGTGTGAGGGTGTGCCCACATGGAACTGGTTGCAAGTTCTGTATCTTTAGCTGGTGTCCCTGAAGTTTTCCATTTGTAATATAGGGTATGCCTACATTACCCCCAACCCCCATGCCTTCCTCGTCTAATTTATAATGAAAAGGGGTTGTCAAAAAGGAGCAATCACAAGGAGCTCTTTCTTTTCCCATCAGCCCCCACAAGTGACTAAGGAACAACAATGACCTGGTCTGCATCCAGTCCTTTTGTACGGGGAGATTTTGGCAAACCAGTAAAGTGCCTGAAACCAACTGCTTGCTTAACAAGTTTTCTTTAAGGGACATGTCATTCTATTACTAATGTATAAATAAGGGGGGAAAGTTTGAGGTAGGGGGGACTCTTCAGGACTGGACTCTCCCTCTGGATGCATCTTGTGTTCCCCACCGGCAGATGGGCTGCGGCTGTGCCACTCGAGAGCCATATTCAGCTTCGGTAATTATCAAGGGTTGGGGATGTTTTACTAACCTGTTGTGGACATGTGTAAGTGCTTGAGACTAAGTAAAGTTTAGCTTTAAGCAGAGGTGAAAGTAAGCCGATCCGGTCCGGCGTACTGGCAAGAGCTTTCCCGGGCCCTTTAAATTGCCACCAGAGCCCCTGGGTGGTGGAGGTGGCTCAGGTGGTGATTTAAAGGGCCTGGGGCTCCGGCCGCTGCGGGGAGCCCCAGGCCCTTTAAATCGCTGCCCGAGCCCCGCTGCCGGAGCCCCCAGGGTAATGTCAGTGGCCCAGGGCTCCGGAAGTGATTTAAAGGGCCAGGGGCTCCCAGCTACCACAGCGGCGCCCCGGGCCCTTTAAATCGCCGCTGGAGCACAGGGTCTCTGAGCTGCCGCCGCTACCCCGGGGCTGTAGTGGAGATTTAAAGGGTCGGGGGCTCCGCTGCGGTAGCGGTGGCCGGGAGCCCCTGGCCCTTTAAATCACCACCGGAGTCTCGCTGCCTCTACCCCAGGGCTCCGGCAGTGGGGCTTGGGCGGGGATTTAAAGGGCCCAGGGCTCCGCTGCAGCCAGGAGCCCCAGGCCCTTTAAATCACCACCAGAGCCCTGGGCCGCCGCCATTACCTGGGCGCTCCGGCAGCGGGGCTCAGCGATTTAGAGGTCCCGAGACTCCGACCACTGCAGGGAGCCCCGGGCCCTTTAAATCTCTGCCTGAGCCCAGGGTAGCGGCGGCAGCCGGGAGCCCCTGGGGCTCCGTCCAGGATTTAAAGGCCACGCGTCTTCCAGTTAAGGCCATGCCTCTTCCGGTTGAGGCCCCGCCCCCTGCTCAGGACTCCAGCGTACCGGTAAGTCCTTTAAGTTACTTTCACCACCTGGCTTTAAGTGAAAGCACTCTTGTGTTGTCCTGTTTGTGCCAGCCAGCTATCGGCCGGCCGTGTCTCCCCTGATTTATTTCCTGGCACCACCTTGCATAGAGTAAAAGTTACCAAGAGCTTTGGGTTGAAAGAACCCCAGGTAACACTTTGTAGTCATCCAAACACAGGGTGGGGGAGCAAAGGGAGAAACTAAGGGTGGGGTCTGAGAGGGGCTTAGGGGACCCACTGTCATCACAGAGCAAACTCCAAAAGGAAATATTTAACTAATATTTAGAAATGTTTTTCATAAAGCAAAATGTAAAAGCCCCAATTCTCCTCTCGGTCCTTCTTTAGGTATTGGCTTCATTGTCACCCTACCCTCGACTCTCTTAAACCACCTCAAGCTCTCCCAGATCTTCCCATACCTTCCAACTGAGCTATAATAAAAAATAATCAAGCCACACTAGAGAAAATCAGGTACTGTGTCAGCAGAAATTGCCTAAAATATTTGGAGTTTTGTGTTCAGGACTGATCTTCCATCGCCACAAAGATCCAGCAGCAATGGAGGCTGGCCAAAGTGACACAACAAAATTGGTTAGCACATTGGAAATTCATAACAGGAGAGTTGGAAAGATGAGGACTATACTCTTTAGAGAGATGATCAGAGGGGATATGACAGGTATATAAAATAATTAATGGTGTAAAGGTAAATCAGCTGCTTCTGCTTAACTTTTCTCAAAATACAAGCACAAGGGAGTATTCAATTAAATGGAAAGGCAGTAAATTTAAAACTGGTAAAAGGAAATATTTTATTTTACACAATGCATCATCTTTCTTCATTATTCAATTAAAGTAGTACTGGGATTTGCCAGTGAAGTTTCTGCCTGATTTGAAAGCTGCTTTGATGGTCCTTTCATTATTTGAGCAGAGTTCCTGTACATTCTGGCCCTTTCTGATTCATTTCTGACCAATAGCAAGTGACTATCTGCAGAACGAGTGTTTATTTTCTGAGTGTTTAGTTATTAAAGCAAAAGCACCAAGACAGAAGTGCTTCTAAATGTTGTGAACTTTACAATTGTTAAGGTTTCTGAGAGGTCACAAAGGTCCCAGATAACATTAGCAACTAAATGCTATGTTGTCCCTTTGCGCTATCAACAGGAAACATCTTTAACAGCACAGGAACTACAGCTTTGTAATTGGCTTGGTGCAAGAACATGACAGTATTTTTCTCATCCTATCAGGAGTCAGATATTTTGGGAGCTGATATATAAAGCACACAGCACATAGTGTCTTTTGAACATTGGGAACAGGTTAATGTGGGAAATTCAGTGGTGCTTTGCTATTTTATTAGCTGCTGTAGTTGTAGTGTGGGTTATTTTCTCATCATGCATTGTTTAGGCTGATATTTCATCACAAGTCATACATATTTACGACATTTTTGTGGATATGCGTGCATGATTAGATATACTTAACACTGAGAGGAAGCTTTTAAAGAGACATTTAGCAAATAACTAACTGCAATCATTAATTCAAATATAGAAGTCCTTATTCATTCCTTATCAAAATGCCCATTGATGTCAAAGGTACAGGATTAAGCTCCATATACAAAAACTTCAGTAACTTTCTAGATTATAGAACTTTATATGTGTGATGGACTCAGATACTGAACTAGTAAGAGAGTTACTACTGTGATCTGTACATTCAAAGGAGCAGTCTCTGTGCCATGCAATTAGTGAATTTAAAAGTTCAGTTCAAATACAACTCACTTTAAAGCAAAGCAAATGGTGTTTAACTGGGGCAGCAAAGAGTTGAGATGAAGAGTGAACAAAATTACAGTTAATGTTCTGCACAGAGCCAAACCCTTGCTGGATATTACAAGCCTTGCTTTCCCCATTTGCTAAAGTGTATTTTCCAAGGCTTCCTTTGCTGATTGGAACAGTAGCAACTTAAGCCACTAAATAAGAAAAATAATTCATACTAGCACTTAAATGGCTAAACCTTAGCTAATCAGTCAGTTTTGTCCATTCAGACAGCACATGACACATCTTCAATTTTGCACTCTAATCGCATAATGAAGTCAAGTCACATGGAAGGCAAGATCAGGCCCAAAATGCTGACTATGGATTCTCTTTCCGTGTGAAATGCTTTCTCCTCTGAAGTAACTAGCTGAGAGCACTGGGGTGTTAAAGTCATGGCTGGGTAAAAAATAGATCCTGAAGAGCATAATAGAAAAAATTGTAATAGCTGGAAAGCTGTTTTTAAACTTTCCTATAAAATGATAGATTAGGCCCATGGCCGCTATTTTTTATACCATATCTAACATCGTAGCAGCTGATCCTGAATTTTCATGAAAGTAAGGATTGCGTTGGTGTGAATGGCTTCTCAGGACTGTGTCCCATGAGACCAATCCACATTATATTTTTTTAATTTCTGTAATCTTTATTACAGTTTATTCATAAATGGCTGTCACTTTATTTCATAAATGTACAATATATGTTTTGAACTGCTGATGCTGTGTTCGGCAGAGCTGAATAGCAGGATTGGTTGTGGGCTGTAAGATTAAGTGGCACACCACCAGGCAGGTGAGGGTCTTGTTTTGATTTTAAGCATATCCTCCCCCTGCAAAAACACCATGGAGGTAATATTCACATAATTTTGCAGGTTTGCTTTACCCATAGATTATGCCATATTAACCCAGCATAATGCAGGTGCAAGATCCCATGCTGATGGAAGGGCAAGGTGTCTGCCTAGCCAGCACTGCCACAAAAAGTTGTGGTACTGATTTGGTGGGGGCATAGCCAGGGTCCTACTGCTAGATCCTGTGAGCTGTGTAAGGTGACTGATTCCACCTTAAATGTTACAAGGTAAATTAAATCCAAACAAATTGACTTAGTGCATTGTATCAAGCATCTAAAAGTCAGAGACATCTGAGATTTGTGGTTTTCTGCATCCACGCTGAGATTGGCAAATCTGGTCCATGGATATAAAGCAGCTATTCACAGATTTGCAGGGCTCTAGATATAAAATTTGGATTTGCATCCATCTGTGATCCACAAATATGGTATGCAGATATAAAATGGATATCTGCAGATTTGCAGGGCTCTTTATTTGCAGTGGGTTACAGTGGCTAAATTTCACAGATGGAGTATTTTCAGGAAGCAAAACCCTGTTTTTCTTAAACATGCCTGTGTAAATAAATCTCTCTCTCAACCCTAGATGCTGTTCAGTATAAGCCAGGGGTTCTCAAACTGGGGGTTGGGACCTCTCAGGGATCGTGAGGTTATTACATAGGGGGTCGTGAGCTGTCAGCTGCCACCCCAAACCCCGCTTTTCCTCCAGCATTTATAATGGTGTTAAACGCATTTTTATATATTTTTAATTTATAACGGGGGAGGTCGCACTCAGAGGCTTGCTATGTGAAAGGGGTCACCGGTGCAAAAGTTTGAGAACTACTGGTATAAGCTGAATTAAGATTATAGGGAAAACATTAACATTTTTGATCCTCCTGATGTCCTAAAATACATGCTCTAGCTCAACCTGAAGTTATGAGGTAGATGAAGGAATACTGGTTGGCACGGGGGGGGGGGAGAATTCTATGGCATGACAGGTGAGCAACAAATTTATATTTCAAAAGGGCAGACTTTGAGAAACTAAAGGAACTAGTTAGTGAAGTCAACTGGACTGAAGAGCTGAGGCATTTCAATGCTTGCATCCCAAGCAAGGAGGAAAAGACTCGTAGGGAAGGCCTCCAGACTGGATGAATAACCACTTCAAAACAGATATCAGGCATAAGCTGAGAGCCTATGAGGAATGGAAGAAGGCACTGATCAGCAAAGAAAGCTATATCTTGGAGGTAAAAATGTGTAGGGCTCAAGGGAGAATTGCCAAAAGTCAAGCAGAATTAGCCATTGCAAAGGAAATTAAAACAAATAGAGGTTCTTTAGCCATATAAATAAAAAGAGACCAAGAAGAGAAAAAGAGAACATACAAATTAAGAAACTAGTTAAACAGAAATTAAAAGAAATAGTCACAAGGGTGAAATGCCTGCAAACTGCCTGGCAACTACTTAAAAACACCATAATAGAGGCTCAAATTAAATGTATACCCCCAAATTTAAAAAAACCCAGAAGACTTAAAAAATAAAAAAAAAGCCACCATACCAAACAGCAGAGTAAAAGAGCCAGTGTGAGGCAAAAGGCCTAATTTTAAAAATTGGAAGTCAAATCCAAGTGAGGACAATAGAAAGGAGCATAAACTCTGGCAAGTCATGTGTGAAAGTATAGTAAGGCAGGCCAAGAAAGAATTTGAAGAGCAACTAGATAAGGACACACAAACTAACAGCAAAAATATTTGTAAGTACAGCAGACTCAGGAAGCCTGCCAAACAGTCAGTAAGGCCACTGGACAACTGAGCTGCTAAAGGAGCACCCAAGGAAAACACGGCTGTTGCGGAGCAGCTAAATGAATTCTTTGCATCAGTCTTCACTAAAGAGGATGTAAGGGTGATTCCAAACCTGAGCCATTCTTTATAGGTAGCAAATCTCAGGAACTGTCCCAGCTTGAGGTGTCAATAGAGAAGGTTTTGGAACAAATTGATACATTAAATAGTAATAAGTTACCAGGACCAGATGGTATTCACCCAAGAGTTCTGAAGGAACTCAAATGTGAAATTGCAGAGTTACCAACTGTGGCATGTAACCTATTGCTTAAATCAGCCTCTGGACCAGATGACTGGAGGGTAGCTAATGTAATGCTGATTTTTTTAAACAGGCTGCAGAAGTGATCCTGGCAATTACTGGCAGGTAAGCCTAACTTTATTACCAGGCAAGTTGGTTGAAACTATAGTAAAGGACAAATTTATCGGACACATAGATGAACACAATATCTTGGTGAAGAGTCAAACAGGTTTATCAAAGGGAAATCATGCTACACCAATCTATTAGAATTCTTTGAGGGGGGTCAACAAGTATGTGGACAAGAGTGATCCAGTCACTATACTGTACTCGGACTTTCAGAAAGCCTTTGAAAAAGTCCCACATGAAAGGCACTTAAGAAAACTAAGCAGTCATGGCCTAAGAGAGGAGGTCCTCTCATGGCTCAATAATTGGTTAAAAGATAGGAAAGAAAGGATAGGAATAAATGCTCAGTTTTTCACCGTAGAGCGAGGTAAATAGCAGGGTCCCCCGAGGCTCTGTACCGGGACCAGTGTTGTTCAACATAGTCGTAAATGATCTGAAAAGGGGGTTTATGCTGATTGGGCAACAAAATGGCAGATGAAATTCAATGCTGATAAGTACAAAGTAATACACATTGGAAAATATAATCCCAACTACACATATGAAATTATGGAGTGGGTGTGTGTGTGTCTACAATAGCTATTACCACCTGAGAAAAAGATCTTGGCGTTATAACATTTGCTGCAGCGGCAGTCAACCCCATGCTTTGGATGTCCCTAAACCTTCAACTGCCAGAAGCTGGGCCTGGACAATAGGGGATAAAGCAATTGAAATTGTCCTGTCTGTTCATTCCCTCTGAAGCATCTGGCACTAGCTACTATTGTAAAACAGGATACTGGGCTAGATGGGTCATGGTACCACACAGGAAAATATTAATTAAGCTAGAGACGATAGGGATTAGCACAGGTATTGTAAAGTGGATAAGGCATTGGCTAAAGTGGAGTAATGATGGGTTGTGCCAAAGAACTATCAGGCTGGAGGGAAATTATTAGTGAGTTCCTCAAGAATCTGCTTTTGTAATAGATCTTATTAAATATTTTAATTAATGACAGTGGCATAAAAAGTTGGAGTGTGCTAATGAAATGTGATGGTGACACAAATTGGGAGGCATTGTAAATCCAGAGGAGGATCAAAATATTATACAGGAAGAATTAGGATGATGTAAGCAATAGAAATTGGATGAAATGTAATAGTACAATCTACAAGGTCATGCTCTTAGGGACTAAGATCTGTGTGTTTTAGTCCATCATAGAATGACTATGAGCCATCACTATGATGAAGCCATAAAAAAGGCAAATGCAAGCCTAGTATATATCAGGCAAAGTATTTAATGTAGAGATAGGGAAGTATTCATGCCATCATACAGGGTAGTAGTAAGACCTCCTCTGGAATACTTTGTACAATTCTGGTCACCCCACATCCAAGAAAAATGAAATCAAACTGGAGCAGGTGCAGAGAAAGGCTACTAGGATGATCAGAGGAATGGAAAGCCCATCTTACAAGAGGAGACTAAAAGAGCTTGACTCTTTTAGCTTAGTAAAACAAGGCTCAGCGCGGCTATGATTGTTCTCTATAAATACATCAGGGAAGGAGAACAGCTATTTAAACTAAAGGACAATGTTGACATAAGAACAAATGGGTATCAACTGGCCATGAATAAATTTAACCTGGAAATTAGAAGGCTTTCAACCACCAGAACAATGAAGTTCTAGAACAGCATTCTAGTAGGAATACTGGGGGAAAACAACCTTACTAGATTTAAAATGGAGTTTGATAAATTTGTGAACAAGATTATATTATGAAGTTGCCTGTGATAGCAGAGTACTGGACTCGATGACCAAGGAACTCCCTTCCAGTCTTATGTCCTATATTCCTATGTTATACAGGATGTCGGACTAGATGATCAAAGTGGGCCTTTCTGGTCTTAGAATCTCTGAACAATCCGTCCTAAGCATTTCTTTTTCTTTCAGTGACCACTAGATTAAGTTATCTCCCCTTGATACAAGCAAAGCTCCTTGAGACACATCTGGAGCTTCCTGCTGGTGTCCTGGGGCATCCACAGCAAACCAGCCAGAAGACAGTCAGTGAGAGTGGAGCCGAACCCAAAAACCAGAAGTGAACAAGCAATTCACAAAGAGGGACAGTGCCAGTTTTATTTCTCTCACCAAGAAACTAACGCAGCAAGAATAGTATCTGCTCAGAGAGAAATTCTCAGCTGTACTTCCAGCTTGAGCCAAGAGTTAGGGCAGAAGGGAGAATGATGCAAAGAAAGTGTTCCATGGGAGAGATGATGTGTCTGTGCTTGTACCAAGCCTCTGTATTTGCAGCACAATTGGTCAAATGGGGAAATCTGCTGCTGCACAACAGCGCTTGGGACAAACAGTCCTGCTGAGTAAGTGGAGCAGTTCCTGAAAATGTCTAAATTGTGTTTCTACCTGCTGCTGGGAATATGTCTTCCCTTTCCTTTTTGGCAGAGGACTCTAGCACCACATATTCTCACCTGGACTTCTGCTGCACATAAATCTGCTTTGTCAGAGACAGCAACAAGCCAGAGTGTGGCGGCGCTGGCATATTAACAAATGCCATCCCTATTCAACATTGTAGAATATCTATTGTTTTGTGGTTATAATTCTTTCCCCTTACAGAAATATTTAGAGATAATATAATTATTATCACTGTACGATAGCACTTGTCAATAGTGCCTTTTTCCTGAGGCTCTCTAAGCACTTAACAGCCATTCGGTAATTATACACCTGGGAGAAAGATTAGTGGTGGTATTATCATTGAGCAGATAAGGAACCGTAGATATTGGAGGGAGGAGAAGTGATTTACCAAGGCCACATAATGAGTTAGTGGCGGAGCAGGGACCAGATCCAGGAATCCTGGCTTCCTTGCTCTAACTCACTAGACTTGTCTTTCTTCTTTCTCCCAGAAGCTGTGTGGCCCAGACAAGAGGTTCCAGGCTGAAATTCCTTGTGACTTTCCCAGTTTAAAAATATTTAATCACAAAGACCGAACTGGAATCAGGGAAGAAGAGGAATAATTGAGTATAAAGAAGTTAAATAGTCTAAGTCCTATTACTAAACCCTTGTCGGTTCAGCTTGGCACCTCCCCACAGAAGATATAGCCAGGCGTGACTTACAGGCCCTGGGGGGTGTTACCAACCTTTCGATGGTATTTCAGCTCTTGGCCCCTCACCATATTTCTGAGCTGTCTCATGAAGACAGTGAGCCTTGCAGGGCTTGCAAAGATAGTGGTGCAGATGACACAGAGCAAGTACCCATCATGCCTGGTTAGATTCTGTCTCACAGAACCTGCACAGAATAGGATACAATAGGAATTAGCAGGTCTAGCTTAGTGCTGGCCCCTTCATTCCCACAAGATCTCCTACAAGTATCACCAATGCTGTATGATCATAGTGTCAAAGATTGCACAGCGCTCTAGCAGAAACTGCAGAGGGGTTTAGGTGTGGCTCAAGGCCAACAAGGGATGGTTCATCAGCTCCAGGAAAACTATCTCTGGGCAGTGTCTGAAACGTAAGTATGGTGAATGCAGAAGAGATGCCGCTGGAACTTGGATGCCACCACTTTCTCAATACCTTTGCCAAAAAGAAAAGGATAGATGGTTAGGGTAAGTGTAACATCCTGCACTTTTTAAGGTGGCTCATCGATACTTTCTGTGTAGGCAGCATTGATGATCTCAGTATGAGGCCCAGTTCTTTGCTTGCAAGAGGGGCAGGGTGTCTATGTCAGATATAACAATCTGGACCCACCTCAGAGCTTCCAGGAGCCTGAGGAATGTCCATTCCCCCCTCCCCCCCCGCCCACCATATTAGTTACTGTGAAACTAGGGTGACCAGACAGCAAATGTGAAAAATCGGGACGGGATGGGGGGTAATAGGAGCCTATATAAGAAAAAGACCCAAAAATCGGGACTGGCCCTATAAAATTGGGACATCTGGTCACCCTATGTGAAACACATGAGCTTTGGACATGCAGTCACTGGCTGTGGTTGGTGATGGATTAGAGCAAGAAGCAGGGACTCAGGAATCTGTCATTCTAGTTCTTGGGCAGGTCCTTCCCCTGCTCTGTGCCTCTGTTTCCCCAATCTGTAAAATGGGGCTGATAACTTTACTTAGCTCCAAGGATTTGGTAAGGCTGCTTTGAGAGCATTAGAGAAGAGCAGAGAATTATTATTATTGTCATCGGTGTGTGGTTGAAAGTGAAGAGCGTGAAGGATCCTTTGCCCCTTACAGGGGAGGAGGCCAGCTTGTTATTTTTCCTGGTACTCTTAAAAAGAAACAACCAGCTGCTGTTGATTTTACATGTTAACCGATTCAGCCCTATATTGTGGCTAGAGCTAGGCTTGGTGGTGGGGCTCCTGCTGCACCCATGACAATGCTGCACAAAGCAGCGCACAGGGAGCTCTGAACACTTGCAGCAGTTTCTGGGTCTTGCTAGAGTTGCATCTCAGAAATACCCAAGAGCAGAGTTTATATGGTGCCGCTGGGGGCCAACGTGAGGGGGGCATTAGGAAGCTTCAGAACTGAAAGATGGAATTGCAGTAAAGCTCTGCTGCCTACAGAAATGGCATTCATTGTCAGAGCAACAAGACACTACCAAGCAAGAGCCAACACAAGGGAATTCATTCCCATCCTGAGCCATTAGGACATATTTCACCTTCTGATTCTACTTGAACTAATAAAGAGCTAATACTAACCACACTGGTGTGGCAGGACAAACCAATTATTCTTTTAGCAGTTTGCCATAAAAATACTTTGGGGCAAAGCAGATTATTTTTATTTTGGACAACATCATTCAAGAACGCTGTGCCACAAGTTTGGTCTGAAAAAAACCACACACGTTTTGACTCTTTTTATCTTGTATCAGCGGCGGAGAGCTATGTGTGGTTACAGTTTTTTCTGCTCCTCATTTCTGAGAAGAGAGGATCATATTTAATCATTGTGTCAGTTGGCACAAACACCATGTTTGTAGTGAAATGCTAAAAAAACAGCCCATTTTATCTTTCCCTCAATCAAGATTCATATGATACGGGCTTCTAACGTTAGAACCTATCAGTAATGAAACCTGTGAAGGCTTCATCTACAAAGCTTGTTTACTGTAATTTATTGTAAAGCATGATGTGACCTATCGTGCCTAATATAACAAACACAACCGCTCCATTCTGTACCCAAGTGGTGGTGTTGCCTGGAAGACTGTTGCTTTGGCTCTGTATTATTATTCATTGTCATATGAATGAAGAGTAGCTGGAGTGTGAATTGCGCTATTAAACAACACAATTCAGAATATGTAATATCTACACAGCTGGCATCAGAGCATCACGTCTATCGGTTGCAGCAGTGGGGGTGAGCTAGGTGTAGCAGTAATAGTACATAGTCTGACCCACATAACACTGCCAGACAATTTCACCCAATTTTTCCTGCATCTAGCCCATAACTTATAGTCAAGTTGCAGCATGTCTTCTGTGACATTGCATTTGGTGGTATTACAGCATATGTTGTTCAAAGGAGCCTAGTTTACCAAGGGAACCAGATTGTGATGTATAACTGTCCTGTGTATATTAATTATTTTATTTTTAATATTGTTTTTATTGTTGTATCACTTAGAAGCCCAGTCATGGCCTGGCCCCCTGTTGTGCTAGGTGCTGCACAAACACTGAACAAAAAGATGGTCCCTGGCCCAAGTGCTCACATTATTTACCACTCCATCAATGTTTTGTCACCTGCAAATTTTAGCAGCACTTCTTTTATATTTTCTTCCAGAACATTGATAAAGCTCTTGAATAGCATTGAGCCAATAACAGAATAACTAGAAACACTCCCAATAGATGAGGATTCTTCATTTACGATTACTTTTTTGAGATCTACCAGTTAGCCAGGTTTTAATCCATTTCACATGTGCTACATCAATTTTGTGTAGTACTCTGCTTAGAGCAGAGTTGTGGAAGCCCCACAAGGGAAGCTTATGAAAGCAGTTGAAACTGTCAGCTGCAGTAAAACCAGCAGGTACTCAAAGAGAGCAAGGACAGAGAGAAGCTGTGAAACACAAACAGCCAGATGTGTTGACTTAGATGATGATTTGAAACCTGAAAATAAATCATATGAATACATTTGACATCAGTTTAATTTTTTTTCACAGACAGTTATATTTATAACCCTCTGCTCTCAAAATGTCAATAGGGGGAGGAGACTAGCTCTGGGGACTAGTGTCTTGGCACAGATCCAAAATGTTGTGCAACCAAGAGGAAAGCTAGAAGGTTAAGGTGATGTGCTTGGTCTTGTGAGAAAAGTTGCTGGCACCTCTACTGACCAGTGTAATGTCCCTGTTGGTGTAGCTACTATCCACAATGGCAGATGTCAATTCAGAAAGCAAATACCTATGGTTGGGCATAATTATTAATATTAATATTAGTTACAATTTATATTCCAATAGCACCTAAAGGTCTCAAACAAGTTGGGCCATATTGTATTAGGCATTGTACAAACATCAAATCAATTACAGCCCCAAAGAGCTCACACTCTAAAAAACCCAAGCCACACCCTGCCATTCTCTTTTTTCTGGATGTTTTCCACTGGCTAATGACATTTCAGATGATACTAAATTCTGAGGAGATGCACATCCAGTTAGGCTGAGCCCAGGAAAAAATATTATATTATATCTTGAGAGCTAAGACACATGAAAGAAAATAACATTGCAGTCTTAGGTGCTGGGAAAAATAATCCAGGACACTTTTAGGACCACCACTACTTCTGCCCTTTGGATTTACCAATTTTGTACACACAGCTGAGGTAATTGTGGAAATGAGCACAAACGTGCAAATAAATTGTTTTAAAATGTATCTCTTATAGTGTCATTGTTAGTCTTAAACTCAACATCCTAATAATGCTACTGTGAGATGCATGCAGCAGCACATAGCGTTGTCAAGTCAGGCTGGTTACATACTTGTAAAGACAGCACTTGAATCAGTTGCTCCAAGTTTATGTTTGGAAAGTTTTCTTCACAGCCATAAGTTCTAGAAACTTACATTTTAAAAAGTGAAAGTTTGCACTTTGCAGACACTCTATGATGGGGCCAGACAAATACTTTTAAACAGCTGGATTCAGCCCTGGGTGCGGTGCTTGAAACCACTGATATAGCTGGGCGTTTCCATCTCTAACTAATGGAATGCCATGATTCTATGGCTTTCTTGTTGATTTGTTGAAGGTCTTTTGTGATTTTAAGCACTTCCAGACCACATGCCACCTGAGCCAAACCCATTGTGACTTGCTACCTGTCTACCTGAAAACCCACTTCCTCTCTCTCTCTTTGGTACCATTACAAGCAGCTGGCTGTTATCTTTCTAAAGTTGTGTGATGCAAGGCACAGTCTGATTAGGAACTACATGCATTTCTTTATCCAGAATTTCTGAAGCCAATTAATTCCATAAAGCACAATTGTAGGCAGGCGCTTTCCCTTCTCATTGACCTCTCCATCCTTGAAATTAAGAGATTATTCTAGTGTACTTCAGTGAGTTCTTGGTGACATTTTAATCCATGTCTTCTGCTTGCCTCTTACAGTAATCACTTTTCATTTCCACAATATTTTTAAAAATATGTAAACTTAGTTCATGTTTGTAAAATGCTCTGATGATGAAAAGAAGGCTAGAAATCCTAAGTGTTACTATCAGCATGTTCAAGAGATATTTTATTCCATATTATCACAATGAAACATATTGTGGCCTCTGCACATGTTAAAATGGATGGTAAATATAATAAAGTTGTATATTTTGAGGAGTATCCATCAGGAAACTGAAAATTTAGAGCTTTATTAATATTAAACATTCCAGTATTTCAGACACACTTTCCATGAGGCTATTTTAATTGAATACCAGAAAGTAGACATGGAAAAGACCCATTTGTGCATCCAGTCCACCCCAAATGTGAATACAGACATGGCTTTTTCTCCTAAAAATCTTAAAGAAGAAACCCTTTAATTTAACTGGCAGAAGTTGCATGATAGGTGCCCATAAAGTGGCCAGCCAAGCTGGAATTTTCTCTGAAAGCCCAGACATCAGAGCAATGAAAACCCAGATATAGGTACATATCTTGATTTTACTTAAGGTGGTGGCATATGTATGTGTAAAGAAATCCCCTCTCGCCCCTTCATGGGCCTTATTTCTCCTTTCATATACACCAGTGTTAATCTGGCATAACTACTGAAACCAGTGGAGTTACACTGGTGTTAGTGGAGAATGAGGTCTTGTGTCTAATTTAATGTGCATCATGGAGGGACCTCACATTCCTAAACACACAAAACCAAATAAAAACTTAAATGATAGATTCCACACTTCTCAGTGGGGCCAACAGCAACCTACAGGCAGCTTGTCTCAGTTTCCTCTGATACTGTGGCGATTGGGACCATATAAAGATCTAGAGAGAACATACCCTGAAAAATCTAAAAAATTTGCCTTACTTAACCTGTCATCATGCATCAAACTTTTCAGAAGTTCTCAGGCGGAATTAGGCTGCTTTGGACATTGCTGTTCAGATCTGGATTGTGAAAAGAATGTCTAGGCACCATTACAATTATAACTCTTTCTGCATAAATCTAGCCACTGTGAAAGCCATTTCTGCACCATAGACTTGCAGTCTTAGAACTCAGTAAAAGGGCAGCAGGAGCAACCTGCAATCTTATAAAGAAAAATAAGATTTAAAAAACACACCCCTTGAAGTTTTTCTGCAGGTGGCCTCAGTTTCGAAAACCACTTGAGTCCCTGACTACTGAGTGTGTGGCTCTCCACAGCCCCTTGAGGTTTACTGATCTACTGTTAAGTTACTGATGGTAATAACAATACTTTATAGAGCAAACACTGAGAATACTGACATTTCAGAGGCATGCACAACATACTTGATGCATTCAAATACTGATTAAAGATTAAATAGTTACACAGCAACAAACTGTATGAGCATTTAGTTTCAGGCTTTGAGACAATAGTTACTGGATCATATTAAATGTATACCCCAAAATAAAAAGAATAGTAAGAGAGACAAAAAAACAAACAAAGCTACTGTGACTAAACCACAGAGTAAAAGAAGAAGTTGGAAGCAAAAAGGCATCCTTTAAAAACTGGAAATCAAATACTATTGAGGAAAATAGAAAGGAGCATAAACTCTGACAACTCAAATATAAGTAGGCAGGCCAAAAAGGAATCTGAAGAGCTACTAGTGTAAGACTCAAAAACTAACAACAAAAAAATTTGTAAGTACAGAAGCTGGAAGCCTGCCAAACAATCAGTGGGGCCACTGGATGATGGAGATGCTAAAGGAGCGCTCAGGGAAGACAAAGCCATTGCAGAGAAGCTAAATGAATTATTTGCATCGCTCTTCACTGCAGAGGCTGTGAAGGAGATTCCCACACTCGAGCCATTCTTTTTAAGTGACAAATCTGAGGAACTGTCCCAGATTGAGGTGTCAATAGAGGAGGTTTTTGGAACAAATTGATAAATTAAATAGTAATAAGTCACCAGGACCAGCTGGGATTTACCCAAAAGTTCTGAAGGAACTCAAATATGAAATTGCAGAACTACTATGGTATGTAACTATCACTTAAATCAGCTTCTATACCAGATAACTGAAGGATAGCTAATGTGATGCCATTTTTTTTTTCTCAAAAGGCTCCAGAAGCGATCCTAACTTCAGTACCCGGCAAATTCGCTGAAACTATAGTACAGAACAGAATGATCAGACTCACAGGCAAACACAATTTGTTGGGGAAGAGTCAGCACAGCTTTTGTAAAAGGAAATCATGTTTCGCCAATCTATTAGAACTATTGGGGGGGGGGGGGTCAACAAACGTGGAAAAGCGTGATCCAATATATATTGTGTACTTGGACTTTCTGAAAGCCTTTGACAAGGTCCCACACCAAAGGCTTTTAAGCAAAGTAAGCAGTCAAGGGATAAAAGAGAAGGTCCTCTCATGGATCAGTAACTGGTTAAAAGACAGGAAACAAAGGGTAGGAATAAATGGTCAGTTTCCAGAATGGAGAGAGGTAAATAGCGGTGGCCCCCAGAATCTGTACTGGGACCAATACTGTTCAACATATTCATAAATAATCTGGAAAAAGTGAGCTGGCAAAGTTTGCAGATGATACAAAATTACTGACAATAGTTAAGTCCAAAACAGACTGCGAAGATTTACAAAGGGATCTCACAAAACTGGAGATTGGGCAACAAAATGGCAGTTGCAATTCAGTGTTGATAAATGCAAAGTAATGCAGATTGGAAAACATAATGCCAACTATGCATATGAAGTGATGGGGGTCTAAATTAGCTGTTACCACTCAAGAAAGAGATCACAGAGTCATTGTGGATAGTTCTCTGAAAACATCTGCTCAATATGTAGCTGCGGTCAAAAACACTAACAAAATATTATGAACCATTAGGAAAGGGATAAATAATAAGACAGTAAATATCATAATGCCATTATATAAATCCATAGTACTCCCACACCTTCTATACTCCTTGCAGTTCTGGTTGCCTCATCTCAAAAAAGATATATTAGTAATGGAAAAGGTACAGAGAAGGGCAATAAAAATTATTAAGGGAACTGCTTCCATATGAGGAGAGATTAAAAAGACTGGAACTATTCAGCTTGGAAAAGAGACGACTGAGGGAGGATATGTCTGAGGTCTGTAAAATCATGAATGGTATGGAGAAAGTGAATAAGGAAGTATTTACCCCTTCCCATAACACAACAATCAGGGGCCACCCAATTAAATTAATAGGCAGCTGGTTTAAAACAAACAAAAGTCAGTACTTCTTCACACAATGCATAGGCCAGGGGATGTTGTGAAGGCCAAAACTATAACAGGGTTCTAACATGAATTAGATAAGTTCATGGAGGATAGATCCATTAATGGCTATCAACCAAGATGGTCAGGGACACAACCCTATGCTCTGGGTGTCTCTAAGTATCTCACCACCAAACGGTCAGACTGAACGACAAGGTATGGATCAGTTGATGATTTCCCTGTATTGGCCACTGTCATAAAACAAGATACTGG
Organism: Platysternon megacephalum; assembly: GCA_003942145.1. Taxonomy (NCBI): domain Eukaryota; kingdom Metazoa; phylum Chordata; order Testudines; family Platysternidae; genus Platysternon; species Platysternon megacephalum. The sequence goes on from QXTE01000096.1 coordinate 129,314, forward strand.
GCTCCATGGACCATTGGTCTGACCCAGTATGGCCTTTCTTATGTTCTTATGGGATCAATGCAAAACAGTGGTGCATTCATAGAATCATGTAAGATTAGGGTTGGAAGAGACCTCAGGAGGTCATCTAGTCCAACCCCCTGCTCAAAGCAGGACCAAGACCAACTAAATCATCCCAGCCAGGGCTTTGTCAAGCCAAGCCTTCAAAACCTCTAAGGATGGAGTTTCCACCACCTCCCTAGGTAACCCATTCCAGTGCTTCACCCCCCTCCTAGGGAAATAGTGTTTCCTAATATCCAACCTAGACCTCCCCCACTGCAACTTGAGACCATTGCTCCTTGTTCTGTCATCCGTCACCACTGAGAACAGCCGAGCTCCATCCTCTTTGGACCCCCCCTACAGGTAGTTGAAGGCTGCTATCAAATCCCCCCTCACTCTTCTCTTCTGCAGACTAAACAACCCCAGTTCCCTCAGCCTCTCCTTGTAAGTCATGTGCCCCAGCCCCCTGATCATTTTAGTTGCCCTCCGCTGGACTCTCTCCAATTTGTCCACATCCTTTCTGTAGTGGGGGCCCAAAACTGGACGCAATACTCCAGATGTGGCCTCACCAGTTCCAAAGAGGGGAATAATCACTCCCCTCAATCTGCTGGCAATGCTCCTACTAATGCAGCCCAATATGCCGTTAGCCTTCTTGGCAACAAGGGCACACTGCTGACTCATATCCAGCTTCTCGTCCACTGTAATCCCCAGGTCCTTTTCTGCAGAACTGCTGCTTAGCTAGTCAGTCCCCAGCCTGTGGTGGTGTATGGGATTCTTCCATCCTAAGTGCAGGACTCTGCACTTGTTCTTGTTGAACCTCATCAGATTTCTTTTGGCCCAATCCTCCAATTTGTCTAGGTCACTCTGGACCCTATCTCTACCCGCCAGCGTATCTACCTCTCCCCCCAGCTTAGTGTCATCCGTGAACTTGCTGAGGGTGCAATCTATCCCATCGTCCAGATCATTAATAAAGATGTTGAACAAAACAGGCCCCAGGACCGACCCCTGGGGCACTCCACTTCATACCGGCTGCCAACTAGACATCCAGCCGTTGATCACTACCCATTAAGCCTGACAATCTAGCCAGATTTCTATCCATTTTATAGTCCATTCATCCAATCCATACTTTTTTTAACTTGCTGGCAAGAATACTGTGGAAGCCTGTATCAAAAGCTTTGCTAAAGTCAAGATATATCACGTCCACCGCTTTCCCCATAGCCACAGAGCCAGTTATCGCATCATAGAAGGCAATCAGGTTGGTCAGGGATGACTTGTCCTTGGTGAATCCATGTTGACTGTTCCTGATCACCTTCCTCTCCTCCAAGTTCTTCAAAATGGTTTCCTTGAGGATCTGCTCCATGATTTTTCCAGGGACTGAGGTGAGACTGACCAGTCTGTAGTTCCCTGGATTCTCCTTCTTCCCTTTTTAAAAGATGGGCACTATATTTGCCTATTTCCAATCATCCGGGACTTCCCCCAATCACCATGAGTTTTCAAAGATTATCTAGTTGCTCAGGAAGTGAACAAAGCATTCACTTTGATGTCACTTTAATTAGTCAAAACTGATGCTGTTACAACTAATGTATAGTTTACTGATGGATCATAAAGAGAAAGAACAGACACAGCAGGACAGCTCGTATCTTAATGCCACTTTCCACCAGAACTGTAAAGCCAAGATCCCCTTCTCCCCCAGTCAGCTGAAAATCTGGTCAGTTCTGATTTTCACAGGACTGATTACCCCACATCCTGGGAGTTGATCCCTGAACATATTTGTGTCCCTCTACACTGTCGTTACATTGCAAGAGCACCATGATAGGATGGGACAGTGACATCACACTTGGGGCACTAGTGCAAACATTGGTTACAATTCAAAGCAGTGGCATCCCTACCTGAACTCCCTCCTTCTCCAGGAACAAATTCAGGTGTCTCTTGAGCATATATCTATACTCTGCTTCAGCTGCCTTCCCTTCTAACACACTTCATATGCTTATATATTTCCCTTTGCAGATAGTAGTTCTGTCCAAGTTCCTTACATTTTAGATTACATTCCCTTTTTTTTTTAATCTTTTGCACAAAAAATTACTCCCATTTGAAGCTTAATAATGAGTTCTTAGTCCATCTGCCAGGCTTGTTATTTGGCATATCTAACCTATTAAGGTTCTAAAATTGCTTATTTACTTTCAGTTACATGCCAAAAATACTTTAAAATCAAGACAGTTTTTCCAGGTGTACAGTCAACAGAAATATCTTGTATCCATGCACTTCCATGGTAGTTCAATGCTCAAGCTGAAAATAGTCAAAACACCTTCTAAAAAACTATGAAAAGTGTTCTGTCCCAGGCCAGAGCCCTCAGAAGCCCAGATTCAACCTTGGAATGAAAATTTGTGTCTAAAACTGAATAAAGATGCAAAGCGGGATCAGCTCCCCTATTATAGCAACAAGGGGGAAAAGGGGCCATTTATTACATTCAGTAACACAAACTGCTATTTTTTTTCTGCTAACGTGGATGAGAAATAGGATTTTTCTTCTTGACATTTCTTTTTAATTGATTACTATTAATTTAACAATAGTGACAGCAGACACAATCTGCTTTTTTCTCAGTGTGGGCAAAAGCCAGATTTCATCATCCCCGGAGCAAGGACCAAAGCCCTTTTTATTCATGGTGCAGAATAATAAAGCCTAATACTTTGTACTTGCATAGTACTGCTCAGCTGAAGAGCTTAAAGCACACACCACAATTAAAGGTGTAAGTCCAGATTCCTTTCTCAAGCAAAAGATTTTAATGGGGTTTCATGGGCATAATTCAGAGCAGCAGTTGGCTCTTTTGCCTACCAGCTAATTATATCAGGAAATTTTTCTGAAAAAAATCAGGTGCACATTATTCTACACTTGAAGATTGAGTAGCAAAAAAAAATAAATGATAAAAGCAAAAAGACATTTTCTTTGCAATAGTAAACACCTAGACAGCAGCAAACATTATGTCCATTAACAGTGGACAGAACAGCCCCAACTTCTTTTTCCTTCTAGCACAGCAGAGGAATATAGTCTGCATTTGGAGGTTTACAGGTTTTTTTGGTAAGGCATATAGATTTAAAATGATATTGCAAGTAGAAATAGCACAATAAACCTTGAAAAGCTGAAATAAAAAAGAATCTGTGTTTTAACTTAGTGTTGAGTATTTATACAGCTGGCACCATTTAGTCCGGCATGTATGAGTGAGTGCAAGTTTGTGGTTGCAGTTGTATATAAAAATATTGTAGCCTGCTTCTGCTTTAGGAACTAAACTTCAGCTCCCAATAGCTCTCTCTGTAATTCTTTTTCCAAATAAAAGGAAGAACTATTCCTGGCTCGTAATGGTGTATTTCTGTGGCTTCTTGAACTATAATGAAGGGAGTCTGGAATGTTAAAAATTACACATTCAATGCCAGTTCTTAACCCAGTGTAATTTGAGCTTTAAATGTTTTTAAGTTTACATTTTGAGTCTGTTATTGTACAACTTTTTAATTAAAATGTTATTATACCTCAGATCACTAACAATGCTTGCTCAGAGATCCATTATCAACCATGCTAGAAATCAGATAAATATAGTAGTGAGGGCTAAACCCATCTGCTAAGAGAATGATTTGATTTTATTTGGCTGATTTCTATCGGTAGAAATGTAGACATACTATTGGATGTTTGCTGGATTTCTACAATGGTAATGCCAGTTCTTCCTTCACTGTAAATGCTGCCAATGTTAGTCCATAAAGTGGACTAAACCCGGATGAGATTTAAGAAACAATTTAACCTGCCATGTTTGTCAGCATTTGAAAAATCAGCTAATCTGTATATTATAGATTATATATAATCTGTATATTATATTATATAAAATCAGCTAATCTGTATATTATATTATATTATAGAGCCTCTGCCTATTGTATGTTTCTAACTATGTGTTTTTACATTGTCAAGCACACCAGATCTCAGCTGAGACATCTAGGTGCTATCATAATTCAAATAGAGGGCCGCACACTTTGCAATGTGTGTAGGGTAGGTTGATTGCACCCACCAATTCCCTCTGTTCCCCTCTAAAGCGCTCCATGTGCCATGCACCCATCCTCCTCTATTTGACAAATTCCCTGTGACTCCCCCAATCTTCGCCCAGCCAAAGGTTCTGTGTGCCGCCCCCCACCCCTGCCCCATTCTCCCCTTTGCGCCTACCAGGTTCCTCCATTCCCCAGCCCTCACCATGGGTTCTGTGTGCCCCTCATTCTCAACTTCCCCTACCCTGGGGTCCCCAATTCTCCTCCTACGCCAGGCGCACTCTGCACACCCCTTTCCCACTTTCCCTCCATTAAGAGGCTCTGTATGCTCCCCATTTCCCCCATCACAGTTCAGGTCAACTGTCCCAGTCTTCCCCCTCTATGGTCCAGCAAGGGCACCCACTTTTATGCTTCTGGCTCTCCAGCTGTCACTTCTCATGGGTGGAGGTGTTGCTCTCTCTCGCTCACTCTCTCGCCTGACCAGGGTATTTTCAGGCTGCACAGCTCCCTGCCTACAATGTGTTATTCCCAGCAAGCCAGACTGCTTAAGCAGGCCAGCGTCTGCACTTTGCTTACTCTTCAAAGGCTCTGAACAGCTGTAATGACCAGCAGACCCAAGTTTCCACACAGCTCTTTATAAGCAATCACATTTACTCTTAAGGTGAAAGCATTATAGAGCAACTATAACAAAATAATAAAAATTCTTATACACATGCTCAAGCACAGAATCGCCCATCAGTCTTATGGGGCCTCAGTAGGCCAACATCCTTCCACCCTTCCCAGGAAGGATTGGGGCTCTCTTTCTACAGAAGAGCCTGTCAGGTTGCTGCATCAGAAAGCAGGCCCTGTGTCAGTTTAAACTCAAGCTATTTAGCCAAAAGTCCTTTCTTTGGTTGTTGGGCCCTGGTGACTCCAATTTGAACCAATATATGCAAACCTCTGCAGGGCGGGGAGGCGGGGGCCTGTGCAGACACTTGACCTCTGTGAGGCTGGAGGGGCAGTAACCAAGTCCACACCAGATCAGATACAAGAAGTTAAAACATGCTGTTCCTCAGTCTCAGATTGTGGCACCTGCCCCAGATTCTGAGCATTTGGAGACGGAGTCTTAAAATGTAGATTTTTGAGCACATTGATGGAACATACTACAGAGTAACAAGCTCCAAACTTGTGTGACATAGTTATTAGAATGTTCTCTGGTTTCATAGTGATTTGATGCTTTTATCCACAATGAATCTCCTGATATGACATAGGATTCTTACCCTTCTCGTGCCACAATTTATTTTTAGATACAAATTTTGTTTTGCAAGTTTAAGTAAAATTAAGTCTTTTATTTCCACATAATCAAGGCACAAACAGTTTCACTTTCTTTGAAGCTTTTTATCTCCCTACAACTGGATTTGAATCTCTATTTCACCACCACAACCCTGTAGCCATAACCACAAGGCCACATAGTCCCAGGGTTGTTTTTGGAGGTGGTAGTGATGTGAGCTATTTTAGAAGCTGCAAGATATAATTTCAGTTATATTTGAAGAAGGATTACTTAGCTTTGAAATTCTAAGGGAGCCTTGCCTCCAATGTTTAGGGTGCAATTGCTGAAACCATCAGCAAAATGCTTGAAGTGACAGACTACCCTCAAGTTCTAACATAAACCACTATGTACAAACAGCAGACACTAACTATCACTGAACCAATTGTCCTTGCTGCTGTTACCTAGCACCTGTCTAGAGCAGAAGAAGATGGGCCATGACACAGAAAGCCAAGCTGTAGAGAGTCACTTTATCATTACAGTGAACACCAAATAGTATAAAACCAAGTTGCTTTTGGACTGCTGTTCTTCTGTGTGATAAATGTAATTAAAAAAATAACAATTTTTTAAAAAAAATTCCTCAACATGGCCCTCAGATGCTAACATTACATACCCAGCTCTCTGTTTTATACCTGCCAGCTACCATCTGTGTCTGCAACTAATGGCAAAATTTCATTTGCAAAATTAGAGGCCATTTGTCAAAAACTAAGCCCTTAATTTACAAATTCTGCTCCCCCTTTAGCTCTGAGTATCAAGAGAAAGGTGCCATATCTCTGACCTTGCCAAGGCTCAAATGTTATTCATGCTGGAAAAGCAAAATGTGGGATTTGTCTTTTTAGTGTGACTAATTCCTATAATTTCAATTTAATGATTCTTTAGTTACACCAGAGCTTTTCAACAATAAAAGTGAAGGAACATGAACTCTGTGAGGACCATAGGTAATTTTGGGACTAAAATGAGTGATGTCCCTCAAAATTAGGGTAATTTGAGAAATATTAATCATTACTCATCCCAGGTCCTGCTCCAGGCAGCCAGGCCCCATAAGTTAATATCACATAATTATTGGCAAGGAGTCAATACAGTAATGATTTTCATTATTAATTAAAATTAATTATATTGATTAACTCAGCACTGGGCTGTCTGGGCAAAAACTCTGATTTCAGGCACAATGCCTCAGCTGAAAAGAAAATTTGCAGCAGAACTAATTATTTCTGTCCACTTGACAGGAAAACTGCTGCTGTTGCATCCCAATAACAGCTACTCAGGTTGTCCTGAAAATAAGAGTGCTGCTTTCTTCCTTCTACATGGCTCAGTTTAGTGGAGGGGAAAAAATGGGAGAGAAGTCCACAGGCCTCGCACAAGACCAGCAGGCACAACTGGTCTCAACAGAGCTGGGGAAAAAGGAAAGGGCAAGCAGATTAGATTGCTGTTGTGAACCTATTGATTTGAGACATGCGCTCAAATGCTTAGGGTGGAGGAGGGCACTCAGTGACTAACGTATTATAAGTGGAGTTTATTCACTATGATCAATATATTATAGATAAGGTTTCCCTAGCTAGCAAAATGATGGGCTAGTCTAGAAATGCATCTGATGCAATGAAAATGGCGCTAGCATTTGTACTTTCCTCTTCATCTATTATTATTGTTATTACACACATTTTTAAGATGCTCATCACCATAGCATTTGGGTATCTTTTTACATAATTTTGATTCAGTGCCAAAAAAAAAAATCCTCAAATTAGGAATCATATATTCAACAATAGTCTCCTTTTTGCATACTTGCCACACCAAATCAACTACCCTACAGAGACCAGTGATGGGGAAATACCAACAGATTCCAAAACCTGCAGCTAGTTGCCATTCTTCCAAGCTAAGTGGCCAAGTTCTGACTCAGCCATGTCTTGAATAGGAGCAAATTTCATCTGCAAATGTCCTGTTCCCAGAGTATGAAAGTCCTACCCTTGGGAATGGCAGCTAAAATATTCCTGCCAGAGAGGCCAGGTGGTGTGGGCTATGAGACTCTGGAACGGGAACTGTACTATTTAGGGCTTTAACCAGAACCTTACATTTCACACCAAGATAAGCTGGTAGTCAGTGCAGAGTAGAGAACACAGGTATAATTTGATCTTGCTGGTCTGTCCTGCTCACTGGGAGAGCAGCCACATTCTGTACTGGCTGAAGCACTCGTGTGACATGCAGGGGCAAAGAGGGCACTAGAGAAGGGCAAAGAGCTACAAGAAACATTTTTTAATAAATTAAAAATTCCTTAGCTCAAATGTTTTGGGTGATTGTCAACAAATTCCAAAGAATTATTATCAGCCAACACAAAGTGAGGCTTCACTTTACTATTTAATAATGATATCAGGCAAAAGTCTCATTAGAACAAAGCAGCATTTGCATACTCTTTAAGGTCATGCCTATTCTGAGTCTTTAATTTACTTTTTTATTTTTTGGAAACACGATTCTCCTTTCGATGCAAGTAAAAGCATGTCAACAAGAAAAAAAATAAATGAAAAGAATTACTGCTGAGTGTAAAATTAATGGGCTGAAGAAGCCATTAAATACAACCACCCCATCTCTGCCCTGACTTAACTTGGGACATCAGAATCTCTAAACCCAGTTGTGGTCATTATTACTGTTATTTAATATTTATACTATGGTAGTGCCCAGAGGCTCAAACCATTCTGCTCAGTGTTATACAAACACAGAGCAAGGCACAGGCCCATCACTGAAGAGCTCCAAATGGGCATCAGTTCTGGTTTTCAGTGAAGGCAAAGGTTGCTGTTGCATTCTAAGAAGAATGTCACAAGAAAACTAGAAGAAATTTTTTTTCCCTGAAACCCATCTTTGTAAAATATCAAAATATTTTTCCATCCAGTGAAATAGCTATAAATAATGTTTTAAACTATTAAAAAGGTAAATGCAGAAAAAGGGCTATTTACATAGGAGCATTTAGTGTTGTTGCAGTTTAATTTGTCACTGATCTAGGAGCCTCATACGTTAGCTGGAGGGAATCCAGAGCTTTCAAAGGTTTTCTGTCAGGGCTTGAAAAGTTGCCAGTTTTTTTAATGGAGCCGAGCAGTCTCAGGCCTGTTGTTCTCAGCGATTTTGTGAGCCAGGGCCGCATGTTAGCAGGAAACAGAGCCAAGTGGGCTTCCTGAGCGTCTGAGAGAGGAAACACTGTAATAAGCATGGAGGCTGTGGTTAAAAATAACTCTGGTATATAAAGGCTGCAGAGAATCCCCTCTCTCACTCATACACGCCGCGGCCTCTTGGCTGGCTGCTTCATGGTGATTTCATGTGAGTGAGACACTTTGACATCTACACAGAGCAGGTGGTTTTTAAGTAAATGGAGACAGAAAACAATTCTATGGAGAACTGAAGCCCAAAAATTTAGAGTATCAGGCATTTAATAGTTTACATGTTGCCAGAAAGCTGCATCCTAGCTTTTGTTTCAAAACCTTTGTGTGTAAGGATAGGATAAGGCTGTGTGTAGAACTCTTAAACCCCTAAGTTTTCATAGAAATAAAAAAAACTATATGGGAAAATGACTGTATTGTTTTTGTGATCTGAAACTCACAAAAGAGAAGAATAGCCTGAATTACACAAGCCCTCTGTCCCCTCTGAAAGTGGACACAAACCCTGTGAGTGCTAGACCATCACAGCTAACATTGCAGTTGTTGCTTTGGCTTGAATCACAGCTTTTGTCTTCTCATTCACTTTGAGGAACTTACCAGGAGAAAATACTAAGTTTGTAGGTATTCAACTATATTTGTAATTGAAATCCATGTTTTGCTGCATAGCATTAGTGCATTATCAAACAGAGCACTGTATGCATTTATTTTGTGTACAATTCCATCCTCCTTTTCTTTATTGGAGGGGATGATTTCTCTTGCAATGTAAGACAAATTCATTCTGGGTATTTAGCAAATGAAAGCACCCTTGATACAAGTTGCCAGTAACTTGATACAAACCTGCTGCCTTCCAGTGAGCTCTGGTCTGAAAACATCCTTTGTAACCCACATGATGCCATAACTGGCAAAAACAGCCATCCCAGACTCATAACATTAGTTTTTATTATTACAAGCAGTTATTTGGCACCCATCATGGTGGTAAATATAAAAAGTTATCCAAGTGATTTTAAAAGTTGCATTATATCAGACTGCCCCTTTAAAATTAATTACTTAAAATGGATGTAATATTTAAAGAGATTTCAACAGAATTGTCTAGGAGAACTGGTATTTATTTACAATAGTACCTCAATATACTATAGTATTATAAATCCATAATTTTGGCTGACAAGGATTGTATTGAAGATTGGCACTCAGTGCCCTTCTAAAGTTCATCAACAGAAGTAGGTTTGATGCCTCTTGTGATTATCTGTCCTGGACACTTTGGAGTAAATTTTCAGGTATATGTAAAGAAGGGAAGTTGAGAGTTCCGTTCCTGAATGGACAGTACTTTCTACAAATTACTAAATGGCATTTTTCATCCCAAACTTAACCAGGAATTTATATATGCAAGTGCTCTAAAATAGAGGCACAAATAATTGGAACAAAATGACACTCACAAAAATGGAGACCAGTGATCTGAAAGAAATCTGTCCCTAAATATGCTACTGCACTTTCAAAAGTTTATGTAGTACTGTAATTATTTGTATTATTGGAGAAATCTGTACAGTTTTGGATTCTTTAATTATCTAAGTCTGAACAGAACTTCAGGTTCCAGGAAGACAAATGAGATCAGCTACTCTGTATGTAAAGTATAATCTACAACGTAAAGATCCCTGTCTTCCTCTCCCTGGTTAATTCACCAGACTCTGATTCATACTTCCATGTATTCAAGTGGAGAAAGTCATTCCAGGCAGCAGCAGGTTGTGTCAATTAACAGTGTCACAGTTAGTGAAACTCTTCAACATTTCCCATTACTCAGCTACAGATATGCAGGACATATGACTAATAAATAATACAGGTACTGTACAAAGATGATATTTTCTAAATGAGAACTAAACATATGTTTATCACTCTATATATGCTTTTCCCTTATGAACTCCGTCTCTGTATAATTGGTTAATACACTTGCATCTATCTATTTAGCTAAAAATGTGAAACTATCAAGACTTTTGGACATTAGTGAAGAAACATCTTCACCTCCTAATTCCAGTTGTGGCTAGGTTCCCCACCTCTTCCCCCCACCCCCACGCCCCGCCAAGTTTGAAATGTTAAACTTCATGCTGACAAAATGATCTACTAAAATAATCAGCAATGCTTCTATGAGGGCTTTGGCTGTATCAAATCTCACAAGCTAAGGAGGCTTGGGTCTAGTTTGTAATTAGGTGGGAAACCCTTAAGGAAAACACTGGGGCTGTAGAGATGGTTTTGTTTTTAATTGTTGTTTAAGTGCTATACTAGTCTGATTTACACTTTCAGTCCTCAATACACCACAGTTTACACCTTATTATTTGGGTTGCATGGCTGATAGGGAAAATAAACATTAGGTCTTATACCTGTTCAGCATTATTTATTGCCCCAAATGGCCACAAAAGACACAGTCATTTTCCTTCTCACAGGCATTCTGTAACTTTTCTCACAATTCAGATAAACATAATCTGCAAACAAAAGTTTGGGCAGCATCTGCTCATTAATGTAACAGGATTGAATGGGTTCATTTCCTGTGGAAATTCCAATAATTCTGACATTTGTAGATCTGATGTTTTTTCCCCAAAGTCTCTAACATCTCTCCAGAGTAATGGAATTGCTTAACTCAGAGCTCATCTTAGGAATCATAATGTTCAGAGAGAGTCATTGTGCCATATAAATATGTCCAGTCACATCATCCTTGGTGGCTTGTCAGGCATCCAATTCCCCCATCTAGCGATGTGACCCACCATCAAGCCCCACTTGCCACACTGACCATTTGATTCCCTCCCTCAAGTTGGATGCTTACAAATAGCAGCACTCTGGGTGGGATGTCTCTTTTAAAATCACATTAATTTAGATACAACTTCCAGGCCAGGGATTATCTCTCTATCTGCCTTTGAGCAGTGCCCAGCCTAATGAAGCCCCAATCCTGATGGATGCTACTGTAATATACATCTTTATAAAGAATAATAGTTATCTTTTTAAATTTAATGACACAAGCACTTTCTGCCCCACTCTACTATCATCCCACTGTACATTTGAATGTTTAACAAATTGCAGATTTCAAAAAGGAGCATTTGGCAAAGTTTGGAAGTCACTAATTGTGATCTGTTCCTCTGACCGTTTCGGTGGTTTCACAGCACAAGTTCCCATTTTGTGGCATTTGAGTTTAGAAACTCTGCAGAATTTCTGAAGCTGTGGTCAACCCATTTTTCTATAAGATTAAAAAAAATGAAATAACTGGCAGAATTGGGTTCTTAATCCTTAATTGACGGCTAAACGTGAAATGCAGGCTACACACCCTCATGTGAATTCAAAATATATGCTGGCGAATGATGACAGGAACCAAACTGCAAATATCTAAGCAAAGCAGGTAACTAATAAACTGGCATAAGTATTTTGGGGCTGAAAACTCCCTAAATAGCTTTATGAACAGACTGGTCTGAAATACATTAAAGATTGCATCCATAGCTGCTTACTCTCCCAAACCAAAATCATAAGAAATCAGTTACTGTAGAAAACGTTAATTCTGAATATATCAAATGCAGATTATATAAAATCCTCATGATTAGTAAGATTCATAAACCACTTTAACAGTTAGATCACATTTTTCATACATATTTCTGGGCAACTTAATAATTTTGTTACAGTTAGAACTATTTGTGGAAATGTAGCCTAGTCCCATCTGTCCTCTAGATCAATAGAAGTCATCCTGGCTGGGTCTGTAATAACCAAAAGCTGTCACTATCTGGCAGACGTTTGTGAACCTTTGTGAAATTAGTTAGTAGTGGTCTCAGTGGACAGCACAAAAAGCACAATCAGAAATTATGGAAAAGGTAGCACTGTTAATAATATTGCAGAAAAGGAAAAAGTGTTCAATAAATATTTCTGTCCTGTATTTGGGAAAAAAGCCAGATGATGTATTCATACCATACGATTCTGATGCCCCTGATAAAATACATTCCATTTGAACAGTAACTAGAGGATGTTAAACAGCAGCTACTAAAATTGGACATTTTAAAATCAGTTAGTCTGGATAACTTGCATTCAAGAGTTTTAAACAACCTGGCCGAGGTACTCTCTGGACCATTAATGCTGATTTTCGGTAAGTCTTGGAACATTGAGGAAGAGCTCCAGAGGAGTGGAAGAAAGTTTGTGTTGTTCCAGTATTTAAAGAGGTAAACAGGATGAGCCAGGTAATTATAGATGTATCAGCTGACCATCAATCCTGGGTAAAACAATGGAACAGCTGATACAGGACTCAGTTAATAAAGAACTAAAGGGAGTAATATGATTAATGCCAATCAACATGGGTTTAAGGAAAATAGATTTTGTGAAATTAAACTGGATTTTTTAATTAAATTACAGATTTGGTCGATAAAGGTAATCATGTTGATGTAATTTACTCAGACTTCTGTAAGGCATTTGACTTGGTACCACATATGGTTAAGAAATTAGAATGATCCAAAATCAACATGGCACATAACTGAATTAAAAACTGGCTAATTGATAGGTCTCAAAATATAATTATAAACAGCAGGCGTGTGTTTCTAGTGGTATCCCAGAGGGATTAGTTCATGGCTTTACACTTTATAACATTTTTATATATGACTTGGAATAAAACATAAAATCATTACTGATTAAGTTTGCAGATGACACAGAGATTGGGAGAGTGATAATTAATGAAGAGGACAGGTCACTGATATAGAGGGATCCAGATCATTTGGTAAACTGGCACAAGCAAACAATAGGTGTTTCAATATGGCCAAATATAAGGTCATGCATCTAAGAACAAAGAATATAGGCCATACTTACAAGATAGGGGACTCTATCCTGGGAATCAGTGACTCTGAAAAAGATTTGGGGTCATGATGGATAATCAGCAGAACATGAGCTCCCAATGTGGCTGTGGCTAAAAGGGCTAATGCATTCCTTGGATGTATAAAACAGGGGAATACCAAGTAACAGTAAGGAGATTATTTTACCTCTGTATTTGGCACTGGTCCAACTGCTACTGGAATACTGTGTCCAGTTCCGGTATCCACACTTCAAGAAAGATGTTGAAAAATTGGAAAGGATTCAGAGAAAACCTACAAGAATGATTAAAGATTTTAAAGTCATTTATAGTGAATGATTCATGGAGCTCAATCTATTTAGTTTGTCAAAGAAAAGCTTAAGGAGTGATTTGATCATAGTCTATAAGTACCTATACCTGGAACAGAGATCTGATAACAGAGGGCTCTTTAATCTAGCAGATAAATGTATAACAAGATCCAATGGCTGGAAGCTGAAGCTAGAAAAATTCATACTAGAAATAAGGTGCAAATTTTTAACAGTGAGGGTAATTAACCATGGGAACAGATTATGAAGGGTTGTGTTGGACTTTCCATCACTGTAAATCTTTTACTCAAGATTGAAGGTTTTTCTAAAAGACATGCTCAGTTCAGTGGCAGCTATTGGACTTGACACAGCAATTAATCAATCAAAGATTTATGGCCTGTGTTATGCAAGCGGTCAAGCTGGGTCTCAAACCTGTCCAGGGGAAGAGAGGCCATAGCCTTGGAGGAGTCTAGGAGAGCCCCAATGAACTCTATGCGCTGGACTGGCACTAGAGTAGATTTGGCCTCGTTCACGACCAGGCCTAGGTTTTTGCAGGTGGCCAGGAGTAGCTGCACGTGGAACTCCACTTCTGGACGAGACTCGCCCTTGAGGAGCCAGTCGTCCAGGTAAGGAAAGATTTGTACCCCTTGTTTCCTGAGGTACGCCGCCACCACTGCCATGCATTTCGTGAACACCTTGAGGGCTGTGGATAGGCCAAAGGGGAGGACCGCAAACTGGTAGTGCCCCGTCCCCACCACGAATCTGAGGAAGCGTCTGTGCCTCTCGAAAATGTGGATGTGGAAATAAGCGTCCTGGAGGTCCAGGGCAGCGTACCAATCCCCCAGGTCTAGAGAGGGGATGATAGAAACCAGGGACACCATGCGGAACTTGGAACGGGTTAGGAACCTGTTCAGGTCGCGCAGATCCGGGACGGGTCTGAGACCCCCTTTTGCCTTGGGGATGAGGAAGTAACAGGAGTAAAAACCCTTGCCCTGGAACTGCGTCGGGACGCATTCCACCACCCCGAGGTTGAGCAGCCGATCCACCTCCTGGTCCAGGAGGCGGGCGTGCTCGGGATCCCCCAGGCCCATGATGGGGGGCGGGGGGCTTGGTGGGGGAGAAGTGAACTGCAAAACGTAACCCCTGGAAATGGTACTGAGGACCCACTGGTCCGATGTTATGCGGGACCAAGCCCTGAGGAAGGCAGACAATCGGTTGCAGAACTCAAACTTTATTGGTCGGGGTCTCCCTGGCAACAGGCCCGGTGCCCCCCTGCAGATAGTCAAAACCGCCGCTTTCCCTGCCTCTTGCTCTTAGAGGGACCAGGCTGCTGGGTAGAGCAGGACTGCCTCTGAGACCGGCGTTTCTGGTCTCTAGGCCTTTTATATGGGGGCTCATATCTGCTCCTAGCAGGTTGAGTCGCCGGGAGCGATTTGGCCTTGTCCTTCGCCAGAGGAACGTAGAGGCCCAAGGTCTGCAGGGTGGTGCGGGAGTCTTTCATCCCATGCAGCCTGACGTCCGTCTGGTCCGCAAAGAGCACCTTGGCATCGAACGGGAGGTCCTGCATCATAGATTGGGCCTCTGTTGACAGACCCGATAACAGGAGCCACGACGCCCGGTGCATGGAGATTGCGGAAGCCATGGAGCGAGCCGCCGTATCAGCCACATCCAACACCGCCTGCAGGGCCGCCTTAGCTGCCGCCGACCCCTCTTCCACCAGAGCCTTGAAGTCCTTCCTGTCCTTGTCCAGGAAAAGGGGCTCAAACTTAGGCAAGGACTCCCACAGGTTAAAGTCATACCTGCTGAGTAAGGCCTGGTGGTTGGCTGAAAACTAGCTGATGAATAAATCTTTCTGACAAAGGAGTCGAGTGTCCTGGCGTCTTTGTTCTTAGGGGTGGGAGTGGGTTGGCCTTGGCACTCCCTGTGGTTCACCAACTCAACCACAAGTGAGTTAGGCGCTGGGTGGGAATAAAGGTACTCGTGACCCTTCGACGGCACAAAGTACTTTCTCTCAGCCTTCTTGGAGATTGGAGCCAAGGAGGCGGGAGTTTGTCACAGGGAACTGGTGATGTTGGCAACACCTTGGTGTAGTGGCAGGGCCACACGGCCCGGTGCCGAGGGAGATAAAACGTTGAAGAGGGAGTCAGACGATCCCTCCATCTCCTCGGCTTGTAGGTGAAGACTGGATGCCACCCGCTTCAGCAAGTCCTGGTGTGCCTTAAAGTCCTCCTGCGGGACCAAGGGCGGAGGTGCCACAATTGTGTTGTCTGGTGCCAGAGACACGGCACGCGCGGAGCCGGGCACCGCAATCGGTGCCAGGGTGTCGAGACCCAGGTCGGAGTCTGGTCGCGGGTCCACCGAGTCCTGGCCCGTCAACTTGTATCGTGGGTGGCCCGGCGAGGCCAATGGAACCTGGGACGCTCTGGCAACCGAACGGGCCCTGGGCTGGGCCGGTACCTGCTACCACAGTGCCCACTGGCACCATTGTCCCTGCCACAGAGTACCGTGCCACTGGCCTTGCTGGGTACCTGATGGCACAACGTGTCCCAGTGGGGCAGCGCGGCCCGAGGATGGGAACGGGGGGGACCGAGGCCGAGGTGGCCGAAGAGCGTTCGGTGCCACGGGAGCGATGTGAATGGTGCCTGTGGCGTCGTCTCCCTCACGATCTGGACCTCGATGACGAGGAACGGTACCCCCTTGACGAACTGCTTCGGTAACCGTAACGACGGTACGAAGCTCGGTGCCTTGACGCCGAGGTACCACGTGGAGAGCCTCTGGTGCGGCGTCTGGTCGAGCGGGAGCTGGAGCGTGAACGACGACATCTGTCGCGTCTAGATCGGCTCTGGTACCCACGCCTGGCCGGGGAGCGTTCCCGGCGCCTCTCCCAGTGCCTGCGCTCGCTGGCGGGCGGCGTAGAGGGGGCCCGCGATTCCCGTCTCGACGGCGGGTTGGAGGGTCTGGGCGGCATCGACAGTTGCTGGGAGTTACCCGAAGAGCGGCCGCTGCACGTCAAGCGGTGCGGGGAGTGATCCCCGGAGCGAGAGCTGCAGCTCACCGAAGAGGTCGGATGGGCCCCTAATGGGGGCTTGCCCCGAGACCTGGGGCCCGTACTTGGCTACGAGCTCGGCACGGGCAAAGACATAATGTCCTTTGCCGCCTGCACTGCCTCCGGCGTCGATGGCATCCGTACCGGGGATGTCTGGGTCGATGGCACCGGGCTGCTCCGCTCCACGCGAGTCGGAGGTCTTAAGCCCAGGGGGGACTGAGGGCTGCCCAGCGCGGGACCAGCCTCCCCCTTGTCCTTATCGTGGCGGCGTTGCGAGGCCGAGCTCTTCCCTTGCTTCCTGGAGGGAGAGCGGCGCCGACTGGTCGAAGGGGCCTCGCTATGTACCGACAACACGGTGGCTGGAGCCGAGTCCGATCTACGCACCGGGGTCGGAGCTAACGCCGACTCCATCAGGAGAGCTTGAAGTCTGAAGTCCCTCTCCTTTTTAGTTCTTGGTTTGAACGACCTACAGATCTTGCAACGGTCGCTAATATGAGTCTCACCCAGGCAGCGAAGACACTCAGCGTGAGGGTCGCTCCTGGGCATAGAGCAGCGACAGGAGTCGCACGACTTGAAGCCTGGGGCACAGGGCATGCCCTGAGCCCAAGCTAGCACTGAGAACAATCCGACGAACGGTACCGCTAGAGAAGAAAGGCTGCAGCGAAGCTGGAGCACAAAGTTCCGACTACCTTCACTGGCGGCAAGAAGGAACTGACGGTGGGGGGAGCCTGTGGCTCCCCTTATAGCGCAATATACAGGCGCCACTCCAGGGGTCACCGCGGGGCTCCCCGGCTACAGATACTGCTAAGGGAAAAACTTCCAGCACCGGTGCACATGGCGAGCACGCACACCTACTGTGGAATACACAGGAGCAATCACTCGAAGAAGAACTGGCCAACAGATAGCAGGGAAAGTGATTTGAGAAAGAAAGCTGAAGTGGTATGGGCATGTTATACAAATGTCAAAAAAGTACCCTTATATAAGTCCTTGACTGGATACCACTTAGTGGAAGATGGAAAAGAGAAGACCAACAGATGTGCCTGTCATGGAAGCAAACTACAATGAAGTAAGAAACATGGCACTTGACAGACAGAAGTGGAAACACTGAGTTGCCTTGCATGATAGTTTCTCGTAATAACAACAGCTACCTATTTGTACTGCACACATAATGTGGCATCTGAACACCTTTCACAATAGAATCTCAGCACCATGTCAACATACCTACATAATATGTATCAACATATACAATGCCCAATAAGACCATAAAGAAAAAACATCTGCCTTGTTGGCTGTTTTAGCAAGGTCTGAATGCAAATTAAAGGTCAAATTCATCTGATGTTACTCCACTGAAATCAATGGAATTACACTGGGGATTAATTGGCCCAAGGACAAGAGGTGTCCCTCTGGGACATGCTTGAGACACATTGGGAATGAAATTTACATAGTCATTACCTGGGCTTTACTTGGATAGATAAAATACTTTAGTCTTAGCATGGCCAGTCTCGCACCTTCCACAGGCACTAATTCAAGTGTGTAATTCAAAGCTAAATTAAAAAAAATATATGAATACAAATTAATTAATCTACAATTGTTTGGTATATAGTTGAGGAAAAGTTACATTAATACATGTCTTTCCTGCTTACACAACATGTGATCAGTCAAGATATATTGCTGGTGCTGTAGTTTTGAGCAGAATAATGGTTTGTAAAGGTAATGGGCCTGATTCTGATCTCACACCAATGTCAGTCCATGGAACATCAGGCTGAGACCATCTATGAACTGTCCAGTGAGGAAGGAGTGCTCTTGTTTGAATTCTGTGCTGACTTCGAATGTTCGATAGACAAGGCATGTCCTTCTGCTGACTCAGGTGCAATCACCAACAGATCCAATTGCAGCCTTTCTGTATTGCTGCATTCCCTTTATACAGCAGTAAGTTTGACCCATTCAATAAAGTTTAGGGTCTTGATTACAATCTATTAAAAAGTTGGTGGCAGATCCCCTTTGATATAAAAAAAAACAACAGAGCTCAGCAATAAGTTATAGAAAATCAACCTTGCCAACATAATATGCAGTTTTCAAACTGGAGTATCTTGTGTCCTATTCTAGCTGAAGGCCTCCCAAATCTCACCCATTAGCATTCTATTCACAGCAGATTAAAGAATACACTTTACAATAATTTCCTTCTAATTTCAGATACCCTGCTTTTTACACATTAGTGTAACTCCACCGGCTTCAGTGGCATTATTCCAAAATTACATTAGTGTAAATTAAATCAGTGTCATCTGGTTTTGGATATTTATTAAAAAGCCTTCCATAGTGTGAGACACAAAGCAGTTTCAACACAATGATAATGAAACAAGAGGAAGATTGTGGCAAATTGTTACAAGGGTCGCACGTAACTAGTGACTCACAACGTAAGTAAACTCTCTTCACATTCAACTCATGGAGTTTAATATACTGAATTTTTTTAGCTTAATGGCTCTACTGAGGACAAAGAGAAACTGGAGGCGGAGAGCTGATTATTTCATTTACTTGGCTTTCATCTTCAGCTTGCACTTAATGTTTCTTTTATTCAAAGAAGAAAACACAATATACTTTAGGTGACACAGATTGACTATGGAGTTGCATATTCATATGTGCTTCCAGCACATAATGGAAAACAGAATCTGACTAGAACTTTATAGTTAAACTTACACTTACAGTTGTCTACCCTAGAAACAAAATATTTTTTGTAGCAGTTGCTGAAATCACAAGAATATAAACTGCCACAGACACTCGGCGTGTTATCCAGGGAACATACGCATTCATTCAGAATTCAACAGAGGACACTTTCTTGGCTGACTCATATCACCATATATACATAGTGTGCACTTACAAATATTTTATTAGAGGAAAAGAGTTTGCATTTAAAGATTACACAAGTGTGACATTACATTGCAGTGAGTCATACATCTTTGTGTACTTTGTTACCATGCATTCAAGTGCATTGATTCTAGTCCATTCACAGGAGATTGACTGCTCCACCTGGCCATTTTGTAAACTTTTAAATTCAAATTTAAAGATATAAATTATTCAACCAATTTTTTTTTATAATTTGTAGCTATTTCAAAACATCAGTTAATTACCACAGTTATTGTGTTTCCCTGAGACTGATGCCTACATGGACCCACACTTCTGAGATTAAAGCCCCCAGCACACAAACTCAGAATCCTGAGGCCAGTCTATCTTGCTCCCCATCTCTTACAGGGGTCTCAGGGTATAAAAGGTGGAGTTGGGCAGGAAGCATGGATCTGTCTGTGGGCATCATCTCGGAGAACCACAGTTACTGGGGTAAATCACCATTCTTCTCCTTTGAGAATTGCCCATATGGATCCCTGTTCTTGGATGATTGACAAGCAGCAGTGACCCTCAGCATGACTCTGAGGAGTGTTAGTTAAAGGTGACTGGCAGGTAGCTCCCCCAAACTGGCATCAGATCAAGATGCCAAGGTGAAGACCAAAATGTATGTGATGCCTGTCAAACTACAGAAGTTACTAGGATTATTTTATTTCATAATGTCACTAGGCTTTGGCAATCTTTGTACAGCATAGTGAAGAACAGATGGAGACCTGAGATTCCAGTAAGGTAAAGAAAGTCTCTATCTCTTTTGCTTGCAGAGACAGTATGCACAAAATAAATCCCCACTGCTTTTTGTTCATCTGGATGGGTGGTGGCACTGGTGGTATTCCTAGTGTAGATAATGCTCCAGCAAATTCCCATGTTTTTTACCAGTTTGTTAATTAGGCCTTTTTCACGTGTGGTTCTGACCACATCACCGTCCTCTTTTAATCGATCCACTGCCTCCTTCTTTTTCTCCATATCAAGATCAAGTTTAATGTCCTCACGTTCAAAGCCTTTCACAGCTCTGCCCCTCTTTATGCACCCCGTATTTTACTAAACCACCCCACCTACTCTACTCAGTTGTGCTGACTGACCCTTCGCTAGCTTCACACAAACATCTCTGCTCCTTCCATGCAGTGCCCTCCCTGAGACGTCTCCTCCTTCATGTCCCCTCTCAAGACCCATCTCTCCTGTGATGTCCACAATAAATTGCCAGTACATGACTGTTCAGCTCTGAGTTGATGGGATATATATTTGTACATTTAGGCCTGGTCTACACTTAAAATTTAAGTGAAAAATCCACACCCCTCAGCGATGTAGCTATGGTGACCTAACCCCCGGTGCAGATACAGCTACATCAATTGGAGAATAGTTTTGTGAACCTAGCTACCATTACTCAGGGAGGTAGTTTACTTACAGCAACCGAAACTCTCCCCCCACCCCCAAAAAAAAACAACAACAACAAAACTTCAATTGATCTAGGCTGAATCTACACTATGGGTTTATGCTGGCATAGCAATGGTGCTGTAGCTATGTCACTATAGACCCCATGGTGCAGAGATGCCTAAAAATTGTATATATCAATTGTGTATATATTGGGTTTCCCTCCCCACCCTCCATCTTCACCCACCCTTTGCAAATCGCTGGTCTAAATTGTGAGTTCTTTGGAGTCAGGACCACGTGTACATCTAAGTTCATACAGCACCAAGTACAGTGGTCCCCAATCCTGACTGAGACCGCTATACGTTATTGCAATATAAGTAACAAACAATAACAATTAATTACATTGTTAATTTGTAGACAATTTCAGAGCAAAAGCCCACAAAGGCAACATTCCAGCTGAAACCCTATGGTACAATTCTTCTCTTACACAGCTATGTCAGGCATACCTCCAAACACATGTCAAACTAGGGCATGAGTAGAGTCATAGATGTGACCTGGGACACATACCTTATGTTTGGAGGCTGAGGGCCAGCTTCAAGAGCAGCACTCATCGATATGTAGGGCTGGATGGGAAGTCATCCAGTCCATCCCCTCCTACCCCATGCTGAGGCAAGACCAAGTATACCTAGACCTGGGGTTCTCAAACTGGGGGGTTGAGACCCCTCAGGGGGTCGTGAGGTTATTACATGGGGGGTCACGAGCTGTCAGCCTCCACCCCAAACCTTGCTTTGCCTCCAGCATTTATAATGGTGTTAAATATATTTAAACGTATTTTTAATTTATAAGGGGGGGTCGCACTCAGAGGCTTGCTGTGTGAAAGGGGTCACCAGGACAAAAGTTTGAGCCACTGACCTAGACCATCCCAGACAGATCTTTGTCCAACTTGTTCTCAAAAACCTCCCATTAAGATTCCACAACTCCCTTGCTAACCTACTGCAGTACCTAACTATCCTGATTGTTAACAAGTTTTTCCTAATTTACCGAAACCTCCTTTGGATTAAACAGATTAAACAGCAAAGTCCACCTTGGGCGCTCAGCAAACTGCCTGTTTCAAACAAGACAGGACAACACACTGCTGGGAGCCAGCCCGCTTTGCCCCGGTGGGATGGACACGTAGCTGGTGCAGCTTGGAGCTCAGGGAGTGATGGGGGGGGGGGCCGAGCTGGGGGGTGGATTCCCAGGCCTGGGGAAGTGTCTGAGCATTTCCCCCGAGGGAGGCGCTCCTGGCTGGGGACGGGTTTACACCCAAGCAGGGCTTTGTCCCTAGTCCCGGGCCTCAACCCGGCTGAGAAATAAGAAACTGAGAAACTAGACACGTTTGCGTCAAGGTTAGCGGTAAAGACAGGACACTGCTGGACACAGCGCTCCTGCCCCACGGGAAACCCTGAACCCCCCCGCTCCTGCCCCGCGGGAAACCCTAACCTCCCCCCCCCCCTCCGCTCCTGCCCCACAGGAAACCCTGAACCGCCCCCCTCCTGCCCCGCGGGAAACCCTAACCCCCCACTCCTGCCCCGCGGGAAACCCTAACCCCCCGCTCCTGCCCCACGCGAAACCCTGAACCCCCCGCTCCTGCCCCACGGGAAACCCCCCCTCCGCTCCTGCCCCACGGGAAGCCCTGAACCCCCCGCTCCTGCCCCACGGGAAGCCCTGAACCCCCCGCTCCTGCCCCGCAGGAAGCCCTAACACACACCCCTCCTGCCCCCTAGGCGCCCACCCCGGGGGGGCTCCTCCTGGCCCCGGTGCAGGGGAACTGGTGCTCTCGGGCCCTGCGCGGGGAGGGGAGCTGTATTGGGGCAACTCGGACCCCGTTTCACTGGCACTCTAGGGGCCCCGGGGCTGATCAGTGGCAGCCCAGGCGGGGGGACCCAGGGGCCGAGAGCCGGCCGCTCCGCCCCGCTCAGGCTGGAGCTGCAGCTGCAGCCGCCGCTGCCTCCTTTTATAGCGGGGCTAAATTTAGGTTGCGCCTGGCTCGTTCCCTCCCGCCCCGTCCGGGACGCGTTTCCTCCGCTCCCTGCAATTGGCTTGAGGGCTCTGGCGGCCCGGGCTATAAGGCAGGGAGGGCCCGGGAGCCGCCAGCTCGCAGCCCCTCCAGCCATCGCCCCCCGGAGCAGCCGAGCCGGGACGCACCATGGCGCTGAGCGACACGACCCTGCCCTCGTTCGCCACCTTTGCCAGCCCCTGCAGGGAGAAAACTTTCCACGAAGTGAGTGTCCGCGAAGCGCCCGGGCAGGCCGGGGCCCCGCCGTGACGTGCCAGGCAGGGCAAGTCTGAGATAGGGGAGGGTGCCCTTTTCCCCCAGACCCAAACTCCTCTGGCCGGGGAGCTCCAGAGGGATGCCGCGACCAACTGCTCCTGCAAAGGGACAGCTGGATATTAATGACCTGACTCCTGCAAAGGCTTGGGTGGGAAATGCTGTGAAGTGTCAGCGTGTGTGTGCAGCGCTTGGGGTGGGGGGGTATGTGCAGGGGGGATGCCCCAGCATTTTGAGTAACACTGATTGACGGAGTAAACGCTAGCCCTGGAGGAGATGGGTTAACCCTGTCTATTAGCAGAGATTCCTGGATTCTCTCCCCTGAGCGCTAATATTCTCTGCTTTGCTTTCTCAGAGATGGAAATGTGACCAGGAGGGCAAGGCCCCTGTCAACAGCTGCACCATGCCAGAACTGAGGCCTGGACTGGGCAGCCTCTCCCCTCGCAAAGAGGATGAAGATCTCAACAACGTTTTGGATTTTATTCTTTCCATGGGCAATGACAACTTCAGCCAGAACTCACCTAGTGGGGACTATCCCTCAGCACAGACAGAGCCTAGCAGCTTCTACCAGACAAATCCATCTTCTGGATGCTACAGTTCCCTGGGACAGAGCAATCCACCTCCTTACAACTCCAGCCTCATGTCAGAGATGATCAGATCTGAAATGGACTCAAATTTCTGCCTCCCCAACCATGTCCAGGGACGATTCTTTGTGACATCCAGCTTTGGGAGCCCACACTTTGTGGACAACATTAAGCCAGAACCTGACATGGACAGTTATGGGCCCGTCATGGGCCTCGTCCCTCAGACATGCCCTAAGATCAAGCAAGAAGGCAATGCAACCTGCATGATGGCCTATGAGCAGCCCAGGATGGCCAGCTCACCCCAGATCCCTGGCACAGAGACACCCCCTCTGAGCCCTGATGACCTCATGGTGACTGACTGCCAAGCACAGATGATCTGCCCCTCGTCAATGTCATTCCAACAAAGCTATCACCCTGCCACAGGCTTCCACCATCACCAGACCCACTTCCAGTACCAGAGTGCCTCTCAGTTTGGCTTGTTTGAGGACAGCCTGCCCTTGCAACCCTCAGCTCCAAGAGGCATGCTAACTCCTCCTTCCTCTCCCTTGGAGCTGATGGATTCCAAGCCCAAAAGAGGGCGACGATCCTGGCCCAGGAAGAGGACAGCCACACACACATGCACCTATGCAGGCTGTGGGAAAACCTATACCAAGAGCTCCCACTTGAAGGCACACCTTAGAACACACACAGGTAAATACAGCGCAATGCTTGGCTATATGGGGCAACCACGGGGTTTGCCATGTATGGATGCTAAGAAACCCCCGCCACAGAATTAGTTCTAAGAGCAGAATGTAACCTGAATTGTGTGAGAAGTTCATTAATCCTATAGAATCTGTAAGATACATGCATGCATGCCCAGCTACAGTCTGAGACGTTAATAACCCTGTCGTGGCTGGGAGCTGTCTGCATGTGTTTTTGCTAAAGTTTTTCCAACATAACCAGGAGTGATACTTGCATCAATGGCCCTCTGCTCCAATCACCCCCAAAACAAAAAACAAAAACAAAAAAACCCACAACCCTACTCCAAGCAGAGAGCTTCCTCTGCCCAGAGGAGGGAGAAGAGTTGCTACTGCAATTTAATTATCGTGGGAGGCACTTTGATACTATAAAATGCTATGCTAAGATAAATGTTAGGAATATGCTGAGACATAGAGAGTTTACAACCCTTCTAGTGTTTGGGAGCTGCCTTTATGTGGGAGGAATTCACTGAGTCATGGTCTGTCTGATTTTCCCAACAGGTGAGAAACCTTATCACTGTAACTGGGAAGGCTGCGGCTGGAAGTTTGCTC
Organism: Platysternon megacephalum; assembly: GCA_003942145.1. Taxonomy (NCBI): domain Eukaryota; kingdom Metazoa; phylum Chordata; order Testudines; family Platysternidae; genus Platysternon; species Platysternon megacephalum. The sequence goes on from QXTE01000096.1 coordinate 154,411, forward strand.
GCTCTGATGAACTGACTCGTCACTATCGCAAGCACACTGGCCACCGGCCCTTCCAGTGCCACCTCTGTGACAGGGCTTTCTCTAGGTCAGACCACCTGGCTCTGCACATGAAAAGGCACATGTAGCTATAGAGACTCTGTACTGCACATCAGACATTATTTAACTGCTCAGGTGCAGAATCGTTCAAAAATCTGTAGCTGGTACTACTTAGAGAGGCAACAAAGCTCTAGCCATGGATGGTAAGGAAGAATTTGACTCAAGGAGGTTTAGCCTGTCATCTCCTGAAGAGAATTTAAAGGGACTGTATCAGTGTGACTGTCCGCTTCACTCAAGAGAATATGGTTTATTTATAGAGCTTCTGTGAAGGGTAAACTCAACAAGACTCCATGCAGATTGTATAGAAGAAGCTGTAAATACTGTATCTCTGATTGTAATTGCCCAATACATAAGCTTTATAAGACAATGTTTGTATGGAAACTGCCTGAAGTCAACCCTAGATGGGATTAAATGAATGTTACTGTCGCTGATGATATTTTTAGATTTCAGTTGAAGGCATGGCTAAGAGAAACACTCTGATTGTTAGACTATTTGTTTCATTGGTGCAATAATATTCTTGTCTGCCATGATCTACACTAGAAGTACAGGGCTTGATGTCTTGTAAAAAATAACCTATTTTACTGATTTTTTTTATATATTGTAAATAATTTTATACATTGAGAAATGTTGTAATGTATTATGTAAATAAGACAAATGGGCATTTTGCCTATTTCTGTTTTTATAAAAAAAAGTAGCAATTTTTCAATGTTTGAAAACATTCTCCCTTTTTAATAAAATAAATGTTTAAGAGATGTGATCACACTTTAAATCCTTATTTGAGAGCCAGTCATTATCCTTCCCAACAGCTGGATCAGCAGCCTCCTGGAAATGTTTTAAACAACAACAAATTATAGGAGGACATTTAAAAAAAAAAATCAGGTCACTGTTCTAAAAACAGGACAAAATTAGGTGTAAAACTCATGCTCAATTATAGTTGAACTACCTAAAATTCAATGTTATATCAAATAGGAAAGTGTTTCACATTCAACATGTAATTCCTAAAAATGTTTGTTCAGGTAAAAAGTAAGCAACACTGTAATTTCAGTCTCATTTCTAGTTTATGCAGGACTATTTTAATAGCATCCTTAATGTTTTCCAGATGTAGTCACAGTTTTGCCAGCAGTGTGTGGGTTTTTACTATAAATTTAAACACTGCTTTTTTGTAATTATAGAGGCTTATTTTAAGGCATCTTTGTACATAAATTACCCTTGCTCTCAAGAGCTGAGTGCAAAAGTCCTACAGAACAGTAGTTAAATGTTTAAACTTTTTTTTTCTTTTAAACACAATTCTCCCACAGAGTTTGGCTAAAGTTTCTTTTTAATACACTCCTAGAACAAAAGTTCATTGAATACATTATAAAGATGCACAGATTACAAGAGCTAATAAACACATTTTTGTATTGGAGCTTGATAACCTAGTCAAGAGTCCCAATTACTGTAAACTAATTTAAAACAAACTGAGTATTGTGATTGTAACAGTGCAGAGGTGAATTCAGTCCACTGAAACCATAAGGACTTACTCCAGACCTACGTTGCTGTAAAAAAAGATCAGAATCTGGCCCAATTTCTATATTTATGCATTTAGTCTAAAATTATAGTGGATATACTTCATTTTTACTTGTTAGAGCTAGGATTTCACACTACTGGAGTAAAATTATAATAATTATTAATTAGTATATAGTATTAGGAAAATGTTTTTCCTAAAATGTATACACTTGGATATTTTAGTATAAGAAATAGAGTTGGGATTTTTTTTTCTGACTTTACAAGTTATACTGCACATGAATGAAATCAACAGGAATGTATTTAAAGTCATTGCAAATATAGCTATTCTTCTGTGAAAGCAAAGTCTGGATTTGTTCATGTGGAACAGATGTATTTTGGGCTTCTAATCAGTGACATGGAAGAATGAGTTCCACATTTCACTTTTACAGCTCTTTCAAAGTGAAATTTGAGGTAAAGTAATTTATTTGCCAGAAACAATTGCTCAATATAATTCCAGAAAGTGAGGATGACTTAAGGATGTTCTAAAATTATCACACCCGTTGTTGCAATAGTTCTAGGTATTTCTTCCTCTTTTCTCATAGGCCAAGATTTCATATCTGAGAGTGTCTGTTGGTGTTTATAATGTCCTGAACAGAATTTTAAAATCAAATCTTAATCTAATCTTTCCATATTGAACTGGATACAAGAATTTCCCTTTTTAGAGTGTTCTCGTATATGTTGCAACATAACTAGTTCCTAAGATACTCCCTTTGTCTCCATTGACTCACAATTTTGTGCCTTCTTTTATCTCTCATCTTACACATGGTACAGTCTTCCAACTAACATTCACTGGGTGAAACCCACCCTTATACAGAGAACCAGAACAAGGCTTATTGTACCACATGTAAGCTCTGAGAAGCAATATCTTCAGCTCCCTCTGGCCAGGTTGCCTGTGCAGCATGGCTATGCCTACTACTACAGTTTATGGAGAGGAGTAGCAGCCAGAGCTAGTAGTCTCTCTTGCTCCTGTGGATTCCCCATCTCACTAATCCGCTTTCAGTTCCACCCACACACCTTGTAGAGAGCCCCTGTAGAGCTCTCCTCCATGGCATATGTGGGAAGGGGTTCAATATGTCCATGAAGAAACCATCTAATATGCACCATACACTATTTAAAAGTGAACCGTTCACAATGTTTTTAGCTTTCATTTTGATGTAAGCAAATGTTACTGTACAAAGCCATCGTGATACATACACAGGCCTCTGCAAACTAGGAGCCAACTAAACATTAACAAAGCCCCCTGACCACTATGATTTTAACTATCTGATAGTTGCCATCTGTGACAGTTTCTATGTGGTCTTTACTGAGAGATTGCAGGTCCCTGTGTCTCAAGATATTCCCTCAATAAAGAGCAGTGTTGTTTATATTCCCTTCCACCTTATGTTAAGACTAACAGACAATCCTTACGAGATAGCAATGTTTTTAAATTGGTGCATCCATTGATGCACCTCCAGAGGGGTCTTCTAGAATAGAGCACAGCAATTGTGTGCTTTGCCATATGAGTCATTTGAGCCATCAGTTCTTTCTTCAGTTGGAAGGAGCTCTCTTATGCTAAAACACCATCCCAACAACAGCACGGTCATGTCCTATTTCTTTAAGTAATGTTCTTGGTTATGACTAGTACTCATTTCCAAGAATCCTGGCCAGGGGAGACCCCTACCACTAACCATGCCGGAGAGAGTTAATTCCTCTCCCACATCCCCTCCAGCATGCTAATATCTGCATTCACCCATTTTATCATAATTATAAATACATAAATAAAAATCAGTCTTAGTCAAACTTGCTAAGAGGAAATGTAGAGTCCGTTGTAAACAAGATTTTCACACACACACTTAAAAGATACCACAATCATGAGTGCACTATAAATGCAAGATAGATCAATAGATTAGATAGAGCATGCTTAGAAACAAACAGATCCAGCACAATGTCCCAAGTCAGTTAGCTGTTAACATTTCTGAATATGAGACATTTTCCAGTGTAGTTACTGTTATAATAGCTCAGTTTCAGCCTGCAATGTTTCACTCAATTGAAAACAGTCTTCTCTCACCTGTTAATTCAGAAGTGCCAGTTAAAGCCACATGATGTGAACTCAGACTTTAGCAAATACTGTCCTAGCCTCAAAGTCTGTTGCTGCTGAAACAGCAACAAGAGCTGTCCTGCCAGCCAGAGAAGCCGTTATTGTAGCCCTCCAATACTTCCAGCACTAAAGTGAAAACAATTATCCCAAACAGAGGCAAAACAATTTAAAATCAAGGGTCTAAAGACTAAAATAGAAGCATGGAAAGGAGCTCTTCCAGATTATCCTGCAGCAATCTGGGGAAGTTTCTAACAACAAAGGAGAGCTTATAACAAACACAGGACTTTGGGGCACCTATTCAGGCTTTAGCCAACCCCATGTAATGATGGGGCTACTAGTATTTCTGAGTGTATAAACCCTTGGTTACTTTCAGTAGTTTACAAGCTGGTTGTACAAATTTGTTCCAGACTGAAATTCAGTCTCTAGGCATAAGCAGTGCCAAAAATAGTTTGTCAATGTTTAAAATAATAGGATTGTTAAGTTTTGTGGTTTCAACAACTATTTTGTGCACCAATAACACATCCCTTTCATAAGCCTCGAGAAGGAGGAAGAATTTTAGAAATAAGACAGACACCATTTAAAATGCGTTTCCATGGATCTAGCTGCTGCTGACTCAATCTGGCAATGAGTGGGGTTTCCACAAATTCCCATGATCTTCTGATCCCAAACAACCAATTCCCTGAACTGGTGCCCCCTACCAGAAGTTGTCATCCTGTGGGGGTGGGAGGGTGCCCTAGTGCCCTGCTTCCTCATCCTGTGGTATCTTTAGAGAAGGCTGGCAGGCCCATTCCCAGCAAACCTTGCCCCCATTTTCTTCCTCAGCAGACATGACAGGCCCATTTGTTTACTTCCATCTGTGCACTGGATAGGTCCTAAGGGCGTCTCCTCTCTTTCTTTCTCTTCAGGATATTCCGTGTGTGCCCTTACCCATGTGGCACTCTCCGACCTCTTGCCCAAAGCTGCAGCATATGTAACAATAACCCACATACTAAGGGCTACTGACCCCGCCCATGTTACAGGGCACTAACCATTGGAACCTTATCCAGGTCAGGTGACCGGAACCAGGGAATGAAGTGAAATCGCTTCACAGCCCTCCTGTATCACACCTTTATTGCTGCATGTGGCCCCTTTCCCCATGCCAGGTGCCTCCTCCCTATGTCCATGCATCCCTTTTTCCCATCTATGGCACCAAGAACCCTTCCCCATATATTTCTCACCTGTCCCTGCATGCGCTTGATGAAATGAGCTGTCCCCATCCTCACTCATTACAGCAAGGGGTGGTGTGCCTATTGACAGTTCCCTGCATGCTCACTTTATCTCACTATTCTAACTTTATCTGCTATTCTCTGGTCCTCCTAGAGATTCTAGGGCAGGGGAGTAGCTGAGGCATGGAGGAAAGGGAGCAGGAGCAGCCATGCTTCCCATCTATGTTGGACAATAACCCTTAAAAGCAGGAAGAAAACACACGCCACACTGCCTTAGCCTTCACTAGGCCTGTGAGCACCTGGGACTGGGTTCTCATATCTGGCCACCCCTACGCCCATTAGGCCAGATAGAATAGTACCACAATGAAGTGGATATACTTGCTTTCTCCACCCTCTGCTATCCAAAATTGGGAAGGTGGTATAAAAGGGCTCCTGAGAGACTCTACAGGGTGGTATGCAGTCATGCTGGCTGAGGGTGTGTAGAGCATCTGAAAATGGATTTGTCTGCTCACGCTATCCTCAGCTTGAGGTGCAGAGAGGTAGGGGGCGGGGATTTATCCTAAACTCGATGCGCAGGAAACAGGTTTGATTTAATCTCTCATGGTGTGAGTTTCAGCCACAATTATTTGATCTAACAATATTTTATGTGGACTCAAAATGAGTCATGTGCCCAGCTTTACAGCATGAAGATGGTATGTTCACTTACAGCATCTCCCCACCTGCTGTGGCATCGGGGCCAATTGAGGTTTTATGCATTCTGCAAGTTTATTTATTTACCATCTGTTATTGGTGCCTATTGCTTATTTTATAAATTAAAAGTGCCCAGGAACTAGCACAACTTCAGCCTTTCACCTTCAACTCTGGTAGCTACCCCTCCAAATCCCTATTATATTAGACCAAAAGAGACTTTTACACAGAAAGTTAGTAGCACAGACACTTTCTGCAGCTTTAATTAAGAATGTGACTATTCCTTGAATCAGAGTCTTCTCACATTGTGAGGATTTGGAGGTTGCTTACTGACAGCCCAAAATAAAGTGATTGGATATTAATTTAATGGTGCACTTATCTAAAACAACATAAAAAGTATAAAAATATTAAAGCAGCCAAACAGCTTTTTGGTGAGGCCATTCCTTTCCCACCTCCCTCTAAAGATCTGCATTGTAAAGGAAAGGGATTGTGCAGAAAAAGCAAAGTGGTGCTTCACTGTGAGGCTTTCACAGCAGCCCAACTGGGTGACCCACTTGCTTCAGAGTCAAGATAGCTGCCTAGAGCATCTTCCTTCAATAGCTATTCTTTGTCATGGTCTGGGATGCCAGTTCCCCCCCCCAAAAAATACTATAGCTGCAGTGCTGTTGGAAAAACTTCTGTCTGCATCTCTTTGTGCCATCTGTTCCTGTCAGACCAGTTCCCACTCACTCCCCTTTGCAGTCTTTCAGCTGAAGGTGTGTCCCCAGTGTCTGTGCAACATGGGATATTCGACTTAGTAAGACTGACTGCAGCTCCCTATGCTCTCTCACTACTTCTAGCCAGTGTTGCTTGTTTTTCAGAGCACACAATACACATGAAATAGAAGAACTTTCCATGTAATTTAACAGATTTAGCAATTTATTAATGGCAATGGACATTTTACCCAATTGCTTCCTTAGCAGGATTTGCTCCACAAGGCCCAAGAGTGACTGAAGAGTCTTGCAAAACATTTGAGTTGCCTCCCGTGTTCTGTTATGCCTGTTGATTGGTGGAAATAGTTCTTGTGCTTTGTGCGGGACACCAGTATGAAATATGCAGGAATACAAGATCACTCCCCCATCCACTGGAAAAAGGCAGCTAGGACTTTCCATGGAGTCTCAAAAAGCAGATGCGTCATATTCCCCCCACCTATCAAGTTTTTTGTGACAGCTGGTGCCTTGGTAATAGTGATGGCTGCTGTACAAATGCCAAAGAGACATGAGCAAGAACACAATTCGTGTGGAGGCCCTGTATTTGAATAGACCATCATTGACATCTTTCAGGGGATCGAGGTTAATATTTACATGCAACTAAATGCATATTTAATTGATATACCTTTTACATGGCTTATTTATTTAATAGGATAAGGCAAAAAATGTAAAAAGCTGCGTGCCTCGAGTTAGGTACCTAAGTCCCTATTTGGGTACCTGCATCAGCAGCCTGATTTTCAGAGGGTCTGAGCACTCACACCGTTAACTGAAATCAATGGGAACCACAACCACTGAGCACTTCAGGACACTTATTGTAGTACTTACTCATTTGTCTACATCCTAAAGGGTTTTCCTTAAACAGAAATTAATTTTAAAAGTATGTGACAAAATAGCAATATCTGGACAAAAACCCTGGGTTGTTTTTTATTTATTTATTTACCTGCTTCAGCCATTATTTGTTTGCAAATTAAAACATGGTATTCATTGGCCTGACCATGAATCCAATATGTGTAGAGATTGCTGCTGAAGACATTTATCTTTCTGGTGGATTTATGCTTAGATGTGGTATCCCTTTAAGTGGGCTTCACTGTATACTCTTGCAGTTATGTTCTTACACTTCAGAGTGTTCCTAGAGGGTTTGACCTATCACTATATCACCAGGAAACATCTGGAATAGCAGACTGAGTACGCCCTGGGACATTCTTGGTAAATGTAAAGAAATTGTTGCACCTTGAAGGTTTTCCACAGACTATTTTAGCACCCGTGCATGATGCTGCTATAAATTACAAGTTATTTTTCATAAGTCTATGTTTTTATACACACACACACCTCAAACCAAGGGAAGTAGGATAATCATTGCTGCGTAGCTTCAGAAGGCCAGAAAATCGTGTTTAATTTATTGATCTACAGAAGAGCCTCAGAGTTACGGATACCTCGGGAATGGAGGTTGGTCAGAACTCTGAAATGTTTGTAATTCTGAACAAAATGTTATGGTTGCTCTTTCAAAAGTTTACAACTGAACATTGACTTAATACAGCTTTGAAACTGTACTATGCTGAAGAAAAATGCATTTAATCAGCTTAATTTAAATGAAGGAAGCACAGAAACAGTTTCCTTACCTTGTCAAATCTTTTTTTAAACTTTCCCTTTATTTTTTAGTAGTTTATATTTAAACACAGTACTGTACAGTTTTTGCTTTTGTTGTCTCTGCTGCCTGAGTGCGTACTTCCAGTTCCAAATGAAGTGTGTGGTTCGTAACTCTGGTGTTCTATTGTACCTATATATATATAAAAAAAAAGTCAAAGCATTCCTAGAATCACTGAAATCACTCAGAGCCTCATTCACTGAAGAGATGAAGATGAAGCCGGGTGCAGAAACCATTTCTAAGAGTCAAGGGATTATTCCTAAAACAAGGGATGTTCACTGCTCCAGTGTATGGGCTCTTTCTATTGATATGTGGTCAGGAGCAGCATTAATAGAAGCCTAGGGTCCAGAGGCACGTTTCTGACAGCTGACAGACAAAATTGAGGGAGCACATCATCAGGAAAGGCTACAGCCTCTGCAGTCCTCAAATGCCAGATGCGGTCAGGATTTAAAATTGTTCCTGCGTCTTTGGATTGCACTAAACTGTTTCCACAAACACTGAAGCTGCATCAAAAGTATGAATGCCCTTAATTTCTTATTCAACAAACATTAATTTGTTTACCTTCCATATCATTTGCCATGAAGATGGTGACTAGCACAGAGGGAGTGGCTGCAAACATTTTGTTTGGAAGTGATTGACTCAGAACAATGTCTATTGGCCCGGATGCTCAGTGACTGTCTTCTAACAGACTCCTCCTTCATCCATGCACTGCAGCTGTACTATCACTTTGGTATATGCTGGGAGGAATAAGGGTTAGTGTGGCTTGCAACCACTAAAACTACTGGACACCAACTAGAGTTAGGATTAGTGGCAAGTCAGTATAGGACCTTCCACACACAATACACCATAGTGTTAGGTTGTGTTTGGGGGGTGGGCAATCAGATTGTGGTGTGTTTTTTTATTGAAGTTTGGGAGCTCGTAGGTAGCTTGGGTTTTTTTTACACTTAGTGTCCCACTTATCATCTTTCCCCCTCACCTCCTGACAGCCCTCTTCCTCACTCCTTTATGTAAAGAAACAAAAGACCTAGCTGTCTCTGTACTGGATCACTGGGGGTACAGCACATCCTATTAGATTGTTCATGCCCTGATGCAATGGAGTTTGGGGCATATAATATGATTTGAAGTGTACTTGACTACACTGTACTTCATAGTCCAAATAATTAAATGGAAGGAAGAGAGAGGTCTGGGCCCCATGCCTGTAAGATTAAGAGGGGGCATTACAGGATGAGGGGATGTAGAGTGGGGAGGATAGGAAGTTTGTTAAACCAGCTAAGGACATTGATAAGACAAAATCTTGGCTTCAATAAAATTAGAAAGCTAAATATATTTCTGGGGAGTAGTTTCAAGAACAACAGATGGGACCTGAAATGGTACTCTATTGTTAACACACCACTATGTACAGACAGAGTAAATGAAACAAGCATATGGCAGAAATAATGAGCCAGAATCAAAGGGATTAATCCTCTTTCAGGCCAGTGGACAAACACACTTCAGTGTAAGGGGCTGCCTGCAATGCTCTCATAACTCCTCCCTATGCTAATTCCCTGGAAGGTTTTAACATTATGGGACATAGTTTTTGTTGAAGGTGTGGTATAAGATCTTGTGACTGGATGGTATGTACCAAGTGTGGTTTGGGGGAGAGAGGGGAAATAGTGTGGACAGGCCAACAACCAGAAAAAAATATACAACCTAAAAATGTAATTCTAAACAAGATTCACAAATTTGACCCAAGATAGTTTGTGAAATCAGGGACGCAGAACTCCCCCCCCAAAAAGAAGTAATTTTTCATTTATTATATTAAACAATAACATTTCTCTTCTTGTATTAAACAATAAAACACATGGCATAGGTTAAAATTAAAACACCTTTTCCCAATTTGTTATATGATATTTAAAGGATAAATATAACTACAGTAATGTACATATTTGGATAGACTAGTGAATTTCTGGTAAATGCTGCAGTTTCCACTTTTTGCTTTCACCTTCTTAACCTGTAACTTCCATCAGACTAAACAAAGTCATATTAAGAGGGACATTAAGGAACATATCACTGTCATTATACTAACAGCAGAAGGAACCATTTATATAAAGTTTCCCTTTTAAAGTTATTTAGTTTTAAAGGGAAAAGCAGAAGTTGGAAAAAATGAAAATTCTATTTTAAATGACTGAGGCATTTATAACAATTCAGCCTTTTATTTATAAATCTTTCAAGTAAAAATAACCATAAAACAACAATTGATAAAACATATCAACAATTATTAAAAGTTAACTTGTTCATCCTAAAAAACCCTTAACGTTTCCATCATGTTCAAAGCAGTATTTGTGACAAAATTTCCTTACTCAGAAAATGTAAATGGATTTGACTGTGAATGGGAGGTCTGCAGAAAAGGTGTAAATGCTGGACCATAAAGATTTAACTATTACTGTTTGGTAATTTAATTGCATCTGGGACAGGTCAATGCATTTATAATTACACAATCTATTAGCCCAGATCAAAACAAAACATCTGTTTGACAGAACTTATTTTGGAACATTGGAATTAAATAGAAATGCATTTTCTGAGAGTCAGGAATAAAGACAAATGGAAAATAGGAATGATCCTTATACATGGGGGAAATGATGATTCCTAACACTTAGACCAAAATTCCATAAGTGCTGAATCTTCAGGACAAATATGGAGAAGTATTACAAAAATAAAATGGTAAACCCCAAAAGGGTTACAAGAAGAACCCTAAAAAAATACAATGTCTTTTAGCAAAGCTGAAGTGATGACAAGGTGTCTAACAATAGGATTTCACATAGACCAGAAAAAAAAAAAGTGCCATACTTTAACAGATAAAGCTTAGCATTTCCTTGCATTTAAGAACACACTATATAAAACAAAATACATTACAGACTGATCACTTACCCCACTTCAAAATAATTAGGCCAGAGGTTTCATAAGGAAAACTATGCTGATCATATGAAGTCTCTCACAAAAGTACAGAAGTACCAGTACATCCCTTAATATTATCTGTTCCTATGGTAGAATGGTTGGCAGTCCCTACAAGAATATTTTGTAAAAGCCTAGTTTCAATTGGATAAAAGTTTTCTTCCATTTCTGTCTGAAATGCAGTGTAGTGTTGCTGTGTGGTAATCAATGGTTGCCATGAGTCACCTCAGCAGTCACTGCACTTCATAACCTAGCACCTTCTTTGTGATTGTTTTACATACTGTGATCTAATGATTTCTCCCTGTAGAAAACTGAATCATCTTAATTCTTTCATCAAAGACAAAAATGCAATGCATAGTCACTTCTCCTAAGGCAAAAATGTAGGTAGAAACTGAGAAACAAACAAAACACAGTTCGAACCCAGAGAAGAGTGACTGTGCAACCAAAATGACAGACAAGAGATTGAGGAAAACGGCGGCATCTACCACATTTCTACCTAACATCCAAATATGAAGATATGTGAAAGATTCTTTAATTCAACAATAAAATATTCAACAAAAAACTAGTAGGCAAAGCTTTGTCTAATGCTGAGAGAAGGGAACGAGATGCCTCCCAACACAGACACATGCCAGCAGACCAGAAATGGACAGCAAGTGCAAGTGGACAAATGTGATAATATCCAAACCACATTGTCAAACGTTTCTTTGGCAGATTGTACTCACCTTTGAGAGACAAATCCCTCAGGTGTGTCTGACATCTGGCAAAACACACAGCTTGTTGTGCCAATAATAACATTATTGAACGAAATGATTGGAAGTTTTTTTTTTGCCAGAACTTTGAAATTCTAACCACAAAGATCTCATTTCCCATTTCTATACAGAAAATGCACATATGCACGTAGACATATATACACATTTTTACAGTATATAGTAATATACTATATATTTATTGCATATACACTTTATAGAGCACATATTATATACTACATATAGTTTGTGTGAACGTATACACACTATCTTTGTTATATAATTTATTGTATATTTACATACAGATGTACCTTATTTTTGCGTGTGCGTGCACTGATCTGCCCAAACTGAAGTGAATCTACTTGTGGTTAAGATTTCGATGTTTGGTGGAAGAAGGAAAGATTAATGTGTTAAGATAAATTTTTGCTTTAGGAGAAAAAGTGGAGTAATTTCTATAAAAAATATTGCTTCCAAAGGTAGGGAAGAATGAAGACGACTGCTTTCTACAAGGAGAAACTTAGATATTACAAAAAGAAATCAGAGGGAAGTTTCCTAGTCTTCAGCTTTCTAAAATTTATCCCTTCTCTTCCCAAATTAAAGCCATCTCAGAACAGTTTAGGGTTATTGCATGTTTGCAATTGTAAATGGATTAACTACATATTTTCTTGGATTCCTGATTGGTTAATTTGCTTGACCTTTTGCTACTGGCTCACTCTCAATATTTGGTCACACAAGGCTAGACCCCAGAAGGGACAATCAAAGTTTATACTTGGTTATAATACTAAATATATATATATTAGATAAATTCACTTTTCTGACCTCATAATGTGTCCCCAAAACATTAACTATCACAGAAGTAAGAGAAACAAGGTGGGTGAGGTAATATTCTAACTGCATATCACAGAAGTAACACAATTATATTAGAAGATTTCAGAGATTTGATAAAGTGGCTGAAATTCTCTCTCTGACATTAATTTTCTGAGTAATCAGGCTCTTTAGCTCATCCACATGCCCCATTTCTGTGTGGCGATCCAGAAGTAGAATTCCTTTATAAATTGGTTTAAAGATGCTGTTTAATTTGCGCAGAAGAGAAACAACTTATGTCACTCCCCTGGCCCCCACACTTTTCCACACAGAGACTCAAGCTTGAATGCAGTCTTGTAACTTTCATTCCTGAGGCCTGGTGTATTCCAGAAGTAATGCTTTTACTCCCTGGGCTGTGGGGGAGGAGAGTGCACCTCCTAAGGATAGGTTATGGAACGGCACTGCCAATTTGGAGAAGGTGGCTTGACCCTGCAGTCAGAGGTGAGTGCAACTGATACCATACATTGGAGGAGAGATGAAAGAGGAAATTACTATAAAAGCAGCACACACAATAAAAATCAAATCTATTAATTGTAAAGGGAGAAGAGCAGTGTCCTAATGTGGCTGTAAAATCAAAGGAATGACCCCTGTGTTCAAACTACTTTGGAAGGGGACTCGGATATTGCAGTTGCTTTGAAACAGTACATGAGATTTTTCAGCTGCACGAGGAATGAAAAATCCTACAAAGAAGGAACAGTTACTGAAAATGAAAAGAAAAAAAAATCTAAAAGCTTTATATGCACAGATACAGGTTTTTTAATTTCATCCTGCATCCTAATAGCCTATTTTTTCAACGAAGAGCTAGATGTGTAAGAGATACCAAGACAAATGCAAAATATATATGTACACAAGACAGAAGAAATACAAGAGAAGACTAAATAAAATAACAAAACTGCAACAGCTCAAAGAACAAGGGGCAACTATCTCTCTGAAGCAATGTGACTGTAGTACAACAAAGACCTTTTTTTTCTCTCCTGCTGACAACTGATCACTCTCCTTATAATGTGTATGGTAAGATCCATTGTTTCATGTGTGTATATATACATCTTCCTTCTGTATTTTCCACTGCATGCATCCGATGAAGTGAGCTGTAGCCCATGAAAGCTTATGCTACAATAAATGTGTTAGTCTCTAAGGTGCCACAAGTACTCCTGTTCCTTTTTGCGGATACAGACTAACACGGCTATTACTCTGAAACCTGTAGTACAAGGTGGATTGAGAAAAGGCACATACTGTCTCATACAGCTGTTTCTGATTTGATCTGTCTATATAGTTAGGATGACATCTATAGCCCTGCCATGTAAATATATGCTACATTCACCCCCATTTAATGGTAAAAGCTTTGTATTGATGTTAGCTACAAGTAGACCTAATTTGCTTTCATGAGCTCAGTGTCATGGACCAAAGGAAAAGAGAGTGTTCTGAAACTTTCAAAATCAGACTTGATAACTTAGGGCTTGTCCACACAGTTAGGTAATGTGCTCTAATGTGCTTTAGAAATCACACCTCCCTAATATGTTGCACACTAATTGGTTCATGTAGATCTGGCTAGTGCAGCACTGGTTCAAACAGCACTACATTAATGCTCATTAACATAGTGCTTTTTGAACCAGTACTGTGTTAATTCACACTAGGGGTCAACGTGGACCAACTAATGCATAACACATTAGTGTGATTGAGAAATCACACCCACACAGAGTGCATTATACTACCATGTAGACAAGCCCATAAATTCTCCATAATATACTTTGCAGAAAAACAGTTATGGTTGGAAGGGACCACATAGGTCATCAAGTACTGTAAGTATGGCAGGATTATTTCCTACAGTGTTCATGGCAGCTTGTTACTTCAATAAAGGACAACACAGAAACATATATGTTTTGTTAATATTTAGGGGTCTCTTCTCCCCTCCTGATACAAATTTAAAAGCCCGTAGCATTTGTAACAACATTAAACAGGAGTTATACACACATTCAGGGATCAGCAACTCTGTAGAATGTCTTCTGAGATGATGGGCTTCAGTTTTGTCAAATATATTCTGTTTGAAGACCTTAAAATGGATGTTCTCAATTTAGAGTCGATTTTCAATGCAAATGCAGCATTGTTCTGAGACAACCAATGTTTAATTACATTTCTAGGTCTGAAAACTAGTCATCAGAAAAAATAATCCCTACTGGGATTCTTATCTCTGTGTAAGGAAAGTATCCAGAATGAGGCAATTAGAATGTAGGGATTGTTTGACTGGAAAAACGGGCACTAACATCATTGTGAAAGGAAAAATAAAAACAAAACAGGGACACACAAAAATGTAAATACATTGCAGAAGATGAAGAAATACAATGCTATCCAACAGAGAATGTTTTACAAGCTGAGGGCCACATTTTGGACATTCAGAATGTTAACTAACCAATATGCACAATTGGGGATGCAAATACAGGTATCACAAAGAACATTTTGAAAATTTGTCCCTAAATGCCCATTCCATTTACAAACAAAACCAGAGCACAAGGCAAGGACAAATGAAGTGCTGAATTCCTATAATTTACCAGAAAAGGCAGTTTCTATAAATGAATAATTCATAGCAAAAAATACCATAAGTACTCATTTTATATCCGTGACAAGTAAAATACATATTGCATTACCTCTATAAAATACATGTAACATCCCCCCTGAACTCTGGAAGTCTATAAAAAAGCTGGACATACTGGCCTAATTAGTGCTATCAGTAGATAGGCTGTTTTTTTAAGCCTATCTGTTCTACAAATATTGCTGTAACTTTTGCATGAATATCCATTTATTCTATCTATCTGGCAAATAAAATCTGTGTGAACTTGGGCTAGTTTAAAGTAAAGAACTTTCTAGTCTATACAACAGTTGTATAACTTTAAATGAAGGGCAGTGAGATTAATCGTCAACCATAATATTTAAAAATAAGACCACACACTTAATCACTTCCGAGGTAGAGACTGTAACATAGTCAATTGGATAATACAAATAATAGCCCTATATTCTGCCTGTTGGAGCAAATGAAGGGAAAATACGGTTGCAAGGAAGATTACAGTTTAAAATTAAAATTTAAAAAGTGTGAAATTGTTCAACATTATGTAGAAAAAGCCACAAACATGATCATTCCTGTCTTAATGCTCGTTCATGGAATTAATCTGTATTTTATCCCATGATTTAGAACTGAGTCATCATTTGTCTAATTTACTATATCAGGATCACTTCTTTTAATACCACCATGTACAAATATTAAAAAACTCTTATGCAAATAATCATGTTTAAATAAGAAAGCAATTAATTCTCATAGGCTTTGAATTCAAAATATGATTGACTCTACATGAGTTGTGTCACTATGCATCTAATATATAAATAATCAGAGTTTCTTTCATAAGATAAGCCATATCTCACTGATGAAAGGGGAACATCTAAGAAAGAATTTGCCCTCAAGTCTTTGAGCTAGGTGGTCATTGGCCTACTATGAGTAATTAAATAAACGTAACAAAAAGAACTGAAAGCTAAGTGATAATTTTATAAACATACCTTTTTTTTTTTTACAAGTGTCATTTTCTATAATTTTATTCCTCATACTGCAGCCTCAAAACAATGACAATGGAATTTAGGTAATAAAAGCCAGATTCACAAATTGCAGCTTATTGTATACAATCACTGTCTGCATTATAAAGAAACTTTGCTTTCAGTACCTTAGGGTCATACATTAAATTTCTTACAAGCAGTAACTTTTATCTAGGAAGTATAATACAATTTTTACAGTGTGTTTCCTGTGCATTATGTACTTGAAAAGCCATGGAAAGCCCAGTTTGATATAACCAGCCAATCTTGTTATGCTTTGACTTAAAGGTGACTACAATTACTTCACAACATAAAACAAGAATTTTACAAAACCTTTTTTTAAAGGGTTTGACTTGGATTGGGTGGAGCCCAAAGACTTGTATTTAAGAGTCTGGCATATCAGCCTTACTGAGTGCAATAGCCAATTCAAGGTCTTCCTGTTCTTGTCTTCGCAATCGAGCCAGCCTCTCCTGCTCTGCTTTCTCACTCTCTCGCTTTGCCCAGGCCAGCTGCTGCTCCTCATTTCCAAACTAAAAAATAAAAATGGAAACTTGGTTAATAAACAAAAGAAATATACACTAAGACAGCAGAATAAGTATGCAACATGCAGTAGGTCTAAATCATTAAGAAATGTGCATCAAGTAACAAGACGTATAAGGCTATCACTTTTAGGTTGAAACCAGAAATAAACTCATTGGTTTCCCCACTCCATTCACTGATCTTTTTACTTAATACCTTCCTCCTCCCACCCAAGGCATAAACTTTTCATGTTGATGTTATCCTGCCTGAATCCAGGTCCCAAATGCATACAAGAAAGTGACCAGAAGATCTGGGGATAGAGAGGAACTCTACATCAATGGGCAAAATTACTTGGAAGAGTTTGAGGGTATAGCAGCCTACATCCATACTAAAGATGCATAATGATGTTAGCCTCAAGCTGACAAAAATTGGAAGCTATTTACTGATATGCCACTACACTGTGAAGTGTTTTCTGTAAATGGTGATACATGTTAATAATGAACCTGGAGACTGCAGATTTGTGGGAAGTTTCACCATCCGATCAAAAGTAAAATTCTGCTTTTGCAATTGTCTATAAAATAAATGCAGAGTTTTTCAGGCAGTACAGTAGCAAACAATATAACAGAATCCAAATGAATTTTGCAACAAACACTAAAGAAATAAAATACATTTTAATATTCATCTTATATCTTTTTTTAATATTATCAAATAATTTCAGTACATGGAAGCAATGTGCAAAATTATTCCAATAATAAGCATCCCTAATATTACACAGAGTTTCACATATTAAAGAAGTGGACATTAAAAACTGATTGCATTGGATTTTGTATAAAATGTGAGAAATATTATTTTCTTATCAAAATAACATTTTATTTTACCTTTAAATAAAATCAGTGATTAGTTTTTACTGTTTATTCTTTAAGGGTGCACTGTCCAGCAAACACGCACACAAGTGTTTGCCGCATTGTAAGTATTTGCAAACCTAGTCCTTAGTTTTGTATTATTTCCACTGTTTAAAAAATTGCTCTGATACTTATTTGAATGTTCAGAAAAATGTATTATTTTGATTTTTTAGAAGGGAAAAGCAGTGCATAGAATTCTAAATTTCATCTTTGGTTGAATCATATCTGTATAAACTGTGAATACCACCTCCCTGGTCCATGATAGGACATATCTTTGAATGCAGCACAATACATAGTTGCACTGGCTTATTTTGCTACAGCATCCATTACAAACTTTGTCTTATCCATATAGGCCTCAATTCAGGAAAGCATATGCTTAACTTTAAATAATAAATATGCACTTATCTAGTTTATTATGTCTTGTGTACATTTTCCCAAGAATCTACCTTTCCATTACACAGTATATCCATGCTTCATATTATTTTTAAACAAACTTATAAGATTAACATTATTAATTTGGACCTGCAAGAAATGTAATCTATGTCCAATTCTCTGATCTTTTTAGTTACACTGTATTTTATCTTTATGTTATCCTGGCTCTTGGCAGTTCCTCCTGCTATTACTGCTAAAAAGCTAATGTCATGAAAGCAAAGCTAGTAATACAAGTGCATTGCATCTTAGCAACTTGACTTTTGAAACCAAGAAACGCAGTCCATTCCTACTATAATTTATTTCAGTGAATAGTTGATAAGTAAGGCTTAAAAGCTCACTAAACTGTAAATATATGATTTTCAAGACAATGAGTGAAACCCTGGCCACAATGAAGTCAAACTACGTGGGGCCAGAATTTCACCAAAGTTTCCTAACATTCAAAAGAAAATCCTAAGGATGGGAGTTAGGGTGAAATTATTGTTACTATAAAAGTTTTAGAGATATAATGAACTTCAGCTAATCACTTTTGGTCTCAGATACTTTTTCAAAATGTTGAAAAAATAAGTTTACCAGTGGTGTTCATTCCCTTAGGCTAAGATGCATATTTCTAAAGACTTTTCTAAAAACAAACATGTTTATTTCATACCATATCTGAAATCATGGTGTGTGGTTAGAAAAGCTTACTAAAAGAGTGAAGTGGATTCAAGACAAAGCAAATCTGGATTTCTGAAAAGTGTGGAACTCTTGATGCTTGACATTTTTATCTTATCATAAAGTGCTAGCATGATCAAACATATTTCAAAAGCATACCTTTGTATCAATATGAAGATCCCTATTTATTATGTAAGTATAACTTATAATCACCACCAGATTAAAATAAATTTAATCTGGAATTTAAACAACATAACAACGGCCATACTGGGTCAAGACCAAAGGTCCATCTAGCCCAGTATCCTGTCTGACAGTGGCCAATGCCAGGTGCCCCAGGGAGAATGCACAGAACAGGTAATCATCAAGTGATCCATTCCCTGTCGCTCACTCAAATTTTGATTGTACTTCTTAAATACTCAAGTCACATGGGTTCTGAAAGTTCAAGCCTGTCTAAATGAACCTTAAATGTTCAGTGGTGGAACGTATAACCTAACAATTCAATATCATCACTGTTTTATGTGCAGATTGCCCATAAAAATCCATTTTACTGAGCTAAAAATAAATCAGTATAACATTATTATTGCTGTCCAGTTTTCAACAAAAGCTAATGTTGAAAGAAAGTTCTCACACGAAGATTTAATATGCATTATCACAAGTACTTTCATTTGGTACAAGGTATCTGAAAACAACACTCAAATAATAAAGTATTGATATATTTTTCAAAATATTAGAACAAGTACATTATGGCCTAGTATAAGTGGAGGGAAGACAAATCATCTGCAGGAAAAATATGTCTAATATGTGACAAAACTCCATATGCATTGAATAAAGAGCAATCTTTGAGCTTAGTTCTGAATGCTCTGTTCCTTGAAAATGAAAACATGCTTTCTATCAATTGTTTGCAGTGGTGTTGTAGCCATGTTGGTTCCAAGATATGACACACACAAAGTCAGTGAAGGAATATCTTTTATCGGACAAACTTCTTTTGGTGGCAGGGAAAGATTGTCCCTTTGACCAGCTTCTGTTGGTGAAAGGGACAAGTTTTCCCTTCCACCAAAAGAAGCCTCACCTGGCTTGTCTTTTTCTGTTGATTGTAAGATTACTGGAATTTTGCAAATTTTTCTACAAGTTCTAAACTAGAAATATTTGAAAAATGAATTAACAAAATGTTTTGTCAGCTCCCAAGACTCATGTTTTATGCCAATCCAAAAGTCAAGAATGCAATGTAATCACACTAATTAAATCCAATGGATAACAACAACTCAGTAGTAATGCAAACAACAACACTACAATAACAATTAAAAAACTAAAGGAAATCCTCAGCTTCTCTTTGCTTGTAATCATGAAGAATTCCAGCTAACCAACATGGCAATTGTAGATCCTACAGCTCCACACTTCATGTCAGAAAACATACTGTAAATGGAATTGTTTGGAATTTTCATAATTGAGAACAGGATACTTCAACCAACAGATAAGCACAATCCTTTCCCTGGTTTATGAGATATCTGGCTTACTTATGACTTCACAAAGCAAGAGATGAAGCGTGGCAACGTGATCCTGTGTTGTACACAACCAGAAAGAAAATAATGTTGAATAGAACAGGGAAACAAATAAACCTCTCTCTTTTTAAAGGAGCACTTAGTGAAGAGATTTCTCAGGGCAATAGAGAGCATTTAGAAATGCAAGCTTAAATTTGTTTCATCAGACTAAATACTGTCCAGCGACAAGAGTTAACCTAAGCTATGACCAGCTAAATGATAAATGGTTATTCAGATCCTTTTTTTTTTTTTTCTACTTTCCAAGGCTGATCCTATCTCCTACAACCCTGATGGCACAGGGGCATAAACACAAACTTAAATGGAAGAAATGACACTGGTTAATCATTTGGTATAAATCACTGATGACTTACTCAAGCCTGCCAACTAAGAAATATTTGTACTCTGTAAATACAATCATCACTGTTGGGTAACAGTCATTCCATTTTTATGCTTAGACATTACATCCTTGTTCCCAAAAAAAGAAACTAAGTACCATTCAAAAAAAACTGCAGATAATGCAAGCTCTGTGTCTGACTTTTATTATGTCACCATTTTGTATACTGTCACAGAATTTAATGGTGTACCAACTTTCAACAGACTTTTGCTAATTATGGTAAAATTTAATAATATTTTGAGCTTTGATATTTTCAGATAAACTAAAGAATTGAGGGCAACTAAAAAATATGCAGAGGACCTCCGCTAAACATATATCAGGTTGGAGAATGATACACATTTTACTGTAAACTGAAATACTGGGGAAAACTGTTTAAAATTAATACCACTTGAGATAAAAAAATATAAATAAAACCAACACCTACTTAACAGTGAAATACGCCCACCAGATTTAAAAGAATAGACTGAGTTGGTAATTTTATTGTGTGGCAATGCAACCCAGAACAAAAAACTTAAACACATGAAAGAAGAAAGAAGCTGGAGGCTTTGTATGGAACATATTTTCTATTCACCACCGGTAGCATTTAGAACAGCCATTCTAATACTACATTTGAAATCATTGTAAATGTATCTGCCAACACTAGAAACAAAAGCCAGGCTTTTTGAAAATCTGGTACTTACTCCTGGAAAGGCACTTGGCTTTGCTGTAAGACCTTTTGAACTTTTCTAATGGAGTGCAATATGGATGTTAATATACTGGTTCTACAAAACAGACCTTAGTTTGCTTTGTCTAACAAGGGCTTCTCTACATAAGAATGGCCCTACTTGGTCAAACCAAACATCCATCTAGCCCAGTATACTGTCTTCCAACAGTGGCCAGTGCCAGGTGCCCCAGAGGGAATGAACAGAACAGGTAATCATCAAGTGATCCATCCCCTGTCACTCATTCCCAGCTTCTGGCAAACATAGGCTAGGGACACCATTCCTGCCCATCCTGGCTAATAGCATTTGATGGACCTATCCTCCATGAATTTATCTAGTTCTTTTTTGAACCCTGTTATGGTCTTGGCCTTCACAACATCCTCTGGCAAGGAGTTCCACAGGTTGACTGTGTGTTATGTGAAGAAATACTTCTTTTTATTTGTTTTAAACCTGCTGCCTATTAATTTCATTTGTTGACCCCTAGTTCTTGTGTATGAGAAGTAGTAAACAACACTTCCTTATCTACTTTCTCTACACCAGTCATGATTTTATAGACCTCTATCATATCTCCCCTTAGCCGTCTCTTTTCCAAGCTTAAAAGTCTTATTAATCTCTCCTCATACGGAAGCCATTCCATACCCCTAATCATTTTTGTTGGCCTTTTCTGAAGCTTTTCCAATTCCAATATATCTTTTTTGAGATGGGGCAACCACATCTGCACACAGTATTTGAGATGTGGGCGTACCATGGATTTATATAGAGGCAACATATTTTGTCCTATTATCTATCCCTTTCTTAATTATTCCCAGCATTCTGTTTGCTTTTTTGACTGCCGCTGCACACTGAGTGGATGTTTTCAGAGAACTATCCACAATGACTCCAAGATCTCCTTCTTGAGCGGTAACAGCTAATTTAGACCCCATCCTTTTATATGTATAGTTGGGATTATGCTTTCCAATGTGCATTACTTTGCATTTATCATGAAATATATAATTAGTAATTGAAACAAAATCAGAAATTGAAACAAAATTCAACAGCTAATAATTTTCACTCTCTCTCTTGTATATGTCTCTTCATGATTCATATTCCAGTGCATACAGAAAACATTGTGACAGGATTGTCAGAACTTTTTCACAAACAGTTACAAATACTATATGGAACCCTTTGTTTTAAGGATTTACTTTTCAGGATATGGTGAAACTGCTATATAAATGTCTTTCAACAATTATTTCGGAGGAATTTTTACATCCTGGCTTCCAAAAATCAATTACAAAACAGCCTCCATGCAACAAAAACAGTACACAGATTCTGCTACAAATATCTTGAGAGAAAAGGCACACTGTACTAAAATAATTTAAAAGAAAACAAACCCTTTTAAAATTGAGTATCAAACTCAAAACTCCTTTATTATTGAGAAAAAATGCCTTTTTATACAGAAATATTAATACAGAACTACAATGGGGACAGCATGAAGGTATTAAGACAGAAGCCAGTGGACAGTAGGTCTGCAATTAAAACAAAAAAACTAAGTTTGCGGCAAGCAGAGCAGAAAGTGGTTTGCTCAGAGACAATGAATTAACTTACAGAGCTGAAGTCTGCAAACCCCAAGGAAGAGTCTTTAGAAGTTTTACTTGAAGAGGAGGGAGCAAATGGATCTTTTCCACTAAACGGGTCCCCAAACCCCTTTTTAGTTTGAAACGGGTCACTGCTCTCAGCCCCAAATGGCTGGAATGGATCATGGGGCTTGGTAAAATCTGCAGACCCGAGCTGGTTTACAGGAGTACTTTTACCTGGAAAGTTCAGGAAAAGAAAAAAAGGAGAAAAAGAGGTTACTTACCATGGAAAATGCAAATCCCTAAGTAGGAGATTGTCCTTCATGCACTTTTACTGTAATATCATCCTTTCTTCTTGGAATAATCTAAAATTCAACCTGATATCACAGCACAGTTGTTTCTCTCTTCATGGATTTTCATAAATGTTATTTATAAACACTGGCAATAAATTAATCTAGATTTATGAAAATACTATTGACAAAATGTAAAAAGATAGAAGACCAATATATAAAGGC
Source organism: Platysternon megacephalum (assembly GCA_003942145.1). Lineage (NCBI taxonomy): Eukaryota > Metazoa > Chordata > Testudines > Platysternidae > Platysternon > Platysternon megacephalum. The sequence goes on from QXTE01000096.1 coordinate 177,734, forward strand.
ATTTGATCACAAATATTTGTCAATTATGACTTGTACTTAACTTCGCTTGATTAAAGGTACAGACATTTTAGTTTGATTTTGGGTCTTTCGTTAAATAAGAATGAGCACTTAGGGCCAGATTTTAAAGGTATTTAGGGACCTAATGCCTAACAACTTTAAAAAATCTGGTCTTTAATGCTTTACATTTCCAAACACTGAACAACTATGTTAAACAATCAGATTTTCATTAACAATTATTATTATCTGTATATATATATATATTTTTTTTTCTTTTCCAGAACTGGTTCATCCATCCACGTTTGCAGTATATACACAATGAGGAAAATAAGTTGGTGAGGAAACAAAGAATTGTTTAATTGTGTTTGACTGTGTAACCCTTACCCTTGTTAAGCACTTATTCTTATAAGCATTGTCACTGACTTTAATGAAGTAAATGGGATTACTTGTGTAAATGCTGACAAGCCTGGATAAAGGTTCCATATTCTAACCTTGATATTAAATATGCATTAACATTTTTGCAAGGGCAATTTCCTGAGCTAAATAATAAACCAGGGAAGAATAAAAACTCACATAGTCTCCTAAGCTAGCACTCCTCACAGATGTACAAATAAACCTTAACTCAGCTCCCCTAGAAACAAATATCTGACTTGACCCTCCTTGGTATAAAAGTCAAATCAATTACAAAGTGCATGGAGAAATGTAAAGAGAACTCCAGGAAGAGATTCCAAATGATAAAAAAACAGTACAAATTAGGGCTCATCAATACAAAACTTAGTTACAGCAAGCTGGGGTGTAAATCTACCCAGCACTAGCCTGATGTGCACTGTATTCTTGTGGAATCTGCTGCTGTGCATTAAAAGTTCAGTACTGCGCTCTGATCTACCTTGCTTTGAAACAGGAGTAGACTATGTTCTTGTCTACACAAGAAAAAAGCGTGCATTAATTCTCCGAGTAGTCCAGGATGGAAGATTTAGTGCATGGTAGGAGGGTCCACACGGATACTTAGGGCTCGCCTACACTCTGAAGTTAATCTGAATGAACGAAAGGTGTGAATTTAACATGAATGAGAGGGTCCACATAGGGGTTTAATGCAGAGTTTACATTAGAGGACTATATTAATATGAACTAGGAACCTTTTCGTTCGCATCCGCAGCATCCACACGGCGCAGCACTTTAGTCTGACCTGCAGGGCAGTGTAGACAAGCCCCAAGTGTTTGTATAGCCCTTTTTTAATGCCCTTGGTGCATATAAAACTATGAATTCCAGACCTTCCTTATTTTCTTAAAGCTCTTTTATCCAAGTACCACACAGATCAAATTTTCCTTAGTTTATGAAATCCGATGGGAACAAACACATTTACTATCAGCTACTGCTAAGAAAGATAAAGAAGACTAGAATACCTGGTATTCTCAGATGGTTTGCCCATTCAAAGTAGTAACCAGGCCCGCAAGATAAGGTCTATTTTGACTATTAAAATCATTTGTTTGGAATCATCCAGTCCTTTGAATTGTAACTTAATATGAGTTCTGTAATAGATTCACTCCAGGATGCCCTTATATAAAAATAAGAATTGAGTTCAAGCTCCAAGTATTTTAGAGGATATAAAAACATGCTTTATGATACGTAGGTGAGTCTGAGAGACAGTCTTATGCCCTCTCAGAATGCACAGTGAATCAGGAGGAGGTACTGATGACTATTATTCAGTGCACACAACATTCGGAGAAAATTAATGCAGATTATAACAACAGGGGCTGTCTCTGCTAAAAAATTTAATTCCACAACAATATAGTACTGTATTGTATGGTTCAGATTAATCTTATTTTCTTTTTACTGTTGACTATGTAAAGAAATGTAAAAATATATTGTCAAAGCTTTAAAATTAACACATTCCAATGTTTACTTATATCAAAATCAAATATTTTCTAACATGTCACAGTCATTTGCCCTCATTAGCTGTACAATAAGTTCAAACATTTTAAAAGTGAGGTTTTTTTAGTTATGTGAAGGCAACAAAAAAGATGATTACAACACTTTTATGCAACCTCCATGCAACAGCAGAGGTTGCAAAAAACAAACCCTCCGCCCCCTAGACATATACTATTTCCTTGAAACTTTTCAAACAAATTAGTATTAGAATAAGTATGAGAAATCTGATCCAAAAGGAAATTTATAAGATGCTAAAAAACATAGGTTAGGATGTAATAGGTTTTATACCCTTAACTACAGAGTTGCTACAGCAACAGTACCATTTTACAATGATTCTACATAAAGAGAACCCTTTTGGTTATGCCATTTGAATTTCAGAAAGTTATAGCATCAGAAACTAGTTCCAGTAATTCATAGCCCATTGAAATTTTATTAATATTTTGCATCTGCATTTCCTAGTAAATAGGGTGGAAAAATTATCATCTTGACAAAAGTACTTATTGGTGACTCCTAAATATTCTGAAGTTGTTTATAAAGGTATAGAAAGATATTGCTGTTTTAGGCATTCTGAGACAATCAAAATCCCTGTACTGACAAGTGATATCTAATACTTAGTGGTGGTCAAAGAAGCTCATCATCTGCACTTAAAAAAACTGGGTACAATCACTGTTCAGAGAGTCCAGACTGAGGCTGAAAAAGAACATGGACCTCCTGCCCTTCAATTCTTTATAAGTGCCAACGTATGGCAGAAAAAAATGGATTTGTTTGCAATTTTGCTAGGTTCCTCCTCTGATTCTGCTCAGCCAGTTGGACCTCATGCTGCACTTGAGGAAGAGTGCTCATGGCAAGTTCTTTATATTCCCTATGTTGCACTTCTAGTTAATACAACAGATACTGGATACTGTTTATAACTGTCAACTTCAGGTTTCAGCCTCATGTTGGATATACTGGTCAGCCAATATATTTTTAAAAACAAGGCTGATCGAATCAGCAGATTGTCCTCAAGGTAAGGAAATTACACAAAATATAAGAATTAACAGCAGTATTTGCTTTCCTTACTTCTAATATGGACCTTCTTTCATGACCTTTGCCAGTTTCAGATTGTCTTTGTACTCCCCTAACCCCCACCTCATTCTATTCTATTCATTAAAAAAATACAGAACTATGCATTTGGAGTATTACTGTTACAAGATAAACATTGTCATTTGTTGAGTTCTTCAACAGTCCAGGCTCTACAGACAAGAGGATCTTACATGCAAACACAATTTTATTTTTTAAAATAATTAATTTTGGCTACAAACAAAATTGGAATATTTAGGTTTTTGAGATTCAGGCTGTCCTTGAACAAGTCCCCTTAAAAGTGTTGTTTTTAGTTTGCTCTCTAACCTCAAATACTGGATACCATCAGCCAAATTCTCCTCAGTTGCACTTGTGCATTTCCATTTAAGTCAGAGGGCTGCAAGGATACACATGAGAGGAGAATTTGGCCCTATAGCTTCTAATACCAAACCTCACTGGGCAGATTTGTAAAGAGGGAGCTTGCTCCATTTTAAGTGGTCTTTTCTTAGCTGTTAGATTTTCTGTTGCTGAAATCACTGTTTGGAATCAATAACTGGAATTGTGGTCCCAGGTCTTGCAACTTATTTGCTCACTAAAACTGTTGTTTCTAAACTGTCTGCTTTAATGTTTTGCATGAAGCCCCATGGTGGTTTCAGAGCACATGTGAAGAGCATTGGGGTTTCTTGTGCTTCATATTTAGCTCAGATCACAAAAGAATGAATCTGCTGCAAAAGGAAATGTCACTATGAATACTATGGAGTTACTGTTAACTTAGAAGTCTTCAATTTCACTTTATGTATGCTGTTTTCTTCAGTTTTTGTATTAAACAAACTGATTTTAAGACAGTTTTAATTTGGTAATTTATTTTGAAGCAACACATGGCAAAGATGGAAAAGGCCTGCTTCTATCCTGCAACACCCTTTATAGGCAGTGCTCACCTTGGATCAATCAATCCCAGTGACCACTTACAAGTGATGGATGCTCTCCAGAGAAGGCTCTTCTTGTGAAGGCCCTCCACCTGGCAAATATGCTCTGATTCTGAAAGCTGGCAAATGTTTGCTTTATTGAATTAGGTCTTCCAATGTACTCGTTTCCTTCTTACCACTGCCCTCCAATTAATAATCTTATTTATAATTTTATCATTGACACTCAAATGCTTCCCTTTGTAATGCAGCATGTGCTAAATTCTGTATTGATTTATAGACAGTTGCACTAGGTACTTAAGTAAATGAACACACGGGGTGCACAGCATGTCTTTGGCCCTACATGTGTGCAATTACAAGAACCCAGGCTGGTATGAGACGCATGGTGCAAATTTTTATACTAATACAAACAGACAACCCCCCCCCTCCCAAATTCCCAATAAAATTAACAGAACAAACCAAACAATGTTATCAGAAATATTGGTAAACATATGTTGTTAATGATGATTGAGTAAAGAGGACAGTTTCAACTTTGATTCCTTAGAGATTAAATAAATGTGCAGTTTTACAATGAAATTCATATAATAAAATGCCTTTTCAGGTTTGGAAGTAGGAAAATGCAAATAAACATTTGCAGTTCTTTCTTATTATGTTAGTATTTTAGCTAACAGTTTCAGGGAAAAAAGCTTTACAAAAAGCAAAACAGGTCCTATTCTGAAACCACAGCAGTTTCAGCAGTTACCCAAGTGGTGCACCTAAACCACACAGAGGACTCACTTCAGCAAAAAGATGATGAACAAAATGGTTTACCACAGTAAATGCTGTTAACTTAGTAATGAACTCCACCCATACTAAGCGCTTATCTTAATTTCATACCCCAAGACCAGCTTTAAGGCAAGTGACATGGGTGGTTGTTTAGAGGCAGCACTGGAGTTCAGGGTGAATATTTATTCTCAGTATCTTACTGAGGCAGCACTGGTGTAGTGTGCTATTATAGAATTTGGCTTATCAATGAAGCAGTGGGATGGAGTAGCAACACATTTATGCAGAAGTGAAGACCTTGATCTTTTCTGTTAGATTTTCCATTTAGGGTCTGAGCCTAACATTTCTCTCAGAAATACAAAAACAATAAAAAAAGATATTTTACTGTATTACACGATAAAGAGCGTGTGACCATATAATTATAATAATACATATACACACGCACACAGGGGTAGAGAATTAAGGTTACACATATCACATTAAATTTAGCACAGCCTGATTTAAGTGCTTATATATGCAACTTTAAATGTACCCGAAGTAGCTTTTTGTGTGGAACTTTCTAGGGTGGAAAAAATAATAAAGAGTAGAAGGTTCACTATCCAGGATTTCAGATTTCTGCTAGTTTGTAGAAAAATTGGCAGTAATGAGTGTAAAATCCATAATTTGGACACTACTTGCGACAGTACCTGGATCCGTCTCATGCAACTCAGATATGCAAGAGGAAGACCCATTCATGCAAGCCTTGGGGACTGTAGAGTTTGTAAAGTGCATCACAGCATGGCTCCTCCTTAGCACTTTACCAACTGTTCAGTAGTCTGTCCTAACTTGTTTCTAAGCAGCTAAATTATCCACCCAGTCCACAGACGTGGAATGCACCTTTCCTTAGCTGGCCACTTTACTAGCTTATAGAAAAAGGAGTACAAATGTACTACACATTTTCAGTATGTGATCATAACTCAGTAAAACCAAAACTAATTTTTTTCAGAACACTCAGACATTTCTCCTCAGCAAGGGCTATTTCCTTGACATATTTCAGACTCTCAACTATTTTGGCTGTAGAGCTGTTCATAAAATTAAAATAGTATATATGCATTTCCCTCCCTCTCCTTGTACTCAAATTTTTTGTAACCACTTTTACTTAAACTTAACAAAACAAAACAGGCACCCCTTTGAAAGACATTAGACCTGAAAAAAATTATCTGGAAAAGTGAAAATTTCCAAAAGTTATGAACCTTTGAAAATAGGAGGTTAGAATATAAATCATTATGCAACCTTGACTGTAAGTTGTTACTGCTGTATCATTTTGTTATGATGGGGAAAAATGAACAGGTAAATTATCTTCTGAACAACTTGCTTCATCAATTAGTACTGAACTATCATCTTCAGTGTAAGAGATCATCATAAAGAACAGAATCAAAACGTGAATGGAATTTCTAGTTTGTGGCTGGGCCAGCTGCTCCACCCATGAGTCATTTATCCTACACAACAAGGGATGCCTGAATTGTAACCTAACTGTCAGGTCTTCTGGAAGTCATGAAAAAAATATGCCTTCCTGTCAGTCACCAACTCTAAAGCTGAGGTTCCTGCTCACAGCCGCAAAAGAGGAGGAATTGAGATGACTGGGGACTGCACCACCTTTTTATAATCGTAGGCACCAACTTACAGAGCCATGAGCAGGCATCCACGCTATTCCAAACATGCATCCAGAAGGTTCCAAAGCTCTGCAAAACCAGAGGTACTTAGCTATGAGTGGGAATAAGGTCAATACCTTTTTTGGTTGAGGACCTAATTAAATAAAGCCATTTTATATTCTTCCTGCCTCCCAAAGGAAGCCATCCATCCATGTGGTTTGAATAAACACAAGTAAATAAAGTACTGTAAAGAGGAACATAGAATTTTAAAACTGCAAGGGAAGTTTAGTATTTGCTTTTGTCTTGTTAATCAATTTGCTCAGTGTAAATTCTTTATTTCAACTATACTACATAATTAATAATTGTTTCACATCGAAAACAAGTATTGTCTTCTTAAAAGTAATCTGAAGAAATATACATAGGCCAAATCCTGTGCCGAGTGATATTGCATTGGATGCAAGTCAGCAAAGAATTTAGCCTAAATAATAAAAATCTGATAAGAGCTCAGATAAACCTTTCGTATTAAGTGTTCAGGCAATTAAGATTTTTATTAAAAATATGGCTAATTTTAAGTAAATTAGGCTAATGTATCCACAGGACATATAGCATTCAACCTTGGTTTTCAATATTTTACCAAGAAATTGAACATTTTGTCCTAATTTCCATCCAATTGAGAGAGATAGGAGAGGAAAAAACACTACTAAAAGTGTTCTTTTAGTACACTGAAAGTACTAAATTCTGAACTATTTTTACAGATCTAAAAGTTTCAGAAGATGTCAAATAGTCAAACCATAAAATACCTTAGATTTAGAGAAGTGACATTTGAAAAATAGCTATATTTATCATTAACATAAAGGAGGAGGAAGCTGCGAATATAGAAGAGAGCAATCAATGTCAGAATGGTCTAGATAAACCTGATATGTATATATATACATACCAATACATCTCTATTCATTCGTCCACTGTAGCTCCTGTGTTCACATTTTCTCTCAATAGAAACTCACACTTGGGATGTTAAAACTGGTACATCTGCCCCCTAAACAGCCCATAAGAGCCATGTAGCACACAGGAACTGAACAATAATGGAAACAGCTGATCCTAGGGACTGACTACCTTCCCACACCTCCAGCTCTTGGGAGCTCTTTACTGTGGTTGACATAACCTGCTCCAACTAACTTACATGTGTTGAAGCTATGGCAAAGCCCATCTTCAGTGTTAGGGAAGTATCTTTCCTGCAGATGATGGAATAATGTACACAACTGAACTTGGAGTTTGCAGAATAGTCTGATAAAAATATTGTTTAAATTGTATTTAAAAGATTGACACATTTTTTACACATTGCAAGGTTCAGATACCATCTGCATTCATCTTCCAGCTCATGAGGTGAGGAAAAGGTCACATAGGACCTGATCCAGCTGCTACTGAAATCAATGGGAGACTTTACTGCCTTTACTGGTAGTAGGATAGGGTCTTAATGCTTTGAAATTTAAAGAAAAGCAAGAGAATCTCAGAATCAAATATGTTTAATAAATCTGCTTTGGAAAGGTCAATTATTTATTTTATTGTCCATGTAAGCTCTGGTCCTGAAAAGGGATGCGCTTATGCAGACCTTAATGTGGACACTGAATCCTGTTGAAGCCAACAGAGCTCCAACAAGTTGATCCCTTTGAAGGATCAGGGTCATACTTAGTTGAAGCCAGCTCAGTGTGAGGTTCACAGTTTTTGTCTTCTCAGGATTTCTTGTGATATTTTGACAGCTCAGAAATAATACCAATTATAAGAACAACGTGGGAACGGAATTAAAGTCCTTCACTCAAAGGCAGAGGTGCTAACCACTAACCTTTGAGATACCAGTTTATAAATTCAGTTTCCATAGTAGACAAGACTCACAGATACAGAATGAAAAAAAAATCTAAAATCTTGGCTAATTTCTCTGGCTACGGTGCGAGTCTATAGTTTTAAATTTTACCAAGCATATATAAAAGTAAACAAAATATATGGCATCAACTAGTCCAGGAGAATGGGAAGTCCTACTTAATATTTATTTAAATATCTAGATTTTTAAACAAATAGCTGCCAAGCAACTTCTATTTAACACTGAGTTTAACACTTACTCCCTTGAATTCTAAAATATTATGTGATTATTTTCCAGCTATTTGTTACTTTGTTAGTGTTCCAATAAAACATGGACGTGCGGCATACTAATGTCAAATATATTATCGCTGCAGACGTCAACAGTTAGTACATATAAAAAATAGATTAGTTATTGAGACACAAGACATTTAATTCAAATTCCAAATTTACAAAGGAGAGATCAGAAATTATTTTTAAAAATTACTATTACAGGCATTAATTTATACTACATGCTATATCAATAGCCATTTGTAAGTAGAAGGCACATTTATAAATAGATTACATTTTATTTCAAAATGTTATGATTTTTATATTCTTTCAAGGTTAAAAAAGTCACAATCACTATAAGCAAGCAATAAAAATGTAGAAGAGGTTGAAGGTTACACACTGGTTAGTGGTGAAGGTTCTTCCACTAATATCTCTGGTTAGCAGTACTGTTAAAACCACAATGTGGAATGCATGGTGCTGCATTTAAAGGAAGTGGGTAAGGGTGGGGTAAATGCAGCAGGTCCCACGATCAAAGCACTAGAGTATTGAATTTTACTTATAACCCAATCACTGACACCCACACAGGAACTTCCTGTACTTTAAAAAAAATCTGTTTCTCTCTTTTTTGCAATCAACAACTTTTACCTAGAAACTAGTTAGCGGTGAACTCTGACAGATTTCAATCTGCAGTTCATTGCAGAAAACATGTAATTGTTAATCTGTGAGAACCTGCAGACAGCACATTTTAACTGACAGGTTTCAGTGGATCAGCTTTTAATTTCCTCCTTTTTTAATTACAGGTAAGTTCTACAGGATCCAGTACTAGCATAAGAAATACACAATGCCTTAAAGATTGTAGCACTCAGTGTTACTAATCAAAGAGCTACTTACAACAGGAGAATAAAAGATAAAATTAAGTGTATTTGTAAATCTACAAATGATATCAAGATAGTAGAAGGATTTTCTAAAAGCATTTACAATACAATTCAAATTGCTCACATATGGCACCTTTCATCCAAAATATCAATGTAATTTACTGTCTATTAGTCAACAATGAACACAACCCTGATTTGCATGGAACAGGCAAAAAACTAACTCTGATAGCCCCTTAAACTAGGCTCAGGGACAGGTCCTCCTTTTATGTTTGTAGGATAAAAATAAGGCTAATAAAGGACAGTCTAAGAAACAACTTTAGGGAAACAATTTCAAGAGGTTCTTTTAAAAAGTGGGGAGGGATGAAGTTATATGGATTTCGGGGAGGTACATGACCTGCACTATAGGGCCCACCACAGTATGCGGTGTTTGCCTGCCCTTTTCAGATGCAAGAGCAGTGACCCCAAACAATGGGCTATGTATGAGCAGAAATATCTGCCAGTACGGTACAGTGGGAAGCAGTGAATTTTAAAAAGATTTGGGGGTCATGGTGGATAATCAGCTGAACATGAGCTCCCAGTGTGACACTGTGACCAAAAAAGCTAATATGATCCTGGGATGCATAAACTGAAATCTCAAGGAGGAGGAGAGAGGATATTTGACACTGGTGCCACTGCTGCTGAATACGGTATCCAGTTCTGGTGTCCACACTTCAAGAAGGATGTTAATAAATTGGAGAGGGTTCAGAAAAGTGCCTTGAGAATGATTAAAGGCATAGAAAACATGCCTTATAGCAACAGACTCAAAGAGGTCAATCTATTTAGTTTAATAAAGAGAAGGTTAAATGGTGACTTGATTACAGTCTAAGTATCTACATGGGGAACAAATATTTAATAATGGGCTCTTTAATCTAGCAGAGAAAGGATTAACATGATCCAATGGCTGGAAGTTGAAGCTAGACAAATTCAGACTCAAAATAAGGCATACATTTTTATTGTGTAACAATAAATATGGCCTGTGTTATACAGGACACCATACTAGATTATCACAATGGTCCCTTCTGGTCTTGGAATCTAATTATCCATTTACATGTATAAATACAGGTCTGTCGCATCTTAGGCGCATTTAACATGTGTGATTTCAGCTTTATGCGGTCGGCAAAAACAAGAAAAAACACACACACAAAAAGAGAAAAATAACAATTTAAATACTGTTTCTGTAGGGCGGGCGATTCTGCCCGCCATTACACTCAATGTAATTTTGACTATACGCGGTTTTCGCTTTACACGCTGACCGCGGAACGTAACCCCAGCGTAAGATGAGACAGACCTGTATGTCTTTTTACAGGTGCATTTCTGGAAACCCCTTTGAAATCCCTTACCAAAGACAAAGAAGATCAAGGAGAGCCTAGTGACAGTACTCACATATCACAGTGATAAGAGAGAATTCCAGTTTCAAAGTAATTTATGTTTAATGAGATATAATGGGAAATTGATACAAGGGGCGTGATTAAATATAACTAGTTGAACACAGGCTATGGACTCGTTATAGCAGAAAGTTCACCAAGAAGAAGATACAGTTTGAGGGGGCACGTCTGCTCCGTCAGGTGATTCTGAGCCAGCCAGCACAGATCCAAAAGTAGATATCAGACCAGGCTAGATAATGAATGTGCTGATTCACTGCCTTTCTAGGGCAGCCTCCACAAGATGGGCTCCAATACTCCTTAGACAGAAACCAGTGGGGAAGGCAGTGGTGACATTGCTGCTGGCCTCTGTTGGGATGAATCACCTTCCTAGTGCAGCTGCCCCTGCAGGGACAGGGGCAAGTCAATGCATATCATCCCCTGTGCCTGCAGAGGTGAATCTGGCACAAGACCAATAATTTTGCACAAATCAGTTCAGATCAAGTAGAAATCATAGTGTTCGTGTCCTCTAGCTAATGATAGCTAGAGACCTTTTATTGGTACTTTATTTTTTCTGAATAACGAAGGGATAAGGTACATACAAACCACGTAAGTACTTTTCACACAATGTTTGTGTGTTTTTCTTATCAACTACATGATAAAGGAAGAGTATAAACTGACAGTAATAAGACCAAGTTTTAGATTTGTCTGATCTTAACTGATATTTGTTCACCTCTTAGAAAGATCTTTACCACATACTTGTTTTTGAATTAAACGGACTAACGAGCAAGGTAAGAAACAACGGAAGTTCCTCTTCTGTTACTTGTTTTGTGAACAGGATTTCCATCATAACACTCATTTGTATCTCTTGCAAGCATCACAGAACATTACTATATAATTTCTCATGTTTTAAGAAACCACTGATGATTGCTAGTGTGGAAGGAAGGGAGGAGTTTAACTGTGCATTAGTACGTGAGGCTCACTTGCTTTCCAAAAGAACAACTTTGTTTCCTCTATAGTCTAACAGAAGAGCATTGCTCCTGGTAAATTTTCTGTCTTCACATAACAGGAGAAATGCAGATACTTAAGATGCTACTCTTTCAAAAAGCTAAATAAAAGCAATGTTCTCTTGTCTAAATTCAAATTAATGTAGCCTATTACAGCTGAAAATACAGGAAAAATAGGCAGTACTCTAAGGCAACCACCTTCTAAGGTAGTCTGCATAAAAACTTTCTTTGGGGCGGAGGAGATACAAATCAAGGTAACATCCATAGGGGAGTCATTCTTTGACTGCCATTCCCTGTCTTTGTTGTTAGAATTACACTGTATTTACTAGGAATAATCATGTTTAGGCAAGAAAGACATAGAAAGAAGCCACACTTAAAAAAAATACTAAATACGCCTCATCTGTATTATCTGTTGGTCTCATTCCACTTTACAGATCCCTTTTAAATTATTTTGTTCAGACCCTTTTCCAGAAAGAAAGATCAAATACAATATTCTCTAATCAATAACATACTTCCTATGAAAACTGACAAAAAAATACAACACTTCACCACACGCAGCATTCTAGATGGCAAAGAGATTACCTCTTGCTGCACAGTATATTCTCTCTTACTGCTCATCAGTGTCCTGGTGGTCTGTTTTATTGTATATGTAATGTATTATTATTTCTATTTTAAATTCTTAGAAGGCTCTTAGATACTATGGTGATAAAGACCCTATAAGTAGATCGTTATGGGAATTAACTGCTTCAAGGACCTTGCTACAATCACTCAATCCTTTTTCATGGTCAGTATTCATCAATACTCAGACCTGCAATGCTCCAAAATGCCTTATCAATTGGAAACCAAATTTTTAAAGTATCTATCAGATCCTTCTGAGGAGTAAAACCAAAATGGCAGCTGAAAACCAGTGTTTGAAGATTTAATGGCTGCTATAATGCAGGATTCCATAAAGGTGGCAAGACTTAAATTTATTCCACTGTTTGCACAAAGATTTTGCTTTATTAAATAATACTTCCCAAACATTGATTCAGTCTGGGGATACAGGCATGATTTACAACAAATGAGAACCTACAGTACCATCTGGAGTACATCCATAAGGGTGCTGCCTCTTTTTGAGTGGGGAGGTAGAGATTAGCTAACCTGCAGTGCCAACCAAATGAGCAATTCTGCTTTGTAAATTGAATAGGTGTGAGAACTGCAAAGCAAAAGTGTCAGACAAGACCAAAATGTAATGTAAGGGAACTGGATGACCCACACTTAAAACGTATGGGGGTTACTGTGGCAGACTGACAATTTCCTGCAATATCCTGAATGAAATTTACTGAATTAAGTGAAACCTTACTGAATTAGGTTTAATACCTCTGGGTTGATTATTTAAAAATGTAATTGTGTATGTGCTATTGTGGAATTGTATGTAACTCCTCTAGGAAGAGGGGGATGCTAATATAATTCCTCCAGTTATCAGCCGTTTGAAGCCAGCCCCTGGAGAGATATATGCATATACCAATTAAACTGGATTCGCCAGGGACCAACAGACAAAGAAAGGATTATTGGATAAACAGCCTGATCTTAAACAGGCTCAGGGCCGCCTTCTTGATCCAGCAAACGGATAGAACCTCTCATGGAGGGCCCCAATCCTTATGGAAATATTAGAAGGACTTGGCCTACAAAGGCCCCTTAAGACTATGTGCTTACTCTGAGCTGAAGCAATGATGAACTTGAAACCATAAATTTCAAGGTGAGGTGTTGAAGGACTGGTCTTGCCAGAGCCCATGTTAGAATTAGTGTGATCTCTGGTAAGCTTATTAGCATGCAGATAGGACCTTTTATTGTTTTTAATATGTTTTCTCTGTAGTGCTTTTACCTTAAGAATAATATAGCGTGCTTAAAAAGAGCTGTGTGGTATCTATAATTGTGGGGAATCATACTCTTAACCATCTCTGAAGAGAAAGCAAACTGATGTGTTTGGGCAGCTGGTCTCTGCTGGGAACAACACAGTAAAGGCAGGGAACAGTGCAGCCTGGAAATACCATGGTCAGAAGGGAGTCAGACGCAGGTCTCCACTGAAGAAAGGCAATGGCTGGGGAGCTAGAACCCTGAGAGTGGGTTCCTTGCTGGACCATTGAGGGGAAATACAGGTTCAGTTGTCCTGAACTGTGACAGTTACAATATCTATCCTGATCTTGTAAAATGCTCATTACCATAGTAAAAAAAAGTGTTTCTAGAAATTCTGGATGCTTGGCCCATACATTTTTATGTTACGGAAAATCTGGTGCCAGAGTTTAGAGACCAAACTGGAAGCATGTTTGTGTCAGGATTATGCTTTTTTCTGTGAGCTAACCAAAAATTCACTGTTTAAGTCAACTGAAATATACCACAGCTTGATAACAGCTATGAAGTGTCTCCCATTTGTAAACAATTTCACCAGCATCTGAACAGCTTAGAAAATGAAATCTTGGGACAGCAAATGACCTGAAGCTGAACATACTAAAACAAGGTTTATATTCTTAGCTCAACCTATACAGCAGATTCATTCGCAGTTAGGTATCTCTCAAACAGAAACTGACCCATACACTCAGAAGCACCTCTGAACTGAACTAATGCAAAAATGTGTAGACACATCTTGCCATTTACTGAAAATCTGATATTTAGTCCCAAGTACTGCAGGTCTGAATCAGCTGCTGGTCTTCTTAGAATTTGGGCTGACCGAGGTCAACAAGACAGAAAATCGTAAATTCCTCTTTATCTTGACAAAGAAGATGGGAAAACTGGGGGAATTGGCTACTAGGAAAAAAAATGTACTTACCACTAGGTGGCTTGGGTCGTGGAGGAACATTTTTCTTCGGTGGGAGAGCTGGAGTGTCTGGCTTACTTTTAAAAGGGTCATCTGAGAATCCCATCCCTCCAAAAGAGGAGGTGAAAGGGTCTGAAGCTGTGGGCTACGAGATAAAGGAAAGGTAAACATATGCAGATAGTGAAGATGACCTGTTAACTTTATAGAAAGTAACTGAAAATTATTAACTCCTGTTTGAATTAACTCAGAAAAATGATAAGGAGTAAAATTCACAAAAGCACCTTAGAATCATAGAATATCAGGGTTGGAATGGACCTCAGGAGGTCATCTAGTCCAACCCCCTGCTCAAAGCAGGACCAATCCCCAACTAAATCATCCCAGCCATGGCTTTGTCAAGCCTGACCGTAAAAACCTCTAAGTGACTAGGGAGTCTGAGTTCCATTTTCAAAAACACCTAAGTCCCTTAGGAGCCTAACTCCTAATAATTTTCATTGGTACTTAGACCTTAAGTCACCTAAGGCACTTTTTACAATTTTATCCCTAGAAAAATCCTGACAAGAGAGAAAGGGCACTTGGGGAATAATAAGGAGAAAGAATGGGAGGTAAAACTGTATTTTATTCCTATTTTTATCTTATCCTTCTGTACAGAAACAGTAACTAATCTGGTATTTGGAGTACTGGATGCAGTAAAATGTACTCAATGTGTACATACCTATTGAAAATTTCATCTATAAAAAAAGGATTATTTCACAGCTGTCACATCACAGCTTTTATACACCACTTCTTTTATGTTCACACACACACACACACTTGTTCCTAAGGGTTTGTCTATACATAGAGTTAGTACATGGCAAGCTGGGGTGTAAATCTATAGTGCACTAACTGGCCCCATGGACCCTTCTACTGCACACAAAGATCTGTAGCATACAACCCTGCCAGAACAAGAGATGCAAAACCTGCAGACATATTTCCACTGCTACAATGATCATCCCAAACACACCTCTCAAGATCCATGGACCCTACACATGCCTATCACAACTTGTGGTGTACCTCATCCAGTGCACTAAATGCCCCAACAACTATGGGGGTGAAACAAGACAATCACTACGCTCTCGAATGAACTCACACAAGAAAATGATAAAAGACAAGGACACCCTATCACCTGTGGGTGAACACTTTTCACAAAACGATCACTCTATATCTGACCTATCAGTCCGCATCCTGAAAGGAAACCTGCATTGCAGTTTCAAAAGATGAGCCTGAGAGCTTAAATTCATTACTCTGCTAGACACTAAAAATCATGGACTAAACAGTGACACTGGATTTATGGCTTATTACAACTATATGTAACCCACTAACTGCCTCTTTTTGTCCTATGACTGCAGAGGTGTTAACAGGCCATTCTACCTTGAATGGTCCCTTATAATATGTGCTAACTACTTATGCTAAACAATCTGTTCCACCTTTCCTAGACCTGAAGAAGACCTCTGTAAGTTTGTCTACACAGCAAACAGACACCAGCAGCTGAGCAGTGCCAGCCGACTCTGGGTTGCGGGCAGGGGTGGCGAGTTGTATGGGCCCATGCTCCACCAATATGAGATCATGGGGCCCAGCTCTCAAAGTTCAGAGCTGGGTCTCTCCCCTGGCCCCACCTGCCACCCCCAAGCAATTTAAAAGGGCCCAGGGCCTCCGCCGCCACCACTGGCAGTACAATGGTGCTAAGGCGGATTCCTGCCCGCCTGCTCCGCTCCACTTCCGGAAGCAGACAGCATATCCCTGAGGCCCGGGGGGATGGGGGGGGAGAGAGAGAAGAAGGTGTCTCTGCGCCCTGCCCCCACCCCAAGCTGTGGCCAAATAGGAGCTGCGGGGGCAGTGCCTGTGGGCAGCGGTGTGTGGAGACCTCTCTGGCCCTCCGCCTAGGAGCTGCTGCCAGAGGGGTGTGCGTGTTGCTTTCGGGAGCCACCCAAGGTAAGTGCTGCCCCCCTCACCCTCTCCCGCCCCCCCAATCCCCTGCCCCCAAAATCCCTCCCAGAGCCTGCCCCCCATACCCCCTCCTGCACCCTAACCCCCTGCCCCAGCCCAGCCCCCGCAACCAAACTCCCTCCCAGAGCCCACCCCCTGTAAAGGACCCTGCCAACCATTTAAAAATAAATATATAAAAAGTGATTCCACACTGATTTATTCATTGCTATACTGCAGTTTTATCATGTTTCGAAACATATGTTAAATTTTGATTCTGCAACAAAAAAGGAGTTCTGTAGGTAAAGCACTGGAAGGCTCAAGCTCCTAGGGAGACCCTTCTGAGAGTTCTGCTATTTAAAACCAAACATCCTGCTATTTGTAGAGGCTGCTGCCACCCAGCGGAGGAAAAAAGCTTTATAAGCAAAACAAGACACAGAGGAAATATTATTTTGGCCACAAACTCATTCTGATTTTAAAATCGCTTGAAAATGTATCTTTAAATGTTTTCTTTTCTTTCCCTATTTATGAATATCCCTTAGAAAATACAATCTATTTCCTACCCAATATTTTCTCTAAAGTGCGCACACATTCAACTTGCCATTGTAAGGCTGACAGTAAAGGTTGGGTGACTGACATTCATTTTAACTCTCCAAAAAGAATCTTGGAAAAAATGACAGACTTTGTGAAGTTTTAATTTGTGATGTCTGTTTTAGTACAGGAGCCCCCCCAAAAGTTGGACTTTCTGGAGAAATTTCAACAAATGTTTTTTAAATGTTTTCTCTGGAAAAAAAGTTAGCAAATTTTTGACCAAATAAACAACAAAGAGTTATGTTATGTTAAAATTCGGAGAGTAAATTCAAATACAGAAAGTCAAATGAAGGGATTTGAATCCTGTTTTCCATGTAAATCTCAATGCAACCTTAACTACGGAACCACCAGAGTAACTCAATAATAATCATTTGGTCACCTAAATTACACTAGAACACAGACACGCCCCTCTATCACTCCCCCCAAAAAATCTAGAGATTTTGGTGAGACAGACAAACAAGTTATTAAAAGCCTACTGTGTCCAAAATAATTATATCATTCTCTTTCAGAGGGTTTTTCCAAATGTGACTGCAAGATTTTGCTTGTTTCAATATAGTGCTATTCTTTTCTTCACACTCATCAAGAATTAAATGAAAAATAAAAATGAAAAAATGTTTATAGAGAAGGACTGATGCTTCCTTTGGTAACATTTACCTTTGACATCTGGCTAAAATCTGCAAAACCCTCATTGCTACTGAAGGCACCACTTCCAAACGGGTCTAACGTTCCAAAAGGATCTGAAACAAGTATAGAACAAAGCTATATGGTTTTTATTTTGTTTAATATAATACCTAGACAGAGGAAAAATCTACTGTCACTAAAGTAGATCACCAGACAAATTAAAAAAGGAGACCAACATAAAAAAGCCCTCTTAATACTAGTGCCAATAGCACAAATTATTTAATAAATTCACAGGAAAGTCATGTTTTTCTCTTTATGATGCAGTCAAAATCATGACAAAGTCTCTTTAAATATGAGCTGACACCTACAACATGATTTCATAAAACATTTGCTATAAAATACTATCAAGTCAGCAATCATGACTTTAGTGAACTAAAAGAACGATCAATTTTTTTCCCTTGGGTGAAAAATTTGGCAGTAACAAGACATGAACTGTTACCAAGAGGGAAAGATATAAGGAGAGAAGCTCAATTAGTTGAACTTCCATCTGTTCACTCCATTCAAGCTCTCTTTTGTAGGCCACAGTTTCTTTTTCATGCTGTTCATTCAGACTTTGTCTGTTACTTAAGGGCTTGTTTACATGGAGAACCCAGGAAAATTAATCTGAATTAACAGAAGGTATGAATTTGAAGCTGATTATTTAAACCACATTAAACCTCTGTGTGAACACCCTCATTCAGAATTAAAGTGGCCTTAATTTGGTTTAGTTAAGATAAATCAAATTCAGACTCCTTTAATTCCTAAAGATGGTGTTCATACAGGGGTTTAAATAAGCCACTTTAAATTCACACCTTTAATTAATTTGGATTAATTTTCCTGGGTTTCCCCATGTAGACAAGCCCAAGACTACTCAGACCACATTCCAACTCTCTCAAAGATTCCTTTCTCAAGCATTGTTTTTCCAAAGGTTAGAAAATAGTATCTCTAAATTCCTGTTTATTTCTAGTATCCTAGTTTTTAAATTCTGTTCCTCAATTGAGTCCATAACCAATATGAACAATTTATCAACTTCAGCAAACTCTTCCATGATCTTGAAAACTTCTATAAGTCACCCTGAAGTCTTTTTTAACCCATGACAATCAGTCATGCTCAAATGAAACATGTTCTTAACGAAGGTAGACCCAGACTGTCACATCCAGAGGAGAAGGGGAGAAAAAGGGGTAGCACATGAAAATTCTCCCCTCATGGAGGATTTCTCCATATTCTGCCACTGGGTGAGGTGTGTGGTTTTCCTACCTGAGGAGGTCCAGGTAGTTTGGTCCTCAGAAGCTATGAATGTTGAGAGAGCTGCTAGAACGACAGAGCTGTCTGCATCCATACCCTCTGCATTAGCTGTATATCTCCCGGCTCCCCGGCAGCATGGTTTCACAGGAGTCACATTGCCAGGGACTGCCCTGCCCATGGGCTGCCCTTGGAATTCCCCACTTAAAGAGGAATTCCACAAAAGAGTTAATGTTGCCTCAGGTTGGATTAATTTATCTCCTGTTTCTTCACTGCTTGCTTAGAAGAAAGGTTAGGAGCAATGCACAGCACATGTGTGGAGGATCCCTCGATAGTCTGTAATAAGTACACTGTGATGATGTATCCCATAGAATTGCAGTCTGCTTTTACAATTCCGAGGCTTGAGGGTGAACTCTGTACAATTTCCAGTGCTGGTGCTAGCCCATTAGGGGTTCTAAGCAGGAATGTTTTTGGGGCCCCTCACAACACATACTAATAATTAATAGGGGGCCCCCTTGAGCTGCTCAGGGCCCTAAGCAATTGCTTGGTCTGCTTATGCTTACGCACTAGCTCTAGCAATCTCCAAATTTTAACTGATATACTTGTGTGTCAAAAAGGCAGCAGAATTTACCTGTGCATTTTACAGGAAGAAAATACTTCCCTCTTACCTGGGCCTTTTGAAGAGATACTTGAAGATGTGAAAGGATCGCTACTTTCAAAGGGGTCAGGCTAAATGAGGAGGAAAGAAGAAATGGCACGTTAATCATTTTAATGTATTCTGCACTTACCTTTCTGTGTATACCAAAATCTTCAATACATTATGAAAACTGCTATTCTAGGCCAAATTAATCTCTAGTACAGTGGTTCTCAATTATTTTTTTTCCGCGGACCACTTGAAAATTGCTGAATGTCTCAGCGGACCACTTAACGATCTTTCCAAATGTTGTTTGTACCATTAGCTAACTATTGTAAAGCGCTTTGGATAAAAGGTTCTATATAAAAAAATCCTTAATAATAAAGGGTTTTTGTTCTACAAATAAAAGCACACAACTCATATTTTAATATCAGTAGTCTTACCTTTCTAATGCGATGGATGTGCCCTTTCCCCCACCACGGCAGCCCCCGATCTGGGACTGTGAAGGAGGGGGTCTCTCCCCCATCACAGCAGCCACAGAGCTGAGGTTGGGAAGGAGGGCCATCTCTCCCTGGCAGTCACAGCCCTGGAGCTGAGGAAAGTCGCCTCTTTCTCTGGCTGCTGCAGCCCTGCACCTCCCAAATTCCCCCCAGCCCCTCTTCTCACCCCAATGCCCCCTCCCACCTACCCCCTATCGCCTCCAAGGCCACCACCTCACCTTACATGTGCGTCTTCTCCAGGAACCTAATTAGTGGAGCCACGCCTGCATGGCTCCACTAATTAGGTGGGTGGCCCTTCATTCTTTCGTGTGCAGCCGTCCAGGCATGCACCTTAGAGGGAACTATCCACGGACTACCTGAATGGAGCTCGCGGACCACAGTTTGAGAACCTCTGCTCTAGTGTAATTCTAGTATATTATGAAATACTCTTGTTGGATAAATACACATTATTAGTGCATGTAGGTCTTGATAGCAATGATACAACGTGGGGTTGCTGACAATAAAGGCAAGTATCCCATTGAGCAGAACACATTCCAGAGCAGGGGATCTTACAGTAAAATAAAGCTGGTACTAGTCTATGATGCAAAGCCCAAGAACATACTTGTACAGAAGTCTCTTGTCAAAATGTTCAGACCCGAGTGCCAAAAGGTGGCATTTAAATAGACCTGGCTTAATTTCAGAGCTGCTGAGTACCCACAACTTCTCATTAAATAAACAGTAGCTACAGGTACTCATCAGCTCTGCAAATCTGGCCACTTATTTAGCTGCATATCTTTAGGCACTGAAGTTTGAAAATGTTGCCCTACACTTGTAAATAGAAAGGAATTCTCTGAAACACATTTTCACCATAAGGATACCATTACTCTGCTATAAGTAGGGCCCTACCAAATTCACAGCTGTGAAAAACGTGTCACGGACTGTGAAATCTGGTCTTTTGTGTACTTTTACCCTATAATATACAGATTTCACAGGGGAGACCAGAGTTTCTCAAACTGTGGGTCCTGACCCAAAAGAGGGGGGGGGGGGGGGGGGGGGGGGGGGGCGGGGGCGGGGGGGGGGGGGGGGGGGGGGCGGGGGGGGGGGGGGGGGGGGGGGGGGGCGCTGCAAGGCTATTGTAGGTGGGGGGTCATGGTATTGCCACCCTTACTTCTGCGCTGCCTTCAGAGCTGGGTGGCCAGAAAGCGGCGTCTGCTCACCAGGCGCCCAGCTCTGAAGGCAGCACTGCCAGCAGCAGTGTAGAAGTAAGTGTAGCAATGGGAGGCCAGAGAGTGGCGGCTGCTGGCTGAGGGCCCAGCTCTGAAGGCAGCAACACAGAAGTAAGGGTAGCAATACCATACCATGCCGGCCTTACTTCTGCGCTGCTGCTGTCAGTGGCACTGCCTTTAGAGCTGGGCTCCTGGCCAGCACCTGCTGCTCTCCAGCCAGCCAGCTCTGAAGGCAGCGCCACTGCCAGTAGCAGCACAGAAGTAAGGGTGGAAATACCGCAAACCCCCTACAATAACCTTGCGATGCCCCCACTAACACCTTTTGGGTCAGGACCCCTACAATTACAACACCGTGAAATTTCAGATTTAAATATGTGAAATAATGAAATTTATGATTTTTTAAATTCCATGACCGTGAAATTGACCAAAATGGACCATGAATTTGGTGAAGCCTTAGCTATAAGACAAGTACAAAATCTTGACTCTGAACTACTCTTTATTCAAATCCATTATGAATTATGTTACACCAACACAACTTTGCCAAATACCCAAATGATTACCTACCAAGAATACTCATATAAAGTTGGTATTGTATGCCTTATGTTGTGTCACTGAGTAAGTATGTCAGTTACAGAATGATGGATGTTTGGCAATGCATACTATTTCACATTGATGGTAGTGTGGTACAGGACAAAATTTCCATAAAATGGAGACAAGGCAAAGAGGGTTAATTTAATTCCTAGTATAAGAGCTCATGATGAGCTGCTGTAACAGCTGTAAGTCATCAGTTCCACTCAGGAAATGAGCAGAACTGCTCCTGGACTTGGTAATTCACACCCACTATTCAAGAATGTAATTAGTCACATATCACCTATATAAGACTTAAAAAGAAAATCTCCAGACACCTTTCTCCTGTTTTGCCTTTTAGGCAAGGTACCTGCATAACAGTAGAAAAGATTATTATAGTGCAACATACACAAATTTAAAAGTTACCTACCTTTGAGGGCAGCGTGGGTTTTTTTGTGAATGGATCTGAGGTAAATGGATCATTCTTCACCTGTTTCTTAAAAAAATCCTCAGAGACAGAACTACGAAATGGGTCACTTTCTTTAAATGGATCCCCTCCAAATGGGTCTAGCAAAAGAGTTAAGAGATGTAAACAAAATGTACTGCTTTACAGGTAAAACACTAGACAATGTGCTATACGGAACAATCCTGCATTAGCAAGGAGTCAGAACAAATATGTCTTTATCTCAAACTTATTTATCAAATAATAAATGATTGATATATTCTACTCTAAAAAAGGAGAAAACTATTATGATTATTTAAAATTCCAATTAAATTGATGTTTTATGGAGTTTATATTACAGTTATGAACTACATTTAATAAAATTGTATATACCTTAATAAACTTCTTCCTGAGCTCACTCACACGTGCACACATACTCTGGGCTCCCCAGTTTAAACTAAAACACACACACACTCTCTCTTCTCTCTCTCTCTGGGCTCCCCAGTTTAAACTGAAAATCTGAAGTCTTGGAAGGCCAGCTCTATACTGGGCATATCTATATTTGGCTACAAATTATATCCCACCTGTCTCAAAGGAAAAGCTTTTACCTGTTGAAACAGGTGGTTGTTCTGAAAAAGGATCATTCTGGAATGGATCATCTAGGTAAAAAAAAGAAAAGTATCTTGTTTTGTCACCTACTTAGAGAATGTCTCCACTGCCCTATAGTTTGGACTAATGGGGTATGAACAGCAGGCACACCAAAGTGCTGCACTGTAACTCCCCTGTGTAGATGCTGCGGGAGCAAACTTAAAAGAGTAAACTCTAGACCTTTAAGTTTGTACCCAGAGCATCCACACAGGGAAGTTACAGTGCAGCACTTCAGTGAGTATTGCTCTTCACACCCCTTAGTCCAAACTGCAGGGCACTGTAGACATACACTCAGTTAATAAGATTAGCACAGTTGTAAAAATACATTTATAGTACAATATGGTCCTCTGGTTCTTATATTAGCCATCAGTTACTTACTGCCTTTGAAAGGGTCTGCTCCTTTAAAAGGATCAGATCTGAATGGATCTTCGGCCTGGAATGGGTCTGTATGCAATTCTTGTGTATTATTACTAAACAATAAAGCTTTATTCTTGAAGGGATCATCCTAGAATTAAGAAGAGAAATATTACAAAGATGTTATCAATATTAAAATGATTAATCATCCAGTTAGAATTCTGATGCATCTTATTCCTGTTAAATGTTATTTTAATTTCAAGAAGCTCCTTATTGAAGCCAGAAGTGCCCTTTAAACTGAAGCAAATGTCATAAATACATTGCTTGAGGCTACACAGATCAATAACTGCATACAGCACACAAAAACGTGTTATTTCTGATTTTTGCATATTAATTTCTGAAATGCCTTCACAAACTTTCTAAAATTCCACCCATCTAGATTTTGCAAAAGCCCCAACTCCATGTAAAACATCTTAATTTCCAAGATAAATATATCTTTCCACAAATCTTTGGCTATTGATCGCTGTCTAGACTATAGTGGAGAAGGAACAATTATAACAAAACTGTTTCGAATGGATCTAACCCAGTCCATTTGACAAGCAAGAACAGGGATGGATTTCCTTCTAAAAACATGCTACCCTAGCTATGCTGGAAACTAACTCTTCTACACAGATGTAATCCATAGCATAGTTTTCAGGTTAACTATGGTTATTGCTAGCACAGCTCAAGCCAATTTTGATAAACTAAAAATAACAAGCCACAACCACAACACATGAACTGACGTTGTGTCAATTCTTCATCATAGCATTTGTTTGTATGATATATCCTTATACCCTTGTCTTTGCCTATTTTGTGTCTTTTGGACTGTAAAACCTCTGGAGTAGGGATTGTCGCTTATCTATGTTTGTACAGCACTCAGTACAATGGAGCTCCAATCCTGATTGATGCCTTTTGACCATAATAAATGTTTACTAACAACGACAGACAAGGCCTTAGAGTTTACAAAGCTAAAGGATCTCGCCTCAGTATAGAAGACACAAATGAAGAAGTCTAAAATTAAATTTTTCAACAGCAAAAGAAACAAAATACAGAGGAGGCAGGAAGGATTAAGAAACAGGAAAGAAACAAATGCTTTACAAACTTTTCTATATGAACATAGAGTTTTCTTCCAATAAGTGGTTCTCAGTCTTTACCAATAAAAGCAACATTCCAGAGACGTCCACTTGAAATTGAATTTGACAATAACCATTCAAGCACAAAGACTGAGCAGCAAAGTATTAAAAAACAACAAGTCTGTGAGAACATCACTGTTCTGAGATAATCCCTTTCTTTTGCAAGTGTTTTCCCTTTGTTGCTTGAGCAGAGACAAAGTAATGCAAGGCAGAAAGGTACAGTACTTTCTGAATGCTTATTAGGCCAGTGTACTAAATATACTATATACAATATAGTGATATTCTATAAGTATTTGCATATTAATGCTATCACATTTCACTTAAATGTTTATTTTGAAATAGATCAAAGTGCTTTGGATACCTAAAAACAGAAACACTATCTAGAAAGCTATTCTACTTTCACTTTTATATAATCAAGACTTCTAAAATAGCAAAATAAAATCTGATTTCTACAAAAAATAAAAACAAAACCAATAAATATGGAAAAATAAAATTTTCTTGAAACTCCCTTCAAACTGGGTATTTTGTAGACAGTGTTCATAACTTTTTAATTTTACAAAAGATTTTAAATGACAATTATTTAAAAGAGCAAACAATTTCAACCTTCCTCTTATGCTGGGATAAATTGTGGTCAGGTATAATAGCAAATGTAGAACAATGAGCTTTGCTCAAACAAGACCCAATCCATCAGCACATCTCTTTGACTTGACTTTTTCCTTAGATAGGCCTCCAAATTATGAATGGGAGCTCACGGTACAATCAGGCTAACCCTACAGTAAGCATCTTATTTACAAAAGGGTTTGCAAGATGGCTTCCCTTGGAGAGGACACATGAACAGCATATGGATGGATACAACATGACGACAAAGTTGGAGAAATGAACATACAAATTATAAACATTGGTTGTTTATGTAATTTACTAAGGATTAGTATTAGTGATAGCTGCCTAAAGGAAATCAGTTAAGAGAGTTCTTAAGATCCTGAAGGAATATATGGAGGCAAAATACACAGCTAAAATAAATATACTGGATAAGAGAACAGTGATGCTGGGAATATTTTAGAGGAAGACAAAGACGTCCATATATTATTTTTTGGATAAACTTGTGGTTTAGGTTGTATTGCTGAAGTGTGTAAGTGTACAACTCACATCCTACAGAAAAGCAGAAACCGTACATGACTGAAGGACTCCAAGAGAACAGCTGGACTGGAATTTAAAATAAATTTTTCCCTATTTTGCTCAGCCCAAAAGTCAGACAGGCAACACATTACAGTCTGGTCTACATTTAAAACTTTTACCTACATAACTATGTCACATAGGAGTATGGGGGAAAAAAATCACAACCATAACCAATAGCTATGCCAGGAAAAGCTCTTGCATTCATGCAGTTATACTGGCAACAATTCCTTTGGCCAGTATAGCTTATTTAGTTTGAAGAACTGCTATAAGCTATACCAACAAAAAGACTTTTTTTGCTGGAATAAGTTGCATCTCCAGGAGGAGAGTTTGACAGTACAGCTATACCAGCAAACTATTTCTAGCATAGATAAGACATAAGAATTAATCGTCACGAGAACTAAAATGTTCTAAGCCTGTGGATGGAGGCTGCCATCTTGCAGAGATTACAGTACCTTTTAAGGTCACACAGTCAACTAAATAAAAATCTTTTTACAATTTGAGTTTAGGTGCAAGTTACAAATCTAATGATTGTGAAATGTATTTTACACTGCATTGAACCATAAATCCACTTGTTACTTTAATTCAGTCTTTACCATAGCTCCAAAATTGCCTCTTTCTTTCTGTGCAATTCCTTCACTTATGTCCGCTAAATTCGTCATACTACCACCATGAATCCCATTCAGAGCTTCATTATTTTGTTCAATACTTTTACTGATTTCCTGGTGACTCTCTTGAAGTTGAGAAAGTTTACTTCTTGCCTAAATAATGAAAAATATTTCAGTATCATGCAGGATTAGACATACACTCATATGAGCAAGCAACTAGCTACTCTTTGAGAATGAAAACTAGTTCTCATTGACAAATCTGAACATTGCATTCACTCCGGAATTTGGTTACTGCAGGGCTCCAGAGATATGGGAGTAATTCTGCGTGAGGTTAAAAACAATTGTCAAAGTGTTACAGTATTGTCCTGACTATTTTTTTTTTACATGAACTGGCAATCAAACTACTAGTCTGCAGTCACAAAACCCTATGCAATTATAGCAGTCTATTTTTCTTCTGCAGGATTCACTTTGTAGGTGCAGTTCATCCCTTCCTAAACTACTGGGCTTTAAAAGAGGGAGAAAGATGTGTATAAAACTACAGAGAATACCTGATTAATTTCTTCTTGTGTTGATTTTAAAGATTTAATTATTGTTTCAAGTTGCACTTTTCCTGCTTGGATACTCTGTTCTAGCTGAGTCTCTTCTTGCTGGAGACGATTCAGCTCTGCTTTTGCCCTATTCAGATCATCTTCCTGTGATTTTAAATCTGATTCCTGAGACTGAATCTCCATTTTCAATGATGAAATCTGAAAAAAATTGCCATGCAGTGCCAACTTTAAAGTGCAAATTGAAATTAAAGTAACATTATTATTAATTGTGATAATTAATATTTCATTATATTCAAGATACTCAAGATAGTTAAGTCCCAGGCAGACTGCAAAGAGCTACAAAAGGATCTCTCAAAACTGGGTGACTGGGCAACAAAATGGCAGATTAAATTAAATGTTGATAAATGCAAAGTAATGCACATTGGATCCCAACTATACATATAAAATGATGGGATCTAAATCATAGGCGCAGACTTCCCCTCTTTCCCCTGGGTGCTCAACACCCCCTCTGCTGCTGTCCCCGCCCCCACTCCACTCCTTCCATTAGGCCCCGCCCCTTCCCCACCCCCATTCCAACCCCTTCCCCAAAGTCCCTGCCCCAACTCCGCCCCCTCCCTGCCAATATTCCAACTCCTTCCCCAAATCCCTGCCCCGGCCCTGTATCTTCCCCGCCTCCTCCCCTGAACGTGCCACGTTCCTGCTCCTTCCCCTCCCCCCCCAGTGTGCTAACGCTGCCAAACAGCTGTTTGGTGGCAGCCGGGCAGAAAATGCTGGGAGGTAGGCGGAGGAGCGGGGACGTGGCGTGCTTGGGGCATAGGTGCCGACTCTGTGGGTGCTCCGGGGCTGGAGCACCCACAGGGTAAAATGGGTGACCCCACCCCGCCCCCCTGCTCCAGCTCACCTCCACCTCCACCGCGAGCGCACCACTGCATCCTGCTTCTCCCCCTCCCTCCCAGCCCTTGTGCCGCCAAACAGCTGATTCGCGCAAGCATGGGAGGGAGGGGGGAGGAGGAGGAATGCGGCGTGCTGGGGGAAGAGGCGGGGCCAGGGTGCAGATTTGGGGAGGGATCCAATGGGACAGGGAGGGGGCAGAGTTGGGGCAGGGCCAGGGCGGAGTTGGGGGCGGGGGGGCATGAGCACCCACCGGCGCCAACAAAAGTTGGTGCCTGTGGCTTGGGGGGGGAGGAGGAGATGGGGCGGGGAGTGAGGGGAGCTTGGCTGCCGGTGGGTGCAGAGCACCCACTAATTTTCCCTGTGGGTGCTCGAGCCCTGGAGCACCCACAGAGTCAGCGCCTATGGTCTAAATTAGCTGTTACCACTCAAGAAAGAGATCTTGGGGTCATTGTGGATAGTTCTCTGAAAACATCCACTCACTACAGCGGAGGTAAAAAAAGCAAACAGAATGTTGGAAATCATTAAGAAAGGGATAAATAAGACAGAAAATATCATATTGCCTCTATATAAATCCATGGTATGCCCACATCTTGAATACTGCATGCAGAAGTGGTCACTCCATCTCAAAAAAAAAAAAAAAAAAAATTGGAATTGGAAAAGGTTCAGAAAAGGCCAACAAAAATGATTAGGGGCATGGAACAGCTGCCATATGAGGAGAGATTAAAAAGACTGGGACTTTTCAGCTCAGAAAAAGACAACTAATAAGAGGGGATATGATAGAGGTCTATAAAATCATGACCGGTGTGGAGAAAGTAAATAAGGAAGTCTTATTTACTCCTTCTCATAACACAAGAGCTAGGGGTCAACAAATGAAATTAATAGGCCGCAGGTTTAAAACAAACAAAAGGAAGTATTTTTTCACACAACACAGTGTCAACCTGTGGAACTCTTTGCCAGAGGATGTTGTGAAGGTCAATACTATAACAGGGTTAAAAGAAGAACTAGTTACATTCATGGAGGATAGGTCCATCAATGGCTATTAGCCAGAATGGGCAGGGATGGTGTCGCTAGCCTCTGTTTACCAGAAGCTGGGAATGGCCGACAAGGATTACCTGTTCTGTTCATTCCTTCTGGGGCACCTGGCATTAGCCACTGTTGGAAGACAGGATACTGGGCTAGATGACCCTTTGGTCTGACCCAGTATGCCCATTCTTATGTTCTTATAGTAAATGTTAGTTACAACATCTGATCTGTCAGCTGCTAAGGAAAGATAAAACCAACTTACTTAATTCAAGGAAGTAAAGTAAGTTAAAACTCATCTGGAGTTAGGATTCTTGATGTAAGCTATTGATATACATAAAACCCAGGGAATGCAATTGATAACTTATACCTATTAGAAATAAGACACTCATTAAATACCTGGTTTAAAAGTTCCTTTAGTGCTTTTCCTGTGGATTCCAAAACTCAGCTGAAGGAGATCACCACTCCTTTTCCTGTGACTTTTTTTTTTTAAAATACACTGAATACATTTATTAAACTGGTCAGCTTTCAGCAGAACCAAATTTACAAGGGTTATACCAATTTCCTGTTTCTTATGTACCCATATGACCGGTGTGACGGGATCCTCAGGGTGCATCCTGGGAATGTGGGACCACTGTGCCCCCTTAACTCTCCAGCCTGGGCTGTCTCTCACAATGCCTTGCTAGTGACAAGCAGCAAACCCCTCCAGGCGCTGTTATCACTCAGCACAACTGCATGTGGAGTCCTACACCCAGCTAGATTGCATGAATGTTCCCAGAGCCACTCATGAATCTCACAGAATAAGGCACCAGCCAAATCTCCCCAGCTCCCAGCCTTGTACCTCAGGAATATACAGTCTTGCATTGCTCAAGACAAGCAGTGAAAGTTTATTAATTGGTTCCCCACTTCATCAATGGAAAGTGGATATACACCAGCCTTTGTAAATCTGAGCAGATTTACCAAACACTTCAGGCAAACTCACTGGTAGAGATAAACAGTAAAACAAGTTTATTGATTACAAAAGATAGATTTTAAGTGATTATAAGTGATAAGTCAGAGTTAGTTACCAAAATAAAATAAAATATAAGCATGCAGTCTAAACTCTCAACTTTATTAGATTGGGCAACATCTAGATTAAGCAGTTTCTCACCCCACTGGATATTGCAGTTCATATTACACAGGTTTCACCCTTGAAACCTGGGGCCAGTCTCCTCTGTTGGAGTCTTTAGTCTTCTGAGTGTCCTTGTTGCTTGCGGCGTAGATGGGGGGAGGAGAAAAGGCCAAGCATGGGGCCACTGTGTTCTGTTTTATACCCTTAGTCCATGTGCTTGGAGAACAAAAGTCTAGGCATGTCTGGTGGGCATTGCTGAGTCCCCAGGCAAGGTTGAGCAGGCCCCTGGTGTGGCCTTATGCAGGCGAGTCATTGAATTGTAACTCCCTTGCTGGACAATGGCTGTTGATGGTTGTTTGACACCTGCCTGGGCATTGGTTACTTTCCTTGCTATTGTCTCTGGGGAACTAATATCTGGCCGATTCCCCAACTTACAGCATGATCATAACCTTTCCCCTGATATCTTACATGGCGTCTTTTATATGCAATATCACAATTATATAAATGAGGAATATGGGGATTACAGGGCGCTCCCCTGTTGTGTAGAGTGTCACAACCGGTCATACTGAGTTTCTATAAAAAGACAACATGTTGACTATACTGAAATCATGTTATAAATGAACAAGCAAACTTAAAATGTTGATCATTACAATAATGCACCTTAAACATTTTCTGTATTGAAACTTTAAAAAGACTCAAAACCAAACTTCCCAGCTTTGAGCCTGGTTCCTCTAAAATTGGCATTTTCACCTCTAACATGAATAATATCTAGTTGGGCAACTTGTAAATGTTGACAGAGTCCACAAGACAAGAGGAATATTATTGCTTAATCCTACTTCCCACTTTTTATTAACTTTTTCCTGTTTGTCAGGATATTAAAGAAGTTCACTTATCTGTATTTTCATCAGTGCATTAAAAGCCTGTGGCTTTAAGCACTAATATAGAACTGAAACACAGATTCTGATGTTTGAAACTACTGACTGAGTCAAATAAATACTTCCTGCAATTTTAAGCTACCAGTAAAACAAAGTTACCTAACTGAACAAGAGCACCAGAGCATTATTTATCTTGCTGTATTTCTTTTCTTCTCCATTTATTTATCCATCACAAGTAAAAGAACAACAAAATAGATGTATACGCGCTAACACCTTACAGCAGCACCCAAGAACAATACAAATGACTAGGCAAAGAGTTAAATAAGCTACTAAGATGGAAATAAAGGTCACAAGTGACTACCACATAAACTGATGGGAAAGTGATAGGGAGGTGTGCACCATGAATCAATACATCCTTTAGGGTTTTGTTTTTAAACACTGTATCATTAAAAGATCAGCATGTTCACATGTTTACCTAAAGGACCCTAAAACTTTAGACATTAATGAGAGTTAATATTCTTTTGGAAGGGTCTCTTCTCCCAGAATATGGAGATAGAGTATGCTGGACTCCTCAGATAGCCAGATACTCTATTCAGATATTTCAAAAAAATAATCAATGCAATGTTATCAGCCAAAAATATATTTTGGCTGATAACATATGATGACACTGCCTCAATGGAACAGCCAGCCTGTTTTAAGGAGAGAGAAAACTAAATTTTTAAAGCAATTCCTATAGTGCACAGAACAAGGTGGTCACGCCTGGATTATCCACTTCCACAGACTGATGCCATCTCTGTGTTGATGACATACCAATCCACTTCTCTATCACAATTTATACCCATCACCTGTGCCTTTCTAACATCTCCTCTTGCAGATGGACTGCCACATCTCAAGCTCAGCATGGCAAAAACTGATCTTCTCAACTTGTGTGATATTCTTCATTTGTCTACATCTTGGTCACTGCCTTGATTCTCCTCCTCTTTGGCTCATAAGACCATAAGAACGGCCATATTGGGTCAGACCAAAGGTCCATCTAGCCCAGTATCCTACCGACAGTGACCAATGCCAGGTGTCCCAGAGGGAGTGAACCTAACAGGTAATGATCAAGTGATCTCTCTCCTGCCATCCATCTCCACCCTCTGACAAACAGAGACTAGGGACCCCATTCCTTACCCATCCTGGCTAATAGCCATTAATGGACTTAAATTCATGGAGGTTATCTAGTTCTCTTTTAAACCCTGTTATAGTCCTAGTCTTCACAACCTCCTCAGGCAAGGAGTTCCACAGGTTGACTGTGTGCTGTGTGAAGAAGAACTTCCTTTTAAACCTGCTGCCCATTAATTTCATTTGGTGGCCCCTAGTTCTTATATTATGGGAACAAGTAAATAACTTTTCCTTATTCACTTTCTCTACGCCACTCATGATTTTATATACCTCTATCATATCCTCCCTTAGTCTCCTCTTTTCCAAGCTGAAAAGTCCTAGCCTCTTTAATCTCTCCTCATATGGGACCCTTTCCAAACCCCTAATCATTTTAGTTACCCTTCTCTGAACCTTTTCTTATGCCAGTATATCTTTTTTGAGATGAGGCAACCACATCTGTACGCAGTATTCAAGATGTGGGCGTACCATGGATTTATATAAGGGCAATAAGATACTCTCTGTCTTATTCGCTATCCCTTTTTGAATGATTCCTAACATCTTGTTTGCTTTTTTGACTGCCGCTGCACACTGCGTGGACATCTTCAGAGAACTATCCATGATGACTCCAAGATCTCTTTCCTGATTAGTTGTAGCTAAATTAGCCCCCATCATATTGTATGTATAGTTGGGGTTATTTTTTCCAATGTGCATTTTTCCCCCAGCACCTTGTCTCAGCCACTCACCCTTCAGACTATCCAAAATGCGTCTGCTACAATATTCATTCTCCTGATCACAGACTAGATCACTCATCACTTTCAGTCTCTTCAATGGCTTCCTCTTGTCTTAGGGCTTGTCTACACAAACATTTAGCTTTCAGCAAGCTGGGGTGTGAAGCTACTCCCACTAGCCTGCCATGAATTAACTGTCCATGGGGACCCTGGGGACCTGTTAGTGCACGTCTTCCAACAGTGGCTAGTGCCAGATACTTCAGAGAGAATGAACAGAACAGGGCTATTATAGTGATCCATACTCTGTCATCCAGTCCCACCTGCTGGCAGTCAGAGTTTTAGGGACACCCAGAACATGGGGTTTTGTCCCTGACCATCTTGGCTAACAGCCATTGATGGACCTAGCTTCCATGCACTGATCTAATTCTTTTTTTAACCCAGTTATACTTTTGGCTTTCACAGCATCCCCGGCAACAAGTTCCACAGGTTGACTGTGTGTTATGTGAAGAAGTACTTCCTTGTGTTTGTATAAACCTGCTGCCTATTAATTTCCTTGGGTGCCCCCTGGTTCTTGTATTATGTGAAGGGGTGAATAATACTTCCTTATTCACTTTCTCCACACCATTCGTGATTTTAAACACGTCTCTCATATCCTCCCTTCAGTCATCTCTTTTCCAAGCTGAACATTCCCATATGAGGAGAGATTAAAAAGCTAGAAGCTTCTCCATACCCCTAATCATTTTTGTTTCCCTTCTCTGTACTTCCATTTCTAATATATATTTTTTGAGAAGGGGTGACCAGAATTGCACCCAGTTTTCAAGGTGTGGGCATATCATGGATTTATTAAGTGGCATTATGATATTTTCTGCCTTATTATCTATCCCCTGTGTAATGGTTCCTAACATTCTGTTAGCTCTTTAGTCTGTTGCTGGACATTGAGTGGATGTTTTCAGGGAACTATCCACAATGAGTCCAAGATCTCTTTCTTGAGTGGTAACAGCTAATTTAGAACCTATCATTTGGAATGTATAGCTGGGANTGTCTTATTCGCTATCCCTTTTTGAATGATTCCTAACATCTTGTTTGCTTTTTTGACTGCCGCTGCACACTGCGTGGACATCTTCAGAGAACTATCCATGATGACTCCAAGATCTCTTTCCTGATTAGTTGTAGCTAAATTAGCCCCCATCATATTGTATGTATAGTTGGGGTTATTTTTTCCAATGTGCATTTTTCCCCCAGCACCTTGTCTCAGCCACTCACCCTTCAGACTATCCAAAATGCGTCTGCTACAATATTCATTCTCCTGATCACAGACTAGATCACTCATCACTTTCAGTCTCTTCAATGGCTTCCTCTTGTCTTAGGGCTTGTCTACACAAACATTTAGCTTTCAGCAAGCTGGGGTGTGAAGCTACTCCCACTAGCCTGCCATGAATTAACTGTCCATGGGGACCCTGGGGACCTGTTAGTGCACGTCTTCCAACAGTGGCTAGTGCCAGATACTTCAGAGAGAATGAACAGAACAGGGCTATTATAGTGATCCATACTCTGTCATCCAGTCCCACCTGCTGGCAGTCAGAGTTTTAGGGACACCCAGAACATGGGGTTTTGTCCCTGACCATCTTGGCTAACAGCCATTGATGGACCTAGCTTCCATGCACTGATCTAATTCTTTTTTTAACCCAGTTATACTTTTGGCTTTCACAGCATCCCCGGCAACAAGTTCCACAGGTTGACTGTGTGTTATGTGAAGAAGTACTTCCTTGTGTTTGTATAAACCTGCTGCCTATTAATTTCCTTGGGTGCCCCCTGGTTCTTGTATTATGTGAAGGGGTGAATAATACTTCCTTATTCACTTTCTCCACACCATTCGTGATTTTAAACACGTCTCTCATATCCTCCCTTCAGTCATCTCTTTTCCAAGCTGAACATTCCCATATGAGGAGAGATTAAAAAGCTAGAAGCTTCTCCATACCCCTAATCATTTTTGTTTCCCTTCTCTGTACTTCCATTTCTAATATATATTTTTTGAGAAGGGGTGACCAGAATTGCACCCAGTTTTCAAGGTGTGGGCATATCATGGATTTATTAAGTGGCATTATGATATTTTCTGCCTTATTATCTATCCCCTGTGTAATGGTTCCTAACATTCTGTTAGCTCTTTAGTCTGTTGCTGGACATTGAGTGGATGTTTTCAGGGAACTATCCACAATGAGTCCAAGATCTCTTTCTTGAGTGGTAACAGCTAATTTAGAACCTATCATTTGGAATGTATAGCTGGGATTATGTTTTCCAATGTGCATTTCTTTGCATTTATCAAAGTTGAATTTCCTCTGCCATTTTCTTGCCCAGTCACCCAGTTTAGTGAGATCCCTTTGTCATTCTCTGCAGTCATCTTTGGGCATAACTATCTTGAGTAATTTTGTATCATCTGCACACTTTCCCATTTCACTGTTTACCCCCTTTTCCCAGATCATTTATGAATATGTTGAACAGCACCAGTCCCAGTAAAGATCTCTTCCCTCCCTTTGTTTCCTTCCTATCTTTTAACCAGTTAGTGATCATGAGAGGGCCTTCCCTCTGATTCCAGGATTGCTTACTTTGCTTAAGAGCCTGCAGTGAGGGACCTTGTCAAAGGCTTTCTGAAAATCCAAGCACACTATATCCACTGGATTACCCTTATCCATATGCTTGTGGACAGTGTGACGCTGACAGATCAGCTCAAATCAAAACCACAGGCCAATTCACTTGTGTGTGGATATCAAAAAAATGTTAATGTTATTGTCTTCACATACCTGTTACCTGTAGTTTACTATCACATTACATTAAGCATACCTCGTATTTAATTAACCCTAGATCAAAAAGTGTATGTTAGTGAGAATTTACTTGATGTGAAAACTGCATGAAAACTAATGAAAGATTGTTTGGATTGTTGTAACTAAATGCACTGTGCATATCTTTGTAATTGGATTGCCCATCAAACAGGATTGGCACCTGGGAACTGTAAATGAAGAAGCATGCTAACTTCAAAGCATGGATCATTATGTTCAACAATGGGAAATCCACAGACTCAGTCTGCATTTAGTCAACAAAGAAAAAGCCTATGCTATGATGGAGACACTTACCAGATTGCTTTCTGGGGAAAACCGCTATAAGAATGGATTCAGGGAATAATCAGCTATCTCTGAACTGCTTTGGATTAAAATGGGGTGGAATACTGAACAAGTGGACAGAGATCCCCAGAATTACACTTGGTATACCTGAGGAACTTTTGGAAATCTAGCAGATTACTACAACTCTGTTAACATTTTGGACTTACAAACTTGGACTCACCTGTTAATGTACTTTACCTGCTTAACCTCTCAATAACTCTCATCCTTTTTTCCTTAGCTAATAAACCTTTAGTTAGTTTACTAGAGAAATTGGCTTCAGCGTTGTTTCTGGTCAGATCCAGAGTACCAATTTGATCTGAGGTAAGTGACCAATTATTTTGGATTAGGAGTAACCTAATGTGAGGTGATTTTTGGTTTTAATAACCTTTCATCACAAAGTCCAGTTTGTCTGGGTGGCAAGATTGGCAGGAAAGCCTAAGAGGACTGTCTGTGACTCCATGGTAAGGCTAATATAGTGATCAGGAGTTCACATTTGTTACTGGCTTCGTGAAATCTAATAATAGAATATACCACCAGTTTGAGGTGTCTGCCCTGTTTTCTGACAGTCTGACCCAAGTTCGGCACTCACAGTGGTGAGCCACTTAAGACAGAGTGACAGACGCCCTCTGAGAATTCTAATAGACTGATGAGGCATGACTCTTCCCCAACATATTCCATTCATCTACCTGTCTGAGAATACTGTTATTTACTATAGTTACAACCAATTTGCTTGGTACTGAAGTTAGGCTTACCAGCCTGTAATTGCCAGGATTGCCTCTGAAGCCTTTTTAAAAAATAGACGGTACATTAACTACCTCCAGTCATCTGGTCCAGAAGCTGATTTAAGCAATAGGTTACATACCACAGTTAGTAGTTCTGCAATTTCATGTTTGAGTTCCTTTAGAACTCTTGAGTGAATACTATCTGGGCCTGGCAACTTATTTCTGTTTAATGTATCAATTTAATTAAATTAATTTAATTTAATCAAAGCCACCTCTACTGACACCTCAATCTGGGACAGTTCCTCAGATTGGTCGCCTAAAAAGAATGGTTCAGGTGTGGGAATCTCCCTTACATCCTCTGCAGTGAAGACTGATGCAAAGAACTCAATTAGCGTCTCTCATTCCCTTCAATTCCCCCTCCCTTTGCTCCACCCTACCCTTTCACCTAATCCCTCCCTTTGAACCATCTTCCTCTGCTCCCCCATGTTGGAACTCCAACCCCACACATCTCTTTCGTGCACCAAAAAAGTAACTTCTCTTTACTGTATTCCTCCTCAAAACATACTTCTCTCCTGAAACACTGGTATGATAATCTTTCATAAACATTGCCACTACCTGTACCACTGCCCAATGACAGTAGCTCCTGTGGAGAGGGACCATGCTTTTCATGTACTGTATGGTGCTCAATAAATATTCATGACTGTTAGAAAAGCTATTCAAGTTAATAAAGCCCTTTTCTGCACCTGTGTGTATTTGTATGGTATAGGCGATTAAGAGCAAAATTAGCAGGCAAAACAAGAGTTATTTACCATATTGATAAACCGTTTTCCCCCCCAATAAAAGATGCAATATGCATGATCACCTCCAGAATTAATACACACTCACCATCTGTGTTTCTTCCTGGCATTTCTGCCTCACATCATTTAGCATATCTTTCAGTTTGGCTTTCTGCTGGTCCATTTCATCTAGGCGGTCTTGAGCATCTTGTTTCTGAGCTTCCAGCTCTTGCAAGTTACTTGTTTCTCTGTCTAAATCATTTTGCAGTTCCTGAAAAAAGTTCCACAACATTATAGACTACACTTAACCGATGTCTTGTGACAAGCGGTTAAGCTTAAAGAGACACACTGAAGTAGGCAAACCCCAAATTCAACCTGCCTGTGTTGCCTATAGAATTTCCCCCATTCAAAGGTCAGTGCTTTTTGTAAACAGATTAAAAAAACAACAACAAAAACTGCCAGCACTTCAGCACTCATGAGTAATCTACTATAACAAATCAATGTCCATGCAATGGGAGAAGAGTCTCAGAAGACAAGGATTTCAGCTATTCTAAGCCTATTATAAATGATTTTTAGAACATAAATTTCAGAATTTAGATGGATACCTTCACAAAGTTGTTTAAACAGTATTAATGAAGCATTAACAAAGAGAAACATTTTCTATTATATTCTATACTATCTGTATTTTACGCTAACCAGCATCAAAACAAAATATTTTCTACAGTGCACAGAAAAATGAAATCATTGCTACAAGTTATTCCCCCAGTGCCAGAATAAACATACCCAGATGAATTCATAAAGGAAGTAGTGTGGAAAAAAAAAAAGCTGTTCAAAACATGGATGGTGCTTCCTGTAGAATTTAAAGAAATGTCATTAATAATAATCCAGAGTTTTTACCTGAACTTCATTGGTTTTCTGTCTAATTGATTCCTCCTTTTCTCTAATGTCCTGCTCTAGTGAATACTTTTCTCTGTAGGGAAAACATTCACATGACTGATACAATTAAAATAAGACAATATTTTACAAAAAAATCAATTAAATGTTCTTTTGTAAACAATGCACAGATGAAAAAGCAATCCTACATTTGTGTCATACTTTCAAGAAGTAATTAAGAAATATGCTTTTTCATATTTAAAGACTGATTTGCCCCACAATCAGTCTCCTCACTTCATGCACTAGGCTCCAAGTAACCTTCTAGGCACTGCTCCTGCTCTCAGTGTAATCAGTGGGAGTTATTAACAACTTCAAAGACAGCCAGATAAGGCTCCTGAACTGTAGCATTCAAGAGACAATATAGGACCAATGGAAGTAATGATCACCAGTAACCAAAGGGAAGTAATACTGAAACTGTTCTACTAATCAGGGATTTAACTGTTCCATTTAATTGAAAAGGAAGGTTTTAGTTCGTGCAAAATTTACTTTACTTACCCTCAGAGTGACATTTCAGAATGAACTACTCTGGCTATAAATAAAAAAAATACAGTGAACAATTGGGTTCAACTATATAAAAGGTGATGGGATCCTATTTTTGATCGTACCATATATATACACACACACACACTTTTTTTAAAAAACAAGAATCTATGGAACCAATAAATGCACTGCTCCCTAATGAACTAGACTAAGAAAGGTTTCCTCTTTTTTGGAGGGCACAGCGGTTAGAAACTCTTATGCAATTTGTTAAGAGCCATCATTAGTGAGGAAAATCCTCCATTTCCCAGGTTCAGAATACTCAACTTTAACAGTACACTATATTTACCTCTGCAGATGTGCAATCTCTTGACTAATATCATCGAGTTCTTTCACCCCTGTAAATTCTCCTGATCCAACAGAACTTGAACTATCCTGTAAGAAATCAAAATATTCCATTATAAAGCAAGCCAAATGAAGAACAGGAATGCATTCTGGGCAAAGACTGAAGACACAGGATCCACCCCTCACTTTACACTTGGCCAATGTACATGGCAGAGAGGCATTGCTGGCACATGATGGCATATATCACTTTGGTAGATGTGCAGGTGAACGAGCCCCTGATGGTGTGGCTGATGTGGTTAGGTCCTATGATGGTGTCCCTTGAATAGATATGTGGACAGGGTAGGCACCGGGGTTTGTTGCATGGTTTGGTTCCTAGGTTGGTGTTTTTGTTGTGTAGTTGCTGGTGAGTATTTGCTTCAGGTTGGGGGGCTGTCTGTAAGCGAGGACTGGCCTGTTCTCCAAGGTCTGTGAGAGTGAGGGATCGTCCTTCCGGATAGGTTGTAGATCCCTGATGATGCGCTGGAGATGCCACTAGCTGTCACCTACAGCCCCCAACTAAAACCTCTCCA
Source organism: Platysternon megacephalum (assembly GCA_003942145.1). NCBI lineage: Eukaryota > Metazoa > Chordata > Testudines > Platysternidae > Platysternon > Platysternon megacephalum. Next base: position 217,283 of record QXTE01000096.1, read on the forward strand.
GCGCATCATCAAGGATCTACAGTCCTCGCTTACAGACAGTGCCTCCCCCCCCCCCAAACCTGAAGCAACTACTCACCACACAACAAAAACACCAACCCAGGAACCAAACCCTGCAACAAACCCCGGTGCCCACTCTGTCCACATATCTATTCAAGGGACACCATCATAGGATCTAACCACATCAGCCACACCAGCAGGGGCTCGTTCACCTGCACATCTACCAATGTGATATATGCCATCATGTGCCAGCAATGCCCCTCTGCCATGTACATTGGCCAAACCGGACAGTCTCTACGCAAAAGAATAAATGGACACAAATCTGACATCAGGAATCATAACATTCAAAAACCAGTAGGAGAACACTTCAATCTCCCTGGTCACTCAATAACAGACCTAAAAGTGGCAATTCTTCAACAACAAAACTTCAAAAACAGACTCCAACGTGAAACTGCAGACCTGGAATTAATTTGCAAACTTGACACCATCAGATTAGGCCTGAATAAAAACTGGGAGTGGTTGGGTAATTACAAAACCTAAACCTGATTTCCCCAATACAAATTTCCCCCTACTGTTACTCACACCTTGTCAACTGTCTGAAATGGGCCACTCTCATTACCACTTCAAAAGTTATTTTTCCTCCTTTGGTATCCTGCTGTCAATTGAATGGTCTCATTAGACTGACCTCACACTTGGTAAGGCAACTCACATCTTTTCATGTATTTATACCTGCTCCTGTATTTTCCACTCCATGCATCTGATTAATTGGATTCTAGCCCACAAAAGCTTATGCCCAAATAAAATTGTTAGTCTCTAAGGTGCCACAAGGACTCCTCGTTGTTTTTGCTGATACAGACTAACACAGCTACCACTCTGAAACCTGTAGAAGCTATAGTGACAGGCATTAATCACCAAACACAGAGTATTCTGGAAGTTAAGGGGCCAGATTCAAAGGTTCTCTCTCACTCCTTAAGCAGAGAAATGCTCATTAAATGATCACTGAGGAAAGACCTCAAGATTTGGCCTAAGTGTAATTAAAATCAGCATTCCTATTCCCCTGAAAAGTGACAGTATTTGAGAGAAAACTGTAAACCGAATCCTCTCAGCTTTCATTGGCTGTTTGACAATAAGGACATCTACAGTATTTAACTATATTTTTAAACAATACACTGCAAAAGGCTTCTTACTATTGTGATGAGAAAAATGGGCTTTTTTTCTTTTTAATCACAAAATGTGGTATTTTTTAGCAGAAACTAGCAACTCAGAATGAAGGAATAGGGGACCTGAGTTCCCAACTTACATGATTTAACGTCTTAAGACCCTACTTTGGGAAGATGAGGGATCCTTTGGCATGTATGTTTAGTTGGGGGTCAGGTAAGCATAAGGAAAACCTAGATACTAATTCTTAGAGTTACTAGACAACAGCTCCCTGTTCTCTAACACTACTCATATTTTATAAGTACAAACATGCACGGAGACTTGTACTGTTCACTGTGAATCACCAGAAACAGAATATGCCTTCCAACTTGCTTGCAAATATTTAGTTAAAAATATGAGCCACCATGTTAGTCTCTTAGGGTATGTCTACACAGCGCAACAGCGCTTTAACGTGGCTGTGTAGCTGCGGCTCCACTGCTGGGAGAGAACTCTCCCAGCGCTGTAATAAAACCACCTCTGCGAGGGGAATAGCTCCCAGCACTGGAGTACTATCTACACTGCCACTTTACTGCACTGAAACTTGCATCACTCAGGGGTGTGTTTTTTCACACCCTTGAGCGAAGAAAGTTTCAGCGCTGTAAGTGGCAGTGTAGACAAGGCCGTAGACAAATACAGCCCACTAATCAACATGAACAAAAAGTTCATAAACTACACTCAGATAAGGTGCCATTTTTTTCATGCTACATTTAACTATAAACATAGCAAATCAAAAATATGAAGCAATGAATTAAAGAATGAGTGGGAAGTTTAAGGATCTTGCACCAGGGTATATTTATTGGCAGCAATTTAATGTAAGTTACGGACCTAGTAATTTAATATGCCAACATTGAGCTACCTGTCAAAACAAGTGCTTGAAAAATTAATGGATCTCAGACTGTTGAAGGAGCTCATACCACCGGTTAAACAGCCAGAAGTGGCAGATTCACATTGTAATGACATCACCACACTGTTAGGTGTCATAGGACACTAGTGCTGAAGAGATGGGGAAAGACACAGAAATAAAGAACTCAAAGTTACAACTGGGCTATACAAACAAATTTGCATTCTTCAGGGTGTTCCAATTACTCACACGACGCATTTCTGTTAGCGCTGAGATCTCAGTTCCTACAGGGGTCAAGTAACCTGACAGAGTCTACAGAGAAAGGATATAGGAGAAATAGAAGAGCTTCAGAGAATGGCAACAAAAATGGTCACAGGCCTGGAAAGATTTCCATTTGGGGAGAGAATGAAAAGATTAAAGACTATATCATTTACAGACAAAATTATAAGAAGTGATATGACAAGTGCATTGTATGCATTGGATGAGGGCAATGTGAGTGTCAAGGAGGCCCATAGATGAAGGGTGAAATACATTTGAAACAGATAAAAGGAAATTCTCCCCCTACAATTCCGGAAACACACAATGCTTTGACCACCTGTAGAATTCACTGCTACAAGCTATTGAGGTAAAAAGCATAGTAGGATTTAGAAAAGAATTAGACATTTATGTGACTAATGTAGAGTATTATTAATACAGCTAATTACACTAATATTAGAAAGGTATAAGGGTTACCCTCATGCTTCAGGGAATAAACCATTAATTGCCAGGAATTAGGAAGTGATTTCCCCCATTACAAGGATTTTATACTTTCAAGGGAAGCATCTAGTACTGCCACAGTCAGAGACAGGACACCAGACTAACTCAATCATTGATCTGATCTGCTTTGGCAATTCCTGTGTTATTTTCATTGTCTTGCCAGGTCCATCTATTTCATATCGCTTCTAATGTCAACTTCTCAATTTCCCTTATTTTCTTTAGTGATCTTCTAATTTCTTAAGACAAGACTTAAAATTTTTCTGGTTTCTTCATCACAGCTGTTTTTATGAGTTTTCTGTTAATCTTGTAGGACTTCTTCCTTTGTGGCATCTGTGCAAAATTCTTAATCTCAGACTTCATTCAGAGCTATAATTCACTTTTAGATTATTAGCTCTACAAGACCTTCAAATTCAGTATTCACTCCTCCTTTCTAAATTTACTGAGTTTTTCCCTCTCTCTCTCTCAATGCTCAGCACAGCCACTTCCTACATTTCAGGTCAACTTGATGTAAGATGAGCATGCAGACAGAAAAATATACCCTATTTCAGAGCTCTTCTGTTTAGCTGTACTATAATGCAAAAAAGTGAGCTACTATCTGTTTATTTGATGCCTAGTCATTCATTTATGATTTCCTAGAGATGTGTGTCAGTCCTCCTATAGTGTCTGCAATGCTGACCTCTCCTCATACACCAAGAAAGATCCAGAGAAGTAGGAGGAGGATCTCTTTTGGGGTCCTTCTCTCATTTCCCATTTTCTGTAGGACTCCCAGAAGCAATGTTGACTACGTTTTTTTGTTTGTTTTTTTAACTGAACAAGGTACCACCTCCATGAAGCACTCTATTTTTGGCCTTGGGCAAACTTATACTTTTTTTATTTTTAAAGTGAGTAGTGTGTGTGTGTGGGGGGGGGAGGAGGCGGAATTGTGTGTGTGTGTGTGTGTATGTGTATGTGTATGTAAAGGTGTGTTGGGGCAGTGAAGGGTGTGCAGGGGGGACTACTCCATGGTGGCTCATCCCCAGTAGCACACACTAGTAGTTCCTGTCCCTGGGATTCACTCTGAAGCAGCCTTAAGAGCCTGGCCAGGCATGTGGGATGAGCAGGCAGTGGTGTCAGATGGACCTCCCCTGGGTTGGGGGTTTCAGCCACACACACACACCCGGGCACTCGCATAAAAGGGCCCAGTCTGCAGCTCCCTCCTCTGCTGCCTTTTGGCAGCAGCAATGACTACATTCCTGGAAACCAACTGCCAGGCAAAGTGGGTGGGGATGTGTGTGTGCGCTTTGACCATGTCAGACCACAGCTCCAGAACCTCCACTGACCTGGGCTGGCACTGCAGAGCCTGGCCAGGCCCCTCACCCGAGTTCATCTGTAATGGGAGTCCGGGAGTGTGCCCCCAAGACCTGAAGGGCTTCCACTCCCCTTGCAGGGAAGAAGTGGGGCTGTATGCACCCAGTCATCAAGACGGGGGGAAAGAGCAGAGTGGGTTCTTAAAGGGCCGCACCACATAAGAACATAAGAAAAGCCGTACCGGGTCAGACCAAAGGTCCATCTAGCCCAGTATCTGTCTACCGACAGTGGCCAATGCCAGGTGCCCCAGAGGGAGTGAACCTAACAGGCAATGATCAAGTGATCTCTCTCCTGCCATCCATCTCCATCCTCTGATGAACAGAGGCTAGGGACACCATTCTTACCCATCCTGGCTAATAGCCATTTATGGACTTAGCCACCATGAATTTATCCAGTCCCCTTTATCCACATCCCTGCTGAAGCTGCACAGAGGAGACGTGAGCAGCATGGCTGCACAGCTTACATAGAGAACATTGCCACAAGGCTCTGTCCTTAGCTCACTCTTTCTCACCCTTTATTCCCTAATTCTGGGTGACCTCATCCACTCACATGGATTTCATAGACATCCATTTCAATTACAGTACAATCCCTATTTTACAAACTAACTGTGGATTGAGTAGTTCATAATATTGAAAAATTCATAAAATTTAACATCTGAAAATTACAGTAGATATGGTGCATAAATACACTATGATACAGTGCATTGCCGTCTTTTTGTCTTTCAAACCATAGCAAAGCGATTTCCAGTGCACTGAAGGCATTGGGATGTGAAGGACTGTCAACTTGTTCTTCATAGACATTCATTTACATTATGTGGGATTTTTTTCCTCCCTCTCAGGAAAAATGGTTTGTATCACTGGTGCTGGTATGATTAGTGTTCATAAAATTGAAGTTCTACTGTACCATCTTTTCACCAGTCACTCCCCTCCCCCCCTCACTTGTTTATTTTTTCCACCTATTGGCTCTCATTGTATGCTAAGATTGTAAGCTCTTTTGGGAAGGGACTATCTTTATATTGTGTGTGTGTACAGTGCCTAGCAAAACCAGGCCAAGGTCCCTGGCTGGCGCTTGAAGGTGCTACTGCAACACAAATAATAAACAAGTCTACCTTCACTTCAGACCCGCCTTCCTCCAATTCCATCTCTCAGTCTCCTTCTATCTCATGACAACTGCCAGATGTCTCACTGTTAAATTTTATGTAGCCAAAATTGAATTTGTTTTCACTCCAAAGCACTTCCCCCAGTCCTCCGTTCTCTCTCACTGTTTGACAACACCACTATCATTCCTGTGCTCAGGCTCGCACCCTGGTAGACATCTTTAACTTCTCCTCTTTCTCTGAGTCTGCAAAATCTAGGCTGTGTCCAAATCATGCCACTTCTTCCTCCACAATGTCTACAAGATATACTCTTTCCTCTCTGTCCTGACAGAAAAACCTTTGCCCTTGTCTACTTGCTTGACTGTGTATTTCATTTTGCTCCCGCTCCCACTCCCTTTCCCCTTCTTTCTTCTTGTTACCCGGTTTATCAGAGTCTTCGAAGTTTATCAAAGAAAGGCCAGAAATCCTAAAATGTTTTCTGAAGTAAAAAAAAAATTAAATTACTTAAATAAGAACTTTGTCCAATTCATAACAGTTAATCATGTTTGTAGAAGATATAGCTGACACAGAAGTCAAACACTAAACATTTTAAAAGCACCTAAGTGATTTAGGGACCTACATCCTATTTCCAAAAGTGACTTGGGCACTTAGGAGCTTAAGTCTCAAGTTTCAATGACACTTAAGCACCTAAGTCACATTTGAAAATGTTACTCATCTATCTAATAGTACAAGGATCAATGGCAACAACAGTGAATGAAAAGTGTAAGCTTGGAAATAAGGTTAAGAGAGAAAGGGAGAGAGATACTTTATTAAGAGCAACTCCCATTCACTCACCTGAACTTGCTAAGTATGGCAGGGTTCTAGTCTAACCTATCATCATCATGCTGGAAAAGTTTTCCCTTATGTGAGAATGATTGATAAATAAGACAAAATATCACCACCACTTTTGTGATGAAAGATATATTTTTTAATAAAAATTTTAAACTGGAATTTTTCCAGGCACAAGGTAGGATTCCCTCTGGTAATTGTGAAACTGGCCTCATATTTTTGAAAGCTACCAAGGTAATGGACAACTCATTTAATATGATTTTTTGCAATTTATAACCAATTCATGAAGCATTTTTTGAAATCTGAAACTCAGTTATAAACAGAAGATTAACTTACAAGAATGTTTGTCTAAGATTCAATAATTCAATGGGTACAAAATATAAATAAAAAATTAACAGCTCTCAAAGCTAGTTACTTTCAAATCACATATTGGTCCAGTAGGGGCAATATATTTATTAATAACCAAGTACTTACTTGTATGGGAGTATTCCTCTCTGCAGGAGGGATCATATCTGGGGACAACACCTGTGGCGGATCAATCCCTTTACTGACCTTCTGTTGAATGAAATACATGGCTAGTGCAAACTGATCTTTGCTTAGCTTTCCCATCTGTCTTGTGTCTGCCAATGCCCTGTTAGAAATTGGTTATTCTTATCGTGAGTCAAAATGTGTTATAAACCAAACAACTATTATTATTACAATGAAATCTGAGATACAAATACATATAATTTTATTGTTGTTATGGCCTCATCAGAGCCCATTTCCTCACTGGAAAAGTTTTACACGCTGAGCTATGAATGTTTTATTAGATGCACTTAGCTGAATGAAACATCATCGTTTTCTTGGAAAAAATGCCTTTGACTTTTTAGCCAGTTGAGTGATAGGACTGCTAAAATGTTCCCCATTCATGGAATAGTCTATATAATATGAGTACTGATTGCAAGTTATGCCACTATTACAGAGACATGGTAAGGAGGGGTATGTTTTCAAAGTTTCATAGATCTCTCCAATGCCTTCCAAGTAGAATCATAGTATCATAGAAATGTAGGACTGAAAGGGACCTTCATAGGTCATCTAGTCCAGGCAGGATTAAGTATTATTTAGATCATCCCTGATAGGGGTTTGTCTAACCAGTTCTTAAAAACCTCCAATAACAGAGAGTCAATAACTCCCTGGATAATTTGCTCCAGCGCTTAACTACCCTTATAGTTAGGAAGTTTTTCCTAATGTCTAACCTAAATCTCTTTTGCTGCAATTTAAGCTCATTGCTTCTTGTTCGTAACCACTGAGGACAGGACAATTTAATCACCCTCCTCTTATAACAACCTTTTATACGTGAAGACTGTTATGTCCTTCCCTCAATCTTCTCTTTTCCAGACTAAACAAACCCAATTTTTTCAATCTTTTCTCGTACATCATGTTTTCTAAACCTTTAATAATTTTTGTTGCTCTTCTCTGGACTTTCTCCAATCTGTCCACATCCTTCCCAAAGTGTGGTTTTCAGAACTGGACACAATACTCCAGTTGAAGCCTTATCAATGCTAAGTAGCGTGGAAGAATTACTTCTCATGTCTTGCTTATAACACTCCTACTAATACATCTCAGAATGACTTTTGCTTTTTTTGCAACAGTATTTCATTGTTCACTCATATTAGTTTGTGACCCACTATAACCCCACATCTTTTTCTGCAGTATTCCTTCCCAGCCAGTCATTTCCCATTTTGTATTTGTGCAGTTGATTATTCCTTCCTAAGTGTAGTAGTTTGCATTTCTCCTTAGTGAATTCATCCTATTTAATTCAGACCATTTATCCAGTTTGTTAAAATCATTTTTAATTCTAATCCTGTCTTCCAAAGCATTTGGAACCCCTCCCAGCTTGGTATTGTTCACAAATTTAACAAGTGTACTCTCTTTGCCATTATCCAAATCCTTTATGAAGATATTGAATAGAACTGGACACAGGACAGATCCCTCCGGGACCCTACTCAATATGCCCTTCCAGCTTGATTGTGAACCATTGATAACTACTCTGAGTATGGTTTTCCAGCCACTTGTGCACCCACCTTATAGTAGGTTCATCCAAGCTACGTTTCTCTAGTTTGTTTATGAGAAGGTTATGTGAGATAGTATCAAAAGCCTTACTAAAGTCAAGATATATCACATCTGATTCCCCCCATCCATAAGGCTTGTTACCCCATCAAATAAACAGCTTTAAACTGAATATGAGAGGAAGGGAAGAAAATTGATTTGGTTGTTCTCCTTGAGAGAATTTATCCTTACTTATAAATGTATGCAATATTGTTGAGATAGTATGGTAAAAGAAGCCCTACAGCTATGAAGAAGAATAGCAGTGGCAGTCAACAAGGGAATTGCTAGTATCACATTTCTGGATGAAAAATGCTATTTCTAGAGTCAACTAGCTGAAAAAAAAAATCAAACCAAAGCAAAATCAAAACAACTAATGATGAAGTCTTACCATATATGTGCTAGAAGATTCTGAGACAGGCCTGAGTGTATAAAAATATCCTTCACTTCTTGGCCGCTCACATAGCCATCCATGTCCATATCAGTTTTTAAGAAAATTTCATCGTATCGCACCTTATCAGACATTGGTACCACCCAATTCACAGATGGCTGAAAAACAAAAAAGTTGTTATGTTAGCCAAAACCAAATACAACCTTTATTAATACACTGAGGGCTCACCTGTGCATAATGCTGAGTACCCTCAATGTCAACAGAAATTGAGGAGTGCACAACATATTGTAGGATCAAGCCTATGAACAGTGCACTGACATTTCCCTTCCCTTCAGTAATGTATCAAGATTAATACTGTATGTGAGCATCTCACAAATACTGAGAAACAGAATGTTCATAAACTGGGTACATTCTTCCTACTTATATACAGACTTACTAACACCCCAGACTGGTGTGCTTATTGACAGTGCTCTGCACTGCAACTCAGGAGATCCATACTGGAGTCCTGGGCGCAGATTCATCCCTACACTGCTGCCAGGGCTGATGCAGGGACAAGCTCCCTCTCTTGTGAGCCCAAGCTACTGATCATGCCAAAAGTGATCCAGCAAAACGTCATTTCACTATTTTGCACAGTTCATTGCAAAGGATATAAAAATTAACATGAGACTTGTACCTGTGTTTGCTTGATGCTGTGTTTGGGTGACAAACTTCCTGTGCTATTCAGGCTGTTTACACTACCATGGGATGGGGTAGAACGAAGGCTATCTTTAGGTGGAGGACTTGCAGGAAGAACAGGAACTGCACCAGGAAAAATTGGCGTCTTCTTTCTTTTGGAAGGTGGTATAAGTGGGGGGGGTAATACTGAGGGAACTGGCTCCTTCTCAAGAGCTCTATATACCAAATGCATTGCCTGCAAAGGCAAAAGTTAAAAATATCTGTAATACACCAATGAAGAGAGGAACACACAACAAAAAGTTTCCAATGGTAAGTGTCCAAAATACTAGGGAGAAGGAGGTAAACATGATAAGAGACAAGATTAGAGATATAGGTCAGAGCAGAGCTGTACATGACTTTGAATGCAGGACAAAATGTTTAAACTTGATACTCTGGGCAAGGGAGGGCCAGAGGAGGGTTTCAAGGAAGAAGACCATTTTAGTGGCTGTAATTTGAAATGATCTGGAGTAGGGTGCAGTGTGGATAATGAGCAGCCAGAAAGGAGGAGTTTGCAATGCTCAAGACTAAGTTCCAGGAAGCAATACTACCTACACGTTGCTTTGTCAAACTTTTAATGAATTCAGAATTTAAAACCTACCACAGCAAATTCATCCTTGTCCAGGTGTCCATCTTTGTCAATATCACTGAGATCCCAGACCTACAGTATTTAGACAAAAATTTTAATATAATATATGGAGATATACCTATCTCATAGAGCTGGAAGGGACCCTGAAGGGTCATCGAGTCCAGCCCCCTGCCTTCACTAGCAGGACCAATTTTGCCCCAGATCCCTAAGTGGCCCCCTCGAGGATTGAACTCACAACCCTGGGTTTAGCAGGCCAATGCTCAAACCACTGAGCTATCCCTCCCGCCCCCTGTTAAAGTTGAAGAACATGTTACAACAAATTTTATTAGTTAGAGTATAAGTAGGTTAGAAAATATTAATTGTATTAAGAATGTTAATGCCCTCTAGAAATTTGAGGTGCATTTTCTGAAGATCATATTAGTTATGGTAATATACACGGAAGCATATGTTTAGGGCTGACAAGAGACATAAAGGGATACAAAGTCTCATCTGCTCTAGCACTTATACTTCAGCCTATGTTATCATAACTAATATGATTATAATGGAGAGGCTGAGTGGTACAGTGGATAGGAGACAGGATGGCGACGCAGGAGTCGTGGGCTCTATTTCCTAGCTCTGGCATAGATTGCTGTGTGACTTTAAGCAAGTCTCTTTATCTTCTTGTGGCTGTTTCCTTTCCTGCACGTTATCTGTCTTGTCTATTTAAACTGTAAGCTATCTGGGGCAGGACTGTTTCATTTATATAGACCCTAGACATCACCAAAACAGAAATAATAATACAGAGTCTGAAGCCTTTTAACACCAAGTGCAGCATAATGTTCAAGTGCAAGATTAAACAATTACTTTTCATTCACATCAAGGCAAAGAAGGAAGTGGTCTTTCATGGTCAGAATGAAAGCATATTTCAGGAGAGATAGGGCTCATGTTGAACTAGTTGGAACCCAAACTTGGCCCTGGCACAGAACACACAGAACAGTGTATATAGTTAAGAATATGGTTTAAAAAAAAATAAAAGAAAAGAAAAATTGTTTAAGGATATTTACTGCATGTATTACATATTTATGAGGGGAGCCCCAGAAGTTCAAAGCTATTGCTCAAAAATAATACAGAATGTGTAACAAAAGTACAATGCAACACTATTTAAAACCCCTGGTTTACTGATGCTTTCACAGAACAACCTGTTTCAGAGTACATGCATGATAGTTGGAGTTTATATTTAAAGTTGGTTTAATAGCTCCTAGTTAGGAAAAAAAAAAAAGTAGAATATAATGCCCTAAAAGGCATTATTGCTTAGTTCAGGACAGCTTTTCTAACCAAGAGGCATTCACTTTCCTTTTAAACTGACTTGCTTTTCAATTTAGTAATTTTTAAACTAAAAGTTCTTGCTCTTAAAAGAATACAAGACAAATTAAGTTATCCAGCCTAGGGCCAAGTTTTTCTGTTGTTTTGCTTTTAAATGGACTACTTATTTAAGTGTCTAAATAATGGTTTAGAGAGCGTAACTTTAGGCAGCCATTTTTTAAAAATCTTGGCCTAGATCTGAACTATTGCTTCCATTTAAAGTAATGCTGTTATGATCAGTTACATTACATATTTAATTTCACTAGAAAGAGAAGTTACATTAAAGAATGGTTAGGAAAATTTGCCGCACACTTACCCTTCCTAGGATATCAAGAGGTAGCTTTGAGTTCATCAGTACTGGTTTTACTTTGTCTCCTGAAAGTAAACCGTTTACTGGCAAAAGGCTTTCAAAAATACCATCAAACTTTGCTTTTTCTTCCACCTAGTTGGTAAGAAATAGCCTGAATAAGTAAAAAAGTGTGCCTGTGTGAGTGTCGAAAATTAAATCTTGCAAGAAACTAAGTGACTGGTCAGTAATTTATCATTTTAACTTCCTAGTTTCCCAGTGCACACCTGTATGCTATATCCTAAACAGTGTACTGTATTTAGATGTAAAACTCATGGAACAGGCTTTAGGACCTTATTTTTCCTCAGTATGAAAACAAGCTTTCTGGAAATTACAGGACTGGGGTTACAATATGCATTTCTCTAGTGTTCTAGAAAGACAAAGCATTTTGATTCACACACTGGTGCCCAGATTTTAAGTTATGAAACTTTCAGAGATCATTTACACTACTAAGCAGTGTTACTTCCAAAGATTTTGCTTCCTACATTATAATATAATATACAAACTAGAAACCTCTATTTAAATGATTTGATTATTTAAATTTTCCACAAGCAGATATTTTATTTTACATTTATAACATAAAATTAGAAAAGTAAGTTATAAATACAGGATATGTAGCAAAAATTACTGTTTTCATTAGACCATACAGCAGGCATGAAAGAAATCATAATCTTAGAAGGTTGTGGGTTCAAGTTCCAAACTAATACTTGGGGATGGGATTGGTGAAGTGCTTCATTGTTCTTTAGATCAAACATTAACTCAAAGTGCCTTCTGCTCTGACTCTGGCAGCTAGGCAGAAGATAAAAATCTTAGAGCACAACCCTCATGTCCTGGACAATGCTTCTTTCAAATATTATACCAAATGCTGACAGAGGCTTGTTACAATACTTATATTAAATATAGAAATATATAAAAATCCATATTCAGTACTGTGTAACGTTCACATGTCTGCTTCAATAAAGGAAGGTGTTCCAAAGTGGGAAGTATGTTCTCTTGGTAAAATTAATCTATCAAACACAGCTGCCAGAAACAGAATTTACATTTAAAGAATGGATTCAAATGTATTGTCTTGTACACTTACCCTAACGGCCCAGTGAGCCTCTGTTGAAGGAGGTGTGATCAATAAGGGACTGCTAGTGTCATGCTAAAATGAAAAAAGTAAATATGTTTATGCACATGTAGCTTTCTCTTTAATATTTAAATGTTTTACAGATGGCTATTGATATGAAGTATTTCATTTGTTATACTGAAAAGAAAAACAAACTCTTGCATATCTTATCCAAATAGAAAAAAACTTTAAATGTCATATTATTATTATTAATTTGTATTATTGTAGCACCTAGGGGCCCAGTCACTAACCAGAACCCCATTGTGCTAGGTGCTGTACAATCACAGAAACAAAGACAATCCCTGACCCAAAGAGCTTAAAATCTATGTCCTGTAACTATCAGGAGACTAATTTGTAAAGTAGAAAAGATTTCCCCATTTTTCATTTTAAGCTTCAGTTCTAAACTTAAAATATCACTTACAAATTTAGGAGGTGGTATAGTCAAGTTTAGATTGCTCAAGTTAACATCATGGCCATTCTGTGCACATGCTACGAGTCGCAATGCAACATAGAAACCCTACAAATTCAAACACAACAAGTAAATGCAGGGCATTCTGTTAATAAAAAACAAGCAATCTAACTCACTGTTTTTAAGCAAGATAATCTGTATATTGTTTTTTATGATACTATGCAGATACCATTGTTTAAATGATGAAACCACATTTCATAGAATCATAGAATATCAGGGTTGGAAGGGACCTCAGGAGGTCATCTAGTCCAACCCGCTGCTCAAAGCAGGACCAATCCCCAATTAAATCATTTGGGGAGATGTTAAATTAATTGCTCTCACACTCCCATCCCTTCCATTTATTTCTATCTTTATATATTTCTACAGCTGGGTTTTTAAAGAAAAGAAAAGGAGACTTTGCAACAACTTTGTGTACAGCCTTTTTGGCATAAGGAAAGAAATCCAATCAATTGTATACATTCTAAAAAATGCTTTCCCACAATTAAGCCATTGTTGCCAAACACTTTTTCTTAAAAATGAACTAAGTTTTAACAAACACAAACCCCACAACCTGCAAAAGCTATTTAATATCCCAAATCATTAACAATAATATATGGGTAGACTTAGCCATTACATTTTAAAACAAAATTTGAAAAGCCGTTCTTCATTCATTTATTTGCCAAATCCTGAGTTCAGGTTTTGTAACTCTCTTCCAAAAACTGATGCCATTACAAACACCCACAGGAGCTGCCAGCATAGTTGCATTCCCTGTTCTGCCTTTGCAATGGAAACACACAATCCTGAACTCAAGATCTGGCAAGTAAGTGAAAGAGAAATTGCTTTTTAAATATATTTTAATGTATGTATTTGTAATTTAAGCTTAAATGGTCTGTTGGTGATTTGTGATATTAAATAATCTTTAAAATGTTTTCTTAATATTTGGAAGTTCACCTTCAATTTCTTGGACTTTAAGCATATCAAAATATTGTCAAATGCCCATATTTGCTACAGTATTTGATTAGTTTATTTTCATAATTTTTGTTAACCACAAATACCTAGAGTATTTTTAACAAGTTGCGACAGAGTGCTGAGAATCAGCAGCCGAACCAGCACTCTAGTCACTGTAAGTCCAATTTGTTTTTCCCAGTGAAGGGCCTGATTGAGGGAAGCAGGGGCTAATTACTAGATCAGTCTGAGCTCAGGGAGCTAAGGAGCTAGTTATTCACTAACTGGAAGAGTAGAAAGGCACAGGAAAGAAGTGTAAGGAGGAAATGAGAGAAAGAGAAAGGGTGGGAGAGGAATGGCAGGGCCAGGGTAAAGGGAGATCTCTGTGTGGATGATGTTTGTATAACACTGTAAACAGAGTTGCTGCATGGGACTCTAAATGGGTGGTTGTTGAGATAAACACAAATAAACTACATGTCGGTGTTTACAAACTGGAGGTATTAAAGCCATTTGAATGAGAAGACAGTAGAAGAGGACTGCGCCCTGTCACACATGTGCATTTATTTTTTCAAATGACAGAAAAATATAACTAACTAACGGAGATATCTCCAGATTATCCATATTAAATCATTTTAATTACATTAGTTTAGAATAGTAGATACATATTGGGGTATGAGGAGCACTGAAAAAGGCAGTAAAGCATGTAAGCACATGCGTAACGTCAATGGAACTTAAGTACTATCCTGAATTGGGATGCTTTCCTGAATCAAGGCCAAAGTGTGCAGGGTTATATGATAGATTTATGTTCATGTTCACTGCACATTTTATATACCTGTTTATCCAAGTACCCTTTACCCTCTGGGTCAGCCAAATCCCATATCTGTGGAAATAAAAATAATTTTAAAATTACTTACAAAAATACATGTATATTGGAAAGCTCAAATAGAAAACATTAGTACTTGAATTGTTTGTTTTATATTTCAAAATTTGAACTGCAAAATTTGCTTTATAAATTTTAAACCTCAAATTGTTAAAGTATATGTAAAAAAGAAAGTGCTCTTTATTTTAAAATCAAATCCTTCTTCACACAAAACCAGATGCAAACTCCATTGAAGTCAATGGGAGTCTGTCCATTACCTTTAATGACCTTTGGATCAGGCCCTTACATCCTACAATCTGAATTTCTCTTGCATTAGAGATCACATCACAACCAACATACACAGAACAGTGATCTAGCATTTTCCTGCACTCCCTAGCCTGCAGTTGTAGAGAGGAGCCCCCACTCCCTCCCAATAATCCTGAACTCAGGACCCAGCAGGTAAGTGAAGGAGGAACAGATTTTCTAATATTTTGTTTTAAAATTAGTAATTTAAAATCTACTCACTTTATTGTGTAATCTCTAATCAATCACTGTCATCTTTAACTCATTTCTCATCACAGCTAGTCTCTTTCTTTCTCAATAGGTTCTTATATCACCCTTATCACCACGGTATCTAAGCACCTTCCAGTAGTCCAATAAATGATGTGATTAACTGGTTACTTCTCTTTTACATATCTTCAGAATCTACACTTTCTTCAAAGCCTCCACCATTAAAACTTTTATCCAAACCCTAGCCATCTCCCACCTTGATTACTGTAACAATCTCTTGTCTGGCCTCACAGAATCACACCTCTCCCAGCCCGTCTGTCCACATTTTCCTCCTCCACATCTCCCCCTCTTTGGATCCCTCAATTGGTGGATTCCGGTCTCTTCCCTTCATTTTCCTTTTCCTCATCCATATATCTCAATATCTCTGTTCCCAGTTCCCCTTACTGCTACCTACACTTTTCTCAGTCATCTTGTCTGACTGCTTACTCCCTTTGTCTCCTCTTCCCACTCTTACCTTTGTGCCTTCTAAGATGCTGTCTCATGAGCATAGAACAGTCTCATTGACAAGGTGCTCCCTCTTCAAGCAATTCTTTATATGACCTTATTATTAACTATCCCCTCATCTTCCTTATACTGAGCTGTTTTATCTTGTGTGTTATAAACTTTTTGGGACTCTTAAAATATTCACAGGAGCAGAGCTTTAGTCAGTGCAACCAAGGGAGTAACAACCAATCTACAGGTAATCTGGAGTTCAGAAAAATCAGAGGTGCACTGTATTGCACACGCTCTCTAGCAAACCACATCCGCATTCACTCAATACCAGCTGTGATCATAATGCACAGAAAAAATACTGTATAATGTATGTTTGTCCCCATATAAACGCACACATACTTAACTTACTTTTCCAAGGATAATGTCTGGAAGACCTGATTTTTTAAGGAAGAGTGCAGCTTCACTAGCCCCAACTCTCCCTGTGTATGTTGGATCTACCTGGAAAACAAAAATTAACTGACTTAAGTATGTCAGCTACAAAAGCAAAAGTAGAGACTGGAGATTCTCCTGTCCTACCCAATATTAGAGCAGAGGGAACACTACAAGAAACTAGACTTAGAAAGGGGGAAAACAATTAAAAAAATATTAAAAACATACCTGTTTGTAATAAGTCTCATACAATGGATTCCCAGTGGAAAGCTAAAAAACAAAAAGGGTTGGTGGGTGGGATAAAAAAAATGAGAAAAGCAAGAATGGACCATGATCAAATATATTCCACTTTCAGGGAATGCCAAAAAAGGACATCCTGATATGAAACAAATTTATTCAAATTATTATTTCTGTATCACTAATATTACATATTTAAAATACAAAAATATATATTATGATATTGTTACAAATGTAACACCTTAAAGTTCTGAATCTAAAAATTAGGGTTCTGGCTGTATTGTTAATTGGACACACTACATGCTTACAGAATGCTCTCAACAATAAAATTTAATATTCATCTTTAACCCTGATCCTGAGTTACAGAGGTCTTCCTGCATGGACCCATTTTGCAGGATTGGGGTACAGAAACGTAAGTTTAGGATAAATATATGCAATGTAACCAAATTAACTTTACTATGAGAACTTAACACTAGTGACTTGAGAGTTTAGATTTTTTTTAACATTAACGCTGTTATTCAAAAGCAGCAGACAGTATTAAACTGTGTATAGCTTCTCCCCCTCCACAGCCTTCCTGACACTTAAAGTCATTGTGATGGGGTGGACGAGGCCTTATGGGCCTGCCACACCCTGCCCCAGAAAAGGGCAGTAGAGAGGTCTAGAGCGGCTGTGTGGGAAGTAGCCAATCAGGGCCAACCAGGTTAGTATAAGAAGAGCTGCAGGACCAGAGTGAGTTCAGTTCCCTGTTAGAGCTGGAGGAGAGTGGATGGTGCTCCAGGTTGGCTGCTAGGATTCCACAAGGACAAGGCCCTGAGATAAGGATGAAGAATGTGTGGGAACCATGGGAAAGTAGCCCAGGGAATAATAGCAGTAACCCAGTCTATTTAAAGGGACATTGTGAATGGCTGCTATCTATAGAATCCCGGGGCTGGGACCTGGAGTAGAGGCTGGTGTTGTGTCTCCCCCCCCCCGTAAAGTGGCCTGGACTTTGAGGCACCCCAGAAGGGGAACTGTAGTGGCCCAACTGAAGAGCTGGGGCCACAAAGGCCCTGAGAGGGCGAAGAAACTGCCTCCAGGGAAGGAGCCCTGGGGCACTGCTCTATTCCAGAGCAAGGACAAACAGAGACATCACAGAAGGCTCTGAGAGAGGCTGCTGCTGGACTTGTACCCTGAAAGGGGTTTGCGTTGCTTTTCTCTCTCTGACAGACTGTGTATGATTTGGCTGGAGGGCTGAGTCACCGAAGACCACCACAAATAGAGAGAGTGCAGGGATGTGCACTCAGCCAAGGGGTGCTCGCGAGAGATGAGTGTGACCCCGTTACAGTCAAATAACTGGGGAATAATTGTCTAGTTTCCCAGACTTCTGGCTGAATACATCAAAACAATAAAAAAAGCTTGTTTCACAGCCTCACACACAAGAGATGGAACATTTTATTTGGGCAGAAGTTTGTAGAGGTTACAATGAATAGAGCACAATATAGAAACTGAGGAAAAACTGTGTCTGGAGCAAAACAGCCCCAGCCCCCAGTGCTGGGTACATTAACCATTTAAAAATGAAAACACTCAATGCATGCAAAATTTTAAAATAGCAATTTATATAGAGAAATTCCCACACACTTAAATTATGCAATGTTTAAAATACTATCATTCAAATCAAATCTATGGTGTGTTGTGCCTTTTCTCTTTAAGCTATATCTGCTTTCTCCAAACAGCCTGTCCAGTGACATTTGTAGACAAGTTTTCACCACAACACCAACATTTCACCAGAGCAAAATGTAATAGTGCATGCTGACATGTTCAAAGTGATTAAATTCACAGCTGCATATTTCTTGATTATGCAATCCCTATTTTATTTGTATGTTGTACACACACATCACACACAAACTACATTAAAAGTATGATATCATACACTCAAAAGTTAGGAAAAGCCAGAATTAAATTACCTTTGCAATCTTAATTCAGCCCCCCTGTGGATATGCATGTGTTTGTAATTATGTAGGTGTTTAAAAAAAGCAAACTGAAAAACCAGAAATTCCATCATGTGGAATCATAACTAGCACCCTCACGGATCACCAGTAGGGCTGAAACCTTGAGATGCATACCACAGACCTCTGCCATTTAAGCTAACAGAGAAAGTGATAGCATTAATAAGTTGACATCCTCTTCATGGATCTGTCACTAGTAGAGGATGAGACCCATTTTGCAAAGGGGTTTCCACAAAAATGTATGACTGCAGAGGAACAGTGAGACTCACAAACTTTGGTTTATTCCAAATTGTGGAGGGGACTGACCCTTCTGTTCCTGTTCCCCCAAGCTTAACACATTCTGTCACATTCTCTCCACCCTGTCCCTGTACTGTCTCTCTCCCATCAGCTTCTTGTCCCAGTCTCCATGCTAGTCCACGTCTCCCCTCTGGGCTGTCCTAGTGAGTCTTCCCTCCCCAGGCTCATTGCCCAGACAGTGCCAGTCTCCCTCTCCACTGGCACGCAGTGCCAGCCTCCTTGCCCTCACAGTCCCAGTCCAACTCAGCTCCCAGTTCTCCTCCCCTTAGGTTACAATCCTAAATCTTCCCCTTGCCAGGCTCTTTGTCCCAGTCTGCTCCCTCTGCCACACCTATCCTCCTCCCTAGGTCTGGCTTATTCTCTCTGTATTCTAATCAAACCATTTCCTCCTCCATGCTGCCTGGGTGCCTGTTCCCCAGAGGGAACATTGAGAGAACAAGAGAGAGAGTCTCCATATTCTCGGTTCCGGTGCTGCGACATAGTGACCTGCAACAATTGGCAGGAAAGTCCTGCTCAGCTCATGTAGTCCTGGGTTGGAGCATGCTCAGTACAGACAGAATCTACAGAGAATCTAGAGGCAATCTCTACTGCACATGTGCAAACTTAATTTTTTTCCCCCCAGAGTCTTATAAGATGGCCAAACTTGGGCTTTTATTTTCCCCCATGAGAATAGCAAAAGGTTCATCCCTGACACAAAGGCAACCCCCTGCCAAAATTTCAAGTTCCTGCTCTAAAACACGGAGGCACACTAGCACTACAGCTTCTCAAGAAAACAGTTAAGATTGTGGGGTTTGTTTGTTTTTAATATAATCATGGGCAAAATGACACACACACCCCCACTCCCAATATTTTCCTCAGAAATGGCTGGACCGTTTTTGTTAAAACTTTATTAAAATATGAAGGCTGAGACAGATACTTGACTTGGGAAATTCTAAGCCAAATAGTTAAAAATTGGCAAAGATATAGGCAACTGAAAACAGGGTCTTACAAGGGGAAATGTCAGGCAACCTGAAGTATAGGTGGAGCTGGAAGCTCCACCTATAATATTTACGTGCGTGGGCATGCGCACGTGCACATACGTCTTGTGTCTTAACAGAATTAGAAGCATGTGCTTGATGTGCCACTAGGAAGGGAAGAATCCTGGCTTTCCAATAATACACGGTTCCCTTTCTGAGTTCTGACTGGTACACAACTGAATATTGCTCATCCTTCACTTTGACCATTTTTGGGGGTGTCTGTGCATATTTGGGGAAAGATGGAAATGGTCTGTGTCATGTTGATTTTTATCTTTGGCAAGCTAGTAGAAATCCCAGGGGAGATGAAATAGTTGGCAGAGCGCTGGTGAGGTAAAATATACATAATTAAATTTATCAAAGGGTATCACCACCACTTCCTGTTTTCATATAGCATTGAGATTTGATTTTATATGCATGCTTTTAGGCCCTGATCCTATGAACACTCATGCACGTGCTTAACGTTAAACACAAGCAAGTCCTGCTGATTTAAAATTAATGCAATTATTCACATGCTTAAAATTAAGCACATGTTGATTTGCAGAACTGGAACCTTAGACTGTATAAAACAGAAGGTACAATGTAACAAACCTTAATTTACTGGGAACATTACTGATATATTACAAGCACCTCACATTTTTGCATTCTGTATAAACAAAAATAATAGAGCCCAATTGAGTCATTATTTAAATGTTTACAATCACTTATGTCCAGTCTTATTCTGGATGCCTCCATGTAAAGATACTTAAATTATATTACATCTGTTTCCTCCCCCCCCCCCATTCTTTTGTATTCCATTTTGGTGGGTTTTTACACACACACACCTCTCTCTCTCTCTCTCAGTTCTGTATAGGCAAAAAATCTTTTACAAGGAAACTACACAACACTGCTAACTAATTATTTAGAAAATGTATCAATGTTGAAAGAAAGAACTACATCCTGTCCACAGCAAGAAGACCTAGTCTTTCAGTAGCATGTACAAATTGCATAAAAATAGATAATACCAAAAGAACTTGGAACAACAATTTCCCAAACATCAAAGGAGACATGTGCAACTAACCATATAAAAGCAGGATTTCTAGTATGGAAAATATCTGAGACTTGCCATATGGGGTACATTTTATCAATCCACTGTAAAACTGTTTTACCTACTTTATTAGATGAGTCTTAGCAAGCACTATAACTACCAAGTTCTATGAAAGAAAAAATGTTCCCCTCTGAAGTCTAAGATATCACAAATGGGAGCTTGATATGAAAGGCCAGAGTCTAATCACAAATTTAAATTGTAAACATCTGTACATTTTATACACTTGTGGGTTTTCTTTTAGATGCTTGTCAGCCATAGTTTATCAGATCAGAAATGCTTTCTATCACAAAATTAGGGTAACTATTGAAAAAATTCTACCCTAAAGTTTAAGCAAAATCATGAAAGCAAAGTGCATCCACAAGGACAGTCCTTTGCTTCCTTTGTATATTTTGTTTAGAATTAATAAATAAAAGACAGAATGCTTGCCATCTTTCACTTAAAAATTCTGTTTATCTATCTGGGGTATGTGTGACTACAGCCTCGTTGCAACCACAGCCAACTTTGGAATTCTTTCTTTGCTAGAAACTTAGCAAGAATACAAATTAGCAACAGTGAAAAACTTATTTGGGGCCAATCAGGGCTCTGATCTGTGCCCCAAAAAGGGCTAGAAAGCAACACTCTCCCATAATGAGGCAGTTGGCAAATTGTGTTGTACAACAAATTATATCAAACACTGTTGAAACATAACTCCTCAGAGTGTGACAAAACTTTCTTTTTAAAAAAGACCCACGTTATTTCTTCAGAGCGCTAAAATGTGTCTAAAGTAATTATTCTGAGCATGCTGATACCTACTTTTTGAAGACAAGTCCACTGGAGTTTCACTCTGGCATTCTTAAAAGCAGTGCAAAATATGGTGGGTTTTTTAAAATTTATTACTCATGGTCAGTACATGGAACATTTCAGTTTGTATGTCACAGTAAGTTGTGTAAAAACAATAACAACTATTTTGCAAAAGTCTGACTTCTGAACAGATTCATCAAGGTAACTAGATCTGTTTCTCCCACAATGATCATTACACACAACTTGTCAAAGACTTCAGGAGAGCAAGGAGTTACTTGACTTTATATCAGAAACCCAATTCAGCAAGTTGCTTGAGCTTTTAAAGCTCTATACAAGAGAACATGCATTTCAGGGGTGAAATTTAAAAGTGAAATAGAAAGCTTTTAATATTTTCTAAAATGTATGTGAAGCCAGAGGGTCTTAAGTTGCAAAGACAGCATGGATCTATGTATCCAAGTAAAGTCCCACAAACTGCAAGAGAAGATAGAACCCTGAGCTCGGGACTTGGGGGAAAAGAGACTTAATAAATATATAACTACTATAAAGTGGAAACATTTTATTAGTTACTTATTTGGGTTCTGGAGCTCCCCACTTAACTGTAAACCTTCTTGCTGACAAATACCAGGAATGTGTAATGTCGTTAGTAATATCTAGTGCCTTCCTCATTTGAAATCTAGATCAGAATTGCCTATAAATATTCAAATACACTTGGAAGATTGACAGTTGTCTTTCTAAATACATGACTGATCTATTGCAAGTGGTGAAGACAGGGTTTCACTTTAAAGACATTGGGTAGATTTATCCCCTCATAGGAAATCAGTTAGATAATGTCTGCAAAGCACTTTGCAGAGGTAAAGGACTATGTAAGCACCAAGTATTGCTGCCATTATTCAAGAATTTAGGTAAGCATATAATGGCAAGTGTCATGGTAGGGGTCTACTACAGACCATCAAATCAACAAGAGGAGGTGGATGAGGCATTTATAAAACAAACCAATATCCAAAGCACAAGACCGGGAAGTAATGGGGGCCTTTACCCAGACATCTGCTAGAAAAGTAATGCAGTTGTTGGAATGTATTGGGGACACATTTTTGTTCCAGAAAGAGGTGGAAGTAAAGGGGACAGCCCTTTTAGACTTGATTTTGACCAACATGGAGAAATTGGTAGAAAATCTGAAGGTGAAAGGCAATTTGGGTGAAAGTGATCATGAAATAGACTTCAGGATTCTAAGGGAAGGAAGGAGTGAGAGCAGTAGAATAAGGTCATGGAACTTAAAAAAACTCCTCCCACTTTAACAAACTCAGAGAACTGGTAGGTAAGGTCCATGGGGGGGGCGGGGTTGGAATTCAGGACAGCTGGCAGTTTCTCAAGGAGAAAATATTAAAGGCATAACTGCAAACTAGTCTGAGGCAAAGGAAAGATAGGAAGACTAGTGAGAGGCCAATATGGCTCTCAGGAGCACTTTAATGATCTGACAATCAAAAAGGAATCCTACATAAAGTTGAAACATGGACAAATTACTAAGGAGGAGTACAAAGGAATAGCACAAGCATGTAGGAACAAAATTAGAAAGGCTAAGGCACAAAATGAGTTACATGTAGCAAGGGACATAAAAGGCAGTCAGACGAGGGTTCTTTAAATACATAAGGAACAAGAGAAAGATGAATCAAAGCATAGATTCTCTATTTTGCACTAAAGTTTAAAATGATGACAACAAGAAAGCTGAGGTGTTTAATGCCTATTTAGCTTTTGTCTTTATTAAAAAAGCTAATGGTGACCAGATAATATTAATTGTGTTGAGTAACAATAAGGGGGAAGGAATGCAATCCAAAATAGGGAAACAACAGGTTAAAGAATATTTAGATAAGTGAGATGTACTCAAGTCCTGATGAAATTCATCCTAGGGTACTTAAGAAACCAGCTGATACAATATTGGAACTGTTATCAGTTATCTTTGAGAACAGGAGCATGGATGAGGATCTGGAGTTTTGATCACAAACAGAATATGAATCAACCATGTGATGCAGTTTCAAAAAAGGATAACTATTCTTGGATGTATTTACAGGAGTGTCATGTAAGACCTGAGAGACAACTGTCCCCTCTATTGGGCCTCAGTGGAGTACTGTGTCCAATTCTAGGTACTACACCTTAGAATAGATATGGACAAAACTGAGCGAGTCCAGAGGAGAAAGCAATTATAAAAGGCTGAGAACCTGTCCTATGAGGAAAGGTTTTTAAAAAACAAAAAATTGGGCATGGTTAGTCTTTAGAAAAGAAGGGAGGGAGGGAAGGAAACCAGATGGGTTTCAAATATGTTCAGGGCTGTTATAAAGAGGATGGTGATCAACTGTTCCCTATGTCCACCAGAGGTAGGGACAAAAGTAATGGGTTTCATTTGCAGCAATGGAGATTTTAGTTAGATTATAGTTAGAAAGGTTTTCCCAATAAGGGAGTTAAGATCTAGAATAGCCTTCCATGAGAGTTTGTGGAATTCCCATCATTGCAAGTTTTTTTAAAAACAGGTTGGACAAACATGTGTCAGAGATTGTCTAGGTTTAGTTGGTCCTGCCACAGCGCAGGGGGTTGTACTTGATGACTTCTAGAGGTCCCTTCTGCCTATACATTCCTATGATAATGACAAGAGATAAAAATGTGTCCAAATTGTTAAACTATACCCTGTAACACAACCCTGCCTTTCACAAGGGCTCAGGGTCTCTCTCCACTGCAGAATCCTGATTATCCCACTCCCCTCACTCACTCTTTGCTAATAAGAAGTGAGAAGAAATGAGCCTTTCAATCGTATGTCATCAGCTTCCATCAACTACAATACAGTAGAACCTCAGTTATGGAACATCTTAGGAATGGAGATTGCTGGTAACTCTGAAATGTTAGTAACTCTGAACAAATGTAATACCAACAAGAAAGTTTTCAAATGTTGACTTGTAACTGATAATATAGCTTTGAAGCTTTACTATGCAGAAGAAAAAAAGCTACTTTCCCTTTATTTTTTTAGTAGTTTACATTTAACACAGTACTGGAGTTTTTGTGTGTGTGTCTCCACTGCTGCCTGATTGTGTATTTCGAGTTCCAAATGAAGCAGGTGGTTGACTGTCAGTTTATAACTCAGATGTTCTACTGTACTTATGACCCCCACATTTCCATCCCAACAGTATGCAAGCACCTCTCCAAGATAAAAAAAAAAACTTCTCACAACATCCCTGCGCGCTAGACAGTATTAGCTCAATTTTACAAATGGGGAAACCAATCCATAGAGAGGTTACACCAGGAGTCTACAACAGAGCTGAGAACTGAATCAAAGTGTCCTGAGGCCTAGTCCAAGGCCTTCACCACAAGATTATGCTGCCCATTCCACTACAGTGGTTCAATACCAGGCCCTGCAGCTTGGGTGGAGGAAAAAGGAACATCAACGATCTTCATCCCAACGAGGAAGCGAACGTCGGTCCTCCCTCCCTGAGATTCCACCTCAGAGCCTGCTGCTGGGAAAGGGGCTCAAAGACCCCCCAGCGACCGGCTCCCTCCCCAAATGCTCAACCCTGCCCCGGCTGCTGAGGGGAGCTAGGGGCTTGCCCCCCTCCGAGCACTGACCCGCCAGCGCCGGATGGGGCCCAGCTTCCCACACCCAGCTTCTTCTCTCCCGCCATAAACCGGTTTAATTCGCCGGTTCCAGGCCGCCACCCAGAGGCCTGTCCCACAGGCCCGGATTTTCCCCCGGCGGGGTCCAACCCCCAACCACAATTAGTGGGGCCTCTGGCCCAGGCCAGGCCGGTTACCTGCTGGCTGTGGGGAATGAGCGCCGCCATCTTCCTCCCACTGACTGACTCCGGCGGGGCGGGGGGAAGGCGGAGCGATCGCCGCCGAAGGGAGGGGGAAGGGATCAGCGGGCCCTGCCAGGCACCGCAGGGAACTGGCCGGGCCTGTTCCTGCTTCACCAGGAGTCTTGAGGCCTCGTGGGGCTGGACTCGATGTGCAGGTGAGGGGACTAGGCGGTCCCGCTACAATGCTGTGCAACCCCGTAACAATGCGACCGTAGCTGCTTTTATCTGAGGGTGTAAAAACGTTTTACAATATCCCATCATTATCCCCATTTGTACAGACCACTGGGGAAACGGGCTTGCCCAAGGTCAATTGCAGAGCCAAGTAACAGGCAGGAATCGTGATTTCCAGTCTCCACCTTCAGTTCCCAGAGAATATATTTACTTCATGGAATACACTAGGACAGAGTTAAGCTTAACTAAATAAACAGGTGGTTGTGCTAACAGTAAATTGGCATGTTTGTTAAAATATATTTCCACTGATAACATGAAATTCACACACAAAAGCTAAATTTGTTAATGTGCCACTGGAGGCACTTTTCAAAAATATGTTAGGGTGGGTTAAGCCTCCTTACACTTCTATATTTTAGCTTAATCAGGTTCTACAAATATATTAACTGATGAGATTTTTTTTTTAATTCAAGGGTTTTTATGTACTAGAGATTCCTCTCTATCAGCTCTTTCTTCTCCAGTCACTTTTAAACACCTTAAACCTTTAAAAGGCAATGTAGTCTAATGGACAGAACAGGTGACTGGGTGTTAAGACTCCTGACTCTGGGAGGGACTCCAGGGCTTGTGTCTAAAGACACTTGTCACTATATTCAAAGTATAGTAAAACAGGTTAATGGTCACTGCAGAGACTTCTGTTTTTCTGGTCATTGTGTCAGCAACATACTGGAGGCAAAAAAAAAAACCCCACAAAAGAGACAGACAAACATCCTTGGGTTATTTTATCTCTCTCTCTCACACACACACAAATTAAAAGGACATTAAGATTGCATCTACCCCCCCGAAACTTGTCTGAGTGCTGCCGCCTCATTCCCATGACTGTCTCCTTGCCTAGCCAGTCCCTGTCTCCATCCCTCAGTCACCTCATCATAGTCCCTTGGCTAGCTAGACTTAGTCCCCTACTCTGCTCTCGTCGAAATCACAGTCATCCCCCCCACCCCGCTTCTCAATCCCTGTCTCCTTGCCTCAGTCTTCTTGCTCAGCCAGTTCGTCTTCCATCACTAGGCTTCACATCTGATCTCAGTCTTCCCCCAACCCACTCTCACTCCCAGTCCCACTCTTCTCCGCTGACTCCAGGTTCAATCTGTCTGCATTCCTTCCCCCTTGGTTCCCAGTTTCATTGCCTCATCAGTCCCCCTTCAAGCTCCTTGTCCAAATCTACCACCCTCTGTTATTTCCTGTCTGCTCTTGTCACTTCTGTATTAGAACCAGGCAACTTTCTCCTTCATGCTGCCTGGGCACCAGTAGGGGGAGCATTGAGTGCACAGAAGAGAATCTCTCTGTTCTTGTATCACAGCAGCCTACAACAGTCAGGAGCAGCAATTACAGAAGTTCTGCTTAACCCTGAGCTGGAGAATGCTCAATAGTGCTGGAATGTTTGGATAATTTAGTTACCAAACTCTAACAAGTCTCTACTAAGTAAGTTTAAATTAAGATTTTGCAAAGATTTATAACTTGGCTACATGTAGCAATTTTTCCATAGAAACAGCAAGAGCCATCCTGCTATGTTGGCCTGGTTATTGGGGTGTAGGACAGTATAGGTTTAACTTGACAGGAGTCTGTCAAGAAAAACAAGCAGAGAGGAAAAGAATAGCTCAAGATAATATTCAGCTCTTATCTATAACTTTTCATCAGTAGATTTCAAAGTACTTTATAAAGGTCAGTATCATTATCCCTGTTTTACAAATGGGGAAAACTGAGGCACAGAGCAGTGACATGGCTTGCCCAAAGTTACCCACAGGCTAGTAGCAGAGCCAAGAAGAGAATCCTGCTCTATACATGAGGCAACATTGCCTTTACTTAGTCACTCCTCAGCAAACACTTGAGGGCTGTTAAGGGACAATGCCAGAACCACTGGCTCTGAGGACTCTGGCTTGATTGCCAGCTGAGCCTAACATTACTGGTTTTGACCAGAAGGGTCAAAGTCTAGAAATGCAGGAGAATAAAAAGCCTATAACAGGGCTTAAAAGGGCCACTCTTCAGGAGAGGGTTCTTCAGGAGAGCTAGAACTGAGACAAAGGAACCACTTTGAAGAAGTTAGACCTGCCTAGGTTACCTCGGGCAATAGTAAGCCTTTAAGTTAGATAGATTTGCATGTAGACTTTTTGCTATTTTAAAATTCTTTTCTCTAAAAGGTTTGTTCCTTCAGCAAAATAAATACATTTTTTGCTTTAAGAAAGGTGTTTCATCACTGTATATCATTGGTCACAGACTCCGAAAGGGAAGAGCTGCAGGCTGAACTAAATTGGACCTGCAGGGGAAGAACAGTACATACACAGGGTTTTATAGCTCAAGGCCTGGTCTAAGAGTAGAAGAATTGTGAAATTCCACTCCCAGAAGGCATGAGGCCTGGCATGTCTGAAGGTGCACATAGAGATACTACAAAGGGGCCAGGGAAGCAGCTAGCCCTATAACTATGACACAAGCATAATTACTATGGAAGTTCTTCAAGCCTTCTTTCTTCATTAAGACTTTGTACAATGTTATGTAGCAACATATACTTCACAGATCAGGAATACTGTCTTTGAAAAAAGTAATTTTTGAAAAAGCTTTTGTGATGAAGAGACAAGGCAGGTGAAGTAATATTTTTGATTGGACCAACCTCAGTTGGTGAGACAGACAAGCTTTCAAGCTCTGTGTAAACTCAAAAGCTTGTGTCTCTCACCAACAGAAGTTGGTCCAATCAAAAATATTGCCTCACCCCCCTTGACTCACTAATATCCTGGGACCGACATGGGTACAACACTGGATACAAATTTTGTGATGAAGGGAGAATTTCACAACACAATTTGCATGTATTTTACATTAATATTAATGATGAAAGTATAAAACAGTCTAGCGCCAAAGAGGTTGGTTACAAGACTTCTCACTGCAGAGGAACATACTGTATGCAAACAGCATGAAGAGAAATATAATGGCCCTTCTTTTAGAAATATATACCAAATCCTAACTCAAATACAAAATATGTAATTTAATATATTTTAGTAAGGTTTTTTTTATTGAATTCTTTCAATTCCATGTTCTATTTACAGGAAACATTTTTCTTAATATCTTCCTGTGCTAAAAATATATATTTAAATCTCATAAAAATTAATAGTTCTAGCAAAGTTTTATTAGAGGAAGTTTTAAATATTACTTTCAATTAGTTATTAAGAATACATCTGAACCTCTATACAACAAATTAGAGAAAAGCCAAACTTTACAGGTTCCTTTGAAGTCTTTTTAAATAAGAATTAAAGCTCCTCCTTCTTCACAGTTATCCTGTTCAATTTAGTCTTTCCAGATTCTTTTTGCTTTTCTACCTTCCTGTTAAACCTTCCCCTAAAACGCTTTTCTTCTTTTGCCCTTTCCCTTTTCTTTTCTTCTTCAGTCTGTTTTATGTTCATTTTCTCTTCAGGGTCCTGAAGAAATAATGAAAAGGTCAGTTCACAGTAAATGTCATTTTGGGTCCAATTCTGCCAGCCCTCTGTGTACTGAATTTACATTGAAGTCAACAGGAGGGAGTTTGCCAATAGAGGAATTGCAAGGGCCTTTATTTTTAATGGGCATCTAAACTTCCTTACAGAACCATCTTTCCAAACTACACACATAGATTATACTTTAGCAGCAAATGGTTGTTGAACTATTGGCTGTTTTCTTAAAATGGAAGATCTGCTACAAGAATACAGGGGGCCAGATTCTGTCCCTGGCTCCTATAGAGCCCTCCAGCAGCAAAAGGGGCTTCAACAGCCAGAGGGAAAACTGTCCCCAGGGCAGAAGTTGCATAGGGCTGACATGCTCTATGCTGCCCCCACCATAGCGGGCATGCTGGAAGCAGGAATAAACGTGTGGAGGACAGGAGGAGGAGTGGCTGTAGTGTTCAGCATTATGGCTTTTCTGGGCTGCAGAGCAACCCATTTGCAGCCATAGGGAGGCTGTTGTAAGGCTGTGCTGCCATGGGAGGCAGCAGAATCAGGACATTTATTCCAGAAAGAACAAACCCTAAATTATTAGTAACTTAGGGCTAAAGTCTGACCTCAGTACAACCCTATAAAAGTCAGTGGGATTGCAGGAGTGTACATGAATAATCTAATTATTATTATTGTAATTATTGAATCATAGATTACGTGCCTGGCACTATTCTAGAAAAAAATATCAATGTAAGTTCCTTGGGGCTTTAAGCAACCTTTGTGGTCTCTTGACCCTAGGCTGCTCCAAGGGCCAGAGAGGCTCCTAGCAACAACCTGTTGGAGCTACTTTATTGCCGCAGTGCAGTCTTGATTATCTGCAGTACTATGTGCTCTGTGACCCTTTCCCCAGCATACTCACTTCACCAGGGCTTCTGAGGGGGTCCACGGAAGGCAACCTTATGGCTAGGGTGACCAGATGTCCCGTTTTTAAAAGGACAGTCCCATTTTTTGGGACTTTTTCTTATATAGGCGCCTATTACCCCCCACCCCCTGTCCTGTTTTTTCACAGTTGCTATCTTCCACAGTGTCTGAAGCAGGGGAATCCTTGCCTTGACTAGATACAGAGATTTTAGGGCCCCTTTGTAATATTCCAGCCCTTTTACCTGCAAAAAGGGGCCAGAATGGGCGGGATGCGGTGGGGTGGTGAAGAGCTCATCCATTACCTTTGTTTCACCCCAGGTGTCGTCTCCAAAGTCTTCTGCATATTGTTCATCATCTGTGATCAAGAAGTTATCAAAAATTGTTCCAGCTCTCACCTGCAATGGAAAACAAAAATCACATTTTATTTTTGTTCCCTGTTCATAATTTTAATCTCATTCCTTTTTATTGGCTGTTACTTAATCAGGATGATATTACTGAATATTTTCCTGTACTCAGGGCCCCATGTATTCCTCAAAGTCGCTGCAGAATTTGCTAAGGAATTCACCCTTGTTGAAGAACTATGCTCCAGAATCCAAGGCCTCGTCTTCAGTTGGTTAAACAAAATTTGTTGGTTTAGACCGCAATTCTAGTTAGGGCTGTCAAGCGATTAAAATTTTTTTATTAATCGCAACTAATCACGCTGTTAAACAACAATAGAATACCATTTATTTTAAATATTTTTGGATGTTTACTGCATTTTCAAATATATTAATTTCAATTACAACACAGAATACAAAATGTACAGTACTAACTTTATATTTATTTTTTATTACAAATATTTGCACTGTAAAAAACAAAAAAAAATTATTTTTCAATTCACCTTAGACAAGTACTGTAGTACAATCTCTTTATCATGAAAGTTGAACTTACAAATGTTGAATTATGTACAAAGAAACCTGCATTCCAAAATAAGACAATGTAAAACTTTAGAGCCTACAAGTGCATTCAGTCCTACTTCTTGGTCAGCCAATCACTCAGACAAACAAGGTTGGTTACAATTTGCAGGAGATAATGCTGCCTGCTTCTTATTTACAATGTCACCTGAAAGTGAGAACAGGCATTCACATGGCACTGTTGTAGCTGGCGTTGCAAGATATTTACGTGCCAGATGTGGTAAAGACTCATATGTCCCTTCATGCTTCAACCACCATTCCAGAGGACATGCTTCCATGCTGATGATGGGTTCTGCTTGATAACGATCCAAAGCAGTGCGGACTGACGCATGTTCATTTTCATCATCTGAGTCAGATGCCACCAGCAGAAGGCTCATTTTCTTTTTTGATGGTTTGGGTTCTGTAGTTTCCACATCAGAGTGTTGCTCTTTTAAGACTTCTAAAAGCATGCTCCATACCTCATCCCTCTCAGATTTTGGATACCACTTCAGATTCTTAAACCTTGGGCCAAGTGCTGTAGCTATTTTTAGAAATCTCACATCGGTACCTTTGTTGCATTTTGTCAAATCTGCTGTGAAAGTGTTTTTAAAGTGACCATGGGCTGGGTCATCATCCGAGACTGCTATAACATGAAATATATGCAGAATGCGGTTAAAACAGAGCAGGAGACATACAGTTCTTTCCCCAAGAAGTAAAGTCACAAATTTAATTGACGCATTTTTTTTAATGAGTATCATCAGCATGTCCTCTGGAATGGTGGCCAAAGCATGAAGGGGCATATGAATGTTTAGCATATCTGGCATGTAAATACCTTGCAATGCTGGCTACAAAAGTGCCATGCGAACGCCTGTTCTCACTTTCAGGTGACATAGTAAATAAGAAGCCAGCAGCAGTATCTCCCGTCAATGTAAACAAACTTGTTTGTCTTAGCGATTGGCAGAATAAAAAGTAGGACTTAGTGGACTTGTAGGCTCTAAAGTTTTACACTGTTTTGTTTTTGAGTGCAGTTATGTAACCAAAAAAAATCTGCATTTGTAAGTTACACTTAAGTTACATTTCAGTACTTGTATGAGGTGAATTGAAAAATACTATTTCTTGTTAACATTTTTACAGTGCATATATTTGTAATAAAAAATAATATAAAGTGAGCACTGTGCACTTTGTATTCTGTGTTGTGATTGAAATCAATATTGAAAATGTAGAAAAACATCCAAAAATATTTATTACATTTAAATTGGTATTCTATTGTTATAAGTGCGATTAATCGCGATTAAATTTTTGGAGTTAATTGCGTGAGTTAACTGCGATTGACAGCCCTAATTCTATTACTTGACTTGTCTACAATAGCTTAAGCCATGTTCAAGCATAGTTGTTAAAGTGGATTAATTATACTGTCTATGTAGAAGAGGTCCTCCTTGCTCCTGCCCTCCCGCTCTAGACTTTGCTTCTCAATCTTGTTTTTATATGGATGTCCTAATTTTCAAATATACATTGCAAATAGAGCATCTGCAGCTTCTACTGTGTTCAGCGGGAACTGAGGTTGCTCAATACCTCTGAAAATCAGGGCAATAATTTATACACCTCACCTAGCTTTGTTTGTTTATCCTTCTCTTCTCCCTGCACTGTTTATATTATTACATTTTTTAAAATGAATATAGTAAATAAAAACACAGTAAAACCTATATATTGTTTCTGCCTTGACATCTGTATAAAAAAGGTACTATATTCAATCAATATCTTTTTTATCAGATATAATCTACTTAGAAAAAGTTCTCATTTACAAAGATGACTTGGCTGAGATGGTGCATTCACTGGAATATATAGTATAGCTATAGAAATAAACCCAATTATGTTAAAATGCTTTCACTTTGTCTTTCTCTTAATCAATTTAAGATAACTTGTAAGTCTGGTATTATACTTATACAAAAATTAAATGAAGTGAATAAACAGCTGAGAAACAGAATGCTTAAAGTTAACTCAGACAAAAATGTTTTTAAGCAATATCATGAACTGATACCAAACTATCACTTTGATAGAGGTGATAAAAACACCCAGAAAAACAGAACAAGTACTTTTGGATTGTGTAAGGCAAGGGGCTCAGTGATCAGTTGGAATTCCAATGGAAATTATATTTCAGGGGTGGCTGAACTGCAGCTTGCGAAACCTATGTGGCTCCTTTACAGTTAAAGTGCAGCTCGCGGAGACCCCCCCCCCATCTCCCCCTACCAGATCCGGGGGGGGGGGGGGGGGGGGGGGGGGGGGGGGGGAGGAGGGGGCGCAGGGAAGGACCCCAGGGGGCCTTTGTCCTTAGGGGGGGGGGGGGGACGCCACCCCGGGGCTTCTTGCTTGGGGGGGGGGGGGGGGGGGGAGAGAGAGGGAGGACAGACCTCAGGGCTTCTTTCTTGCTGTGGGGTGGTGGGGCTAGGGGCTTCTGCCCAATGGGGAGGGGCGTCTCAGGGCTTCAGACCTGTGGGAGACGCCTGCTGGGGCTCAGGACTTCAGCAGGAGCAGGGCAGAAGCCCCAAGACCCCACTCCCCACAGGGCTGAAGCCCCTAGGCCCACCACCCCACTGCAGGGCAGAATCCCTGAGTCCCGGCAGACACGTCTGGTTCTCGAACTTCTGAAGATTATTGTATGCAGCTTAGAGGGTCAGTAAGTTTGACCACCCGTGTTATATTTAAAAGAATGGAGCTCTTGAATAAAAGACTGAACTGTTTCAAACAAATATTCTGATTTCTTTTACCACTATCTATAAAAAATATACAGGTTTAGAAGACATTTGTGGCCAACTCTGCTCCCAGGCTAAAGCCAAGTTATAAATCCTCAAAATTATTTTTAATACAAAACTTAATAAAACTTTTGCTTTGTGAATGTGTAAACACATGCTTCATAACAGCATTTATAAAATTATAAATTGAGTAGAACAGTTTATGTCCCTCATTTGTTAGTACATCTGGAGATAATTATGATTCAAACAAATGGCTAAAAATACCTATTGAAATGAGGGTATGTTAAAAACATAGGCATGATCTAACTCCCAACTAAGTAGATGATGTGTATATGCAAGGGCAGAACACACTGTTGCATAGTTAAGGACAGGAAGCTCTTTAATTTCCAGTTTCTGTAATAATTAAAAACAACTGACCTGCCAAAGATCTAGTCCAATTATGCTAATGTTCTCATAGCTATAGATATTGAAGTCTGGTGAGTAGTTTGGGTTTTCAATCTGTGGACAGGGCCAAATTCCTTTATAATTTGGGTTATCAATCGTCCTTGGTTTCCATTCACCCTGTAACAAACCACATGTTCTGAATACTGTCACCAAAAGAACAGTCAACTTGAACATGTTATACATAAATAGAATGATTTATACTCTGTATAGTGGATTCTTGATCATAGGAGGTTGCCATTCTCCGTTTGTTGCATTATCCCAATCTTCAGGTTTTTCAGCACTAGTATCCAAAATGTATTCAGGTTCATCCCAATCCTTTAAAAATATCCAGAAGATAAAGGAAGTAAAATTATCTGGGCTTTATATTCCTACTATGAGGCAAGATGCCATATTGTTTCCCCCAAACAATTCAGCTGTGAAAGATTTTTTTATCATATAATTTTAATAGAATAAACAGATGATCTCCTTTTCAGGAAAAGGAAACCCTCACATACTGACCAATTCAGTAGATATCAAGGTGCTCTTTGCATAATCTGGACAAAAAGGGAAAACTAGAAAATATTAACATTTATATTTAGAACCTTGATTTACTGTTAAAGCTTAGGGTGGCCTAGTGTAGTGTTAGGCAATGCCAAATCAGAGAGTTGGATTCAATCTCTTGTCCTGGTCATTTGTGTCCTGAGAATTGTTAGAAGTTGGGCTTGCTGGAAGGGGCTTTTGAATAAATCCTAACCTCATTATGCATGTTTACCCAATCTGAACCTTTGAAGATTGCTCATATAAACAGGCTAACGGAGGGTTAATTGTTTTGGGCTGTAATTAACATGGTAAGGCAACTCACTGTAGGTCTAAACCAAAACACATTAAAGTCAATCTGATCCTCTCCTCATATAAGCAACCCTCATCATCTGGTCATGTAATTTTTAAAATGACAAGAAAATTTCAGTTATTAACATAGTGTATATATCTGAGGAATGGATGGGGCACTTTCTGTTAGCCTTGATAACATGCCAACTTTGGTACAGAGATGTGCAGCAGTGGAGCTGGGTATCTCCCAATTTAGGGTCCTTGCAAAGCACTTCTGAGTTAAATAATCATATTTCCATGACATGCAGCTGCTATGCACAGAGAACACCTTGGCCCAGAGAAGTTTCTCCAGGTTCAATTTCACTGTGTACTGGAAGTAGCTCTACCTGATGATATGAACAGTAGTAACAAATCTGGGTTCAATTATAATGAAATAATCAGATATTTCTGACATTTATGTACTTCCTCAAAAATACAGGACAAAGGAATATTCAGGAAAAAGAAACCACCTCAGGCTTGACATCATTTGGATCATCAATTTGGGGTACATCATCCCAATCCTTGGGTTTCTTTGCTGTAGGATCATTTATTTTCCTTGGTGGCAAGAAATTCCAATCATCTTCTAAGTTGCCTGATTCAATGATTTCATTATCAATTTTTACTTCATAAGTCTGATCTGGTCTTAAAATTAGTGTATATAAATGAGTGAATCCATCAACCTATAAATTTTAAAGAAAGGAAGTTAAATGTTTTCTGCTGCCATATAGAAGAACCACTAAAACATGTAGCTTTTAGAACCAGTTTTGCATCAGAATCACATTACAGCAGAAAATCCATTATAAACAGGCTCAAACAAGAAAAACTCCCAAGGACTTTTATATTGGCTAAACATGAAAAGATATTTATACAAAAAGCAATCTACTTTGCCAGCAATCTTGTACGTTTCCCCTGCTATTTTTGAATATATGTGTTTGAATAAGAGCTTTCTCCCTTTATAGCCATTTTCTCATGCTTAGACCTGCAGTAAAGACATAACACTTTGTGAATGGCATCTTAAATCTTGCCTTTGAAATGACTGTTGTCATAAATTTGGCATTATGATTTGTTTGCAGGATTATGCAAGATAAAAAAGTTTAATTAAAAATCTTTGTTAAAGTCAAGAAATATATCTGATCATTTGAAAAAGCAGCAAGAGAAAAAGGTAACAGTCTACATTTTAAATGTGAAACCTCTGAACTTTTTCCCCTTTAGAGTCAAGACAGAGACTTTCACAAACTAAAATGGCATGAAGGGACAGGAGGGAAAGCTTTGAACTGTTATTGGCTTACTCTTCTGTGTGGCAGTCAGAGCAGGATTGATAGAGTCCAGAGTAAGCACTGTCTATCCCGGCTTGGCCATAGTATAGAGAGCATAAGGTGGATAGTCATGGAAAGGTTATATAAAACAAAAAAAACAACCACAATCCAAAAATACCTTCCTAATTTATATCCCAGACAAAAACGAAGATGAGTTAAGGTTGAAAGTACATATCAGTAACTTATGGGTGAAAAACATTACAGGGATGTTGTAACTATACCAAAAGCAGGGCCGGCTCCAGGCACCAGCGCAGGAAGCAGGTGCTTGGGGCGGCCAATGGAAAGGGGCGGCACGTCCGGGTCTTCAGTGGCAATTCGGTGGCGGGTCCCTCAGTCCCTCTCGGAGGGAAGGACCGGCCACTGAATTGCCGCCGAAGAATGAAGCGGCGCGGTAGAGCAGCCGCCGAAGTGCCGCTGATCGCGGGGTTTTTTTTTCTCCTTTCTCTTCGCTGCTTGGGGCGGCAAAAAACCTGGAGCCGGCCCTGACCAAAAGAAAGCATTACAAATCCAGGAAATTCAGTTAAGGAATTTAAATTAGAAATTCAAACATGTTAAACTAAGAAATGCATAATATAAGGTTCTAAAGCAGAGGTGGGCAAACTACGGCCCGTGGACCACATCTGGCCTGCGGGACCGTCCTGCCTGGCCCCTGAGCTCCTGGCCCGGGAGGCTAGCCCCCGGCCACTCCCTTGCTGTTCCCCCTCCCCCGCAGTCTCAGCTCGCTCCGCCGCCGGGGCAATGCACTGTGCGGCAGCACAGCTGCAGAGCCCAGCCTGACCTGGTGCTCTGTGCTGCGTGG
Organism: Platysternon megacephalum; assembly: GCA_003942145.1. Classification (NCBI taxonomy): domain Eukaryota; kingdom Metazoa; phylum Chordata; order Testudines; family Platysternidae; genus Platysternon; species Platysternon megacephalum. The sequence goes on from QXTE01000096.1 coordinate 254,456, forward strand.
TGGTGGCGGCGGCGGCTGTAGTGCCACCAGCCACCCGTGCTCCAGGCAGCGCGGTAAGGGGGCAGGGGGGGTTGGATAGAGGGCAGGGGAGTTCAGGGAGGTGGGCAGGGGGCGGGGGTGTGGATAGGGGGCGGGGTGGTCGGGGGGGGGAAACAGGGAGTTTAATGGGGGCAGGGGTCCTGAGGGGGGCAGTCAGGAAGGAGAGGGGGGTTGGATGGGGGGGCANGGATAGAGGGCAGGGGAGTTCAGGGAGGTGGGCAGGGGGCGGGGGTGTGGATAGGGGGCGGGGTGGTCGGGGGGGGGAAACAGGGAGTTTAATGGGGGCAGGGGTCCTGAGGGGGGCAGTCAGGAAGGAGAGGGGGGTTGGATGGGGGGGCAGGGGTTCCGGGGGCAGTCAGGGGACAGAGAGAAGGGGTGGTTGGATGGGGCAGGGGTCCTGGGGGGGCCGTCAGGAATGAGAGGAGGGGTTGGATGGGGCGGTGGGGGTCCGGGGGCGGTCAGGGGACAGGGAGCGGGGGATGTGTGTGTGGATGGGGTAGGGGTCCCAGGGGGACTGTCGGGGAACAGGGGGGGTTGGAGTCCCCGGGGGGCAGATAGGAGGTGGAGGCCGGGCCACGACCACCTCCCCATACCAGCCCTCCATACAATTTATGGAACCCGATGCGGCCTTCAGGCCAAAAAGTTTGCCCACCCCTGTTCTAAAGCAACCTGAAGTCTGCCCTGTAGTGATGCCATGTGTTAACCATACAACAAGAGTAAATCATTTTAATGTTTGTAGTCCCAAATTAGATTAATTTTTTTTAAGACTTATTTTTTTTCCATATAAGTCATACTGTACCCCTTTCAGGAGTCTGATTTGTCCTGGATACCCCAAGTTTCACCTCACTTAAAAGCTACAGGGGGCCTGCAAAGCTAAGATACATGCTTCAGCCTCCACTGAGGCTTGGGCTGAAGAATATAATTTAGCTTTGCAGGGCTGCCTGTGGCATTGCCCTGCTTGCCACCCCCTAATGCCAGCCCTGCACTTGCAAACCCCCTAAACCCATCCTATAACCCCCCTGGGGGAGTGTCGCAATCCCCCAGGTTGCAAAACATTGATCTAGATGAGTTGATGTACCCCCTGGAAGACCTCTGTGTACTCCCTGGGGTACATGCACCCCTGGTTGAGAACCACGGATATAAGTGATGTAAGCTTGGAGGAGCATATTTTTTAAACAAAAAAATAAGGTTGAATCCCTGCTTTAAATGCAAAATGGAACTCAAACTTAACTATTGAGTTGTAACTAGTGCCTCCATGATGTGTTTAATATGACAGATCTTTAAATTATTATTTAGTGAGAGTGCCTCTTTAAAGTCATCTAAATGCAGCTATTAGGTGAATTTTAACATGAAATTCCTGAAATTAGTTAACAATCTTTAAAACTTTTATATTCTAGCATTTACCTTGCATCTGATTCGTTTCTTCATTGGATGAGGTTTACTCTTGTAATTTAAAATAACATGGACTTTCTTTGTTTCAGATCCACAAATATCTGGTCCTACAAAAAATTTCATACTGTCTATTCTTAACTTCTTTATACATATACAGTCTGCTTATCTCATGTCTTTCTCCGCCCCCCCCCCTTTTTTTTTTTTTTACTGCCAATAGACAGCCCTCAATTCCACCTGCCACTTGATGGATTCCTATTTTTGCTTGCATTGCTTCTCTTCCAACCTCTAGACCTGCCTCAAAATTATATTCTGATTTTACTAACCAAACATTGTTTTAGGGCTTGATTCTCCTACAGTCCTAATACAGGCAAAAATCATACAGAAATCCACTGCCAACTGCAGTTATCCATAGCCTATATCATATGACATATTGATAGAACTATCTGTGTGCCAGACTGGCTATTCAACTGATAAGTCTTTGGATCAAAGTTTACTTTGAGATACACATGTCCAATTCCCAGTGACTTAATGGGAGTTGCATGTGAATATATGAGGGCAAATTTTGGACCATCATTGGGATTATCAAAAGCCCTATGACTGAAATAATCTTACTGGACCTTTGGCTTAATTTTAAAAACACTCTAAACACTTTCATTTGTGTCCCTTAATCAGTTAAGAATGTTAAATCATTTCTAATTTCAATTTGTATTTTGACAATTCATGCTTAAAAATATCTGAACCACAGAGATGCTGAATTGCTGACCAGTCACAGGATTTTTATCTTATTAGGGAAGTCTTGTATTAAATCTTTTGCTGTACCAGTTCTAGATCTGTCTTTGAAGAACTGTGCAGCTATTGTGACAATATTTTAGCAATGCACATGTAACTAAACTCACCAAACATAATGTAATACTGTGAATCTCCACTCATATTTTTCTGATCCAAGTTTGAGGAAAATATCTTAATATATCCACCACCACAATCTATCTTCTGCTCATGTTTTACTGTGTACTGAATGACCAGAGATCTTCCTTTATTGCTAAATGGTTTAAATCGTGATGAAATGGCATAAAATTTAGAATTTTCGCTAGTTTGTAGACCTATAAAGACATTAATATTTGCATATGGTAACACAATACTTATGTTTTGTTTTCATCTGCTATTATTAAATTCATAAATTTTAATTACATTAGAATAAGAATGCAGGACATCTCTGTAAAGGCAAACAAATTAATATTGATTCAAAAATTTATCAACTGGATGGGTGCAAAAACTCATGGTTCAGCTTTCTTCATTTAAATTGAAAGTAGGGGACAAATTCTCCTGTCATTTACACTGTTATAAATTCAAAGTAACTCTGTGGCACTAAACTTACTTTGGCTTTACAACAGTGTAATCAAGAGTAGAATTTAGCCTTATCATTTTCCTCACCAAACTAATGCTAGATGTATTAAAATCAGCCAATTTTAAACATTGACAAAACATCACATGCAAAAAAATGACTTAACCAGACAGTTTTAAATGAAATCACAAAAACCAGGTAGCACTTAATATATGTGAATTAATAATTTGTGTAAAAAACAAACAGCAAAACATGTTTTTAATTTGTATCATAAGTGATCCATAAACATGAGGAAATCTTTGAGGGGGTCAACAAACAGGGGGAGAAAGGTGATCCAGTGGATATAGTGTACTTGGACTTTCAGAAAGCCTTTGACAAGGTCCCTCCCTCAACAAAGGCTCTTAAGCAAACTAAGTAGTCATGAGATAAGAGGGAAGGTTCTCTCGTGGATCAGTACTGGTTAAAATATAAAAAATAAAGGGTAGGAAAAACAGTTTCACATTGAAAAGTGGTAAATAGCAGGGTCCCCCAAAGACCTGAACTGGGACCAGTGCTGTTCAATGTATTCATAAGTGATCTGGAGAAAGGGACAAACAGTGAGGTGGCAAAATTTGCAGACGATACAAAATGACTAAAGAGAGTTAGGTCCAAAGCTGACTGTGAAGAATTACAGAGGAATCTCACAAAACTGGCTGACTGGGCCACAAAATGGCAGATGAAATTCAATGTTGATAAATGGAAAGTAATGCACATGGGAAAAAAATAATCCTAACTATACAGTACATACAAAATGATGGGATCTAAATTAGCTGTTACCACTGAAGAAAGAGAGATCATGCAGTCATTGTGGATTGTTTGCTAACATCTGCTCAACATGCAGCGGCCATCAAAAAAGCGAACAGAATATTAGGAACCATTAGAAAAGAGTTAGATATAAGACAGAAAATATCGTAACACCACTATATAAATCCATGGTATGCCCACATCTTGAATACTATGTGTGCAGTTCTGGTCACCCAATCTCAAAAAAGATATATTAGAATTGGAAAAAGTACAAGAATAGCAACAAAAATGCTTAGGGGTATGGAACAGCTTCCATATGAGGAGAGATTAAAAAGACTGGGACTCTTCAGTTTAGAAAAGAGATGACAAAGGAGAGATGTGATAGAGGTCTATAAAGTCACGAATGGTAAGGAAAAAGTGAATAAGGAAATGTTATTTACCCCTTCACATAAACACAAGAACCAGGGATCACCCTATTAAATTAATAGGCAACAAACAAGGAAATACTGCTTCACACAATGCACAGTCAACCTGTGGAACTCATTGTCAGTGGATGTTGTGAAGGCCAAAACTATAACTGGGTTCAAAAAAGAATTAGATAAATTCATGGAGGATAGGTACATTAATGGCAATTAGCCAAGATGGTCAGGGATACAACCCCATACTTTTGGTGTTCCTAAACCTGTGACTGCCAGACAGGGGATGTATCATTCAGTAAATTGTCCTGTTCATTCCCTCTGAAGCATGTGGCACTGGCCACTGTCAGAAAACAGGATATTGGGCTAGAGGGACCCTTGTTCTGACCCAATATGGCCATTCTTATGTTTTCCTTCTATGGTACCTATCTTAGATGTTTCTGTCATTCTAGTATGTAAGCACTTTATGGATTTCACATAGGCCTTATAATGTCTTATATGAAACTCCTCAGTTTTATTTATGAAATCTCTAAATGTGCCGAGAATGCATGTGGGTTTATATTACTTATTATTTTTATTTATTTATATTACCAGAGGACCTATGAACCCTAGTCATGGACCAGGACCCCATCGTGCTAGGTGCTGTACAAACACAGAGCAAAAAAGATGGTCCATGCCCCCAAAAGCTTACAATCTAAATATAAGAGGAGAGACAACAGATGGATACAAACAGAGGAATACAAGGAAACAAGGAGACAATATTGGTCAGCATGATAGGCAGTGGTATCAGCACACCAGCAGCCTAATCATTGTCAAGTTTTTTGTAGGCATCACAGTAAAGGAGAGTTCTGAGGAGGGTTTTTAATGCGGATAATGAGGTTGCTTTGCAGATGTTTATACAAGCACCTCCCAAGTGTGAGGGGGAGCATAGGAGAAAACACAAACGTGCTTATTTAAACATTTAACAAGTGGGCAATGGAGGCTGGCATCATGGGCCAATCAGAAGTGAGAGTCAACAGCTTGATAGTGAATGAGATGATAGGTAGAGCGGATACAGAATATGCAGGACCTGGAAAGTCAAAACAAGCAACTTATATTTGATGTGACTGAGATGGGGAGCCAGTGGAGGGACGTGAAGAGATGGTTGACATGGTCAAAACAATGGGGTAATAACATTATCTTTATTGCAACTTTCTGAATGGATATGAGCAGGGCAACACTGCATTTGTTAAGGAAGTTGCAGTAATCAAGACACAAGATGAGAGCTTAGACAAGAGTTTTAGCTGTGTGGATGTATTTTAGCTATATTATGCAGAAAAAAATCAGTAAGATTTAGCTTGGATGTGAAGACCTACAGAAAGATCCATACAGAAGATGACCTCCAGGTTAGGGGCCTGAGTGAGCGACAGACAGGATGCTGTCACCATCCACAGTGATCAAGAAAGGAGGTAGAAGGAATGGCTTGGATGAAAGATTAGGAGCTTTGCTTTAGCCATGTTGAGCTTGAGCTGATATCTAGACATCAACAAGATGTCAGAGAAACAGATTGATATTTTAGTTTGTACAGGAGATAAAGATGGAGTAGAGAAGTAGATCTGAGAGTTACCAGATGTAGTTGAATTTATGTTTGCAGATAAGATTACTCAAAGATAAGGTGTAAAGGGAGAAGTGAAGGAGACCAAGGGCAGAGCCCTGTGGAACCCCCGCATAAAGTTGGAAGGTGAATGAGGAGGATCATCTGAAAGACACAATGAAGAAAGAGATTAGAGAGGTAGGAAGAGAACCAGGAGAAGACAGAGTCATGGAAGCCAAAAGAAGACAAGATTTCAAGAAGACCATGTCAATTATTAACAATGTATGCAGTCCTAACAACACATTTTAAATGAAATGCACAAACCTTTATCTCTGACTGCATCTCCATAAAACTTCCCAGCTGTTAGTCTAAATTTCCCATAATCGGATTTATATTGAGAATTCATCCATCTGTCTTGCCATTTAACTATTAAATAATATTAAATATTAGTAATCTGATACCAATAGAAAAATTTAGGCCACTAAATAAATTAAAATGACACAGACAAGGCCTTTTTCAAATTTTAAAAATCTTTTTGAAACATACTGTTATGTACAAAAACTCCTCAGAAGTTTGAAAATGAAATCTGTTCCCTTACTCATTATTACCTTTTGTTATTATAGAGAAAATGAATCATAGAATTATAGGACTGGAAGGGACCTCAAGAGGTCATCTAATCCAGTCCCCTGCACTCATGGCAGAAGAGTAATGGACTGTTCACACTCACTTTTTTTTAAAAGCATTTATTTCAGGGGAAGAAAGGTGAAACTACTTAAAGAATTGAGTGAAATTTTGAAAGCAAAAGAAGTGGGGGCAAATTCTAATAGGCCCCCACTATCAAGGGGTAAAAGTGTCTTCAGCAACTTCTTAAAGGGCCAGAAGTGACAGATCTGGTCTCCCAGTGAAGTGGATCTGAACTGAACACAGCAGAACACCGTGAGGTATATTCAAGACAGGAGGCTGCTTAATATGGTGGTGTGGGACACAAGTTTGCTGCCTCTAATCCGGAGCCAGTACATCCTGTGGAATAACCCCTTCAGACTCCGTGTGCTGAGAAGGGCTGAACTGAGTTACCTATTTATCCAGGACCTCTCCCAGAGTCCCAGACTCTTCCCACATCCCCTAGGAATCACTCCTTTCTAAAAACATCTCCCCGACCTGGGGATCTCCGTTCACCCAGCAGGAATTGCACCCCCAACTCTCATGGCCTTAGAAATTCCCCACCCTGGACATCCCCTTTAATTAGGGTTGGCCGGTGTCCAGTTTTCGACTGGAACACCCGGTCGAAAGGGGACCTTGGCAGCTCTGGTCAGCACCACTGACTGGGCCGTTAAAAGTCCAGTCAGCAGTGCAAAGGCAGGCTCCCTCCCTGCCCTGGCCCCGGCCCCCACAGAGTTCCCGGAAATGGCCGGCATGCTCCTGCAGCCCCTAGCTGCAGGGGCGATCAGGGAAGCTCTGCACACTGCCCTCATCCCGAGTGCTGGCTCCGCACCTCCCATTGGCTGGGAATCGCGGCCAATGGGAGCTGCAGGTGTAGCACCTGAGGGCACGGGCAGCATGCACCGCGCAGAGCCTCCCACTCACCCCGTGCCTAGGAGTCAAACATGCCATCCGCTTCCAGGGGCAGCACAGAGCCAGGGCAGGCAGAGAGCCTGCCTTAGCTCCGCTGCATTGCTGACCAGGAGCCACCTGAGGTAAGCACTGCCCAGCTGGAGCCCGAACCCCACCCCACCCCTGCCCCAGGTTGGAACCCCCTCCCTCAGCCCCAACCCCCTGCCCCAGCCCACTCCTGCACTCCAAACCCCTTGACCCCAGCACAGAGCCCCCTTCTGCCCCCCAACCCCCTAATCCCTGGCCCCACACCAGAGCCCCCCAGCCAGATCCCTCACCCTCTCCTGCACCCCAACCCCCTGCCCCAGTCTGAAGCCCCCTCACGCACATTGAACCCCTCATTTCTGGCCCCACACTGGAGCCCTCACCCCCTCCCACACACCAACCTCCTGCCCCAGCCCAGTGAAAGTGAGTGAGGGTTGGGGAAAGCAAGTGACGGAGTGGGGATGGATTGAGTGTGTGTGGGGGGCTCAGGGGTGAGGCAGGGCAGAGGTGTTCAGTTTTGTGTGATTAGAAAATTGGCAACCCGACCCTTAATCTCTCTCAGAAACTCCCTTTCCCCTCAGGATGCACATACCACAGTGACCTGGGGGGGGGGGGGCCATCAATGGGCACTTTCCCACTGACCCTACCCCACACAGGTTCATCTCCACCTATCAACCCAACCTCTTGGTCACGCTCCCCGCTCCTCACAGGCCTCTCCCCGTTCCCTCTCCGATCTCCTCCCTCGTCACCTCCATCCATAAACTGCTCCCGGAAATACACGACGGCGCGGGCAGCGCTGAGCGCTGCCCAGAAAAGCAGGGCGAGGGCCCAGGGCCCCATTTCTAGACCGATCCCGCTTCCCCCGGCAGGGAAGCAGTATTCACCCGCGCAGCCCGGGAACAACTGTAACCGAACCAAACGCCGTCGCCAGCTAATCTGCCGTCGCCTGCCTGTCCTCGAGCCTCACGACGGAGTCATAGTTGATTGGTCCTTGCCCTCGCGCTTCACGCCAATGCAGGCGCTAATTGGTCCAAATCCTCACGTCAACTAGGGCGCTGTTTGGTTCGTATTCTCGCGCCTCATGGTGGAGAACGCTCTGATTGGTTTAGAGACGTGAAGGAGCGCGGGCGGACTATCAGGCACCTCCTGCCGGTCCGGCCCGCCCACTCCAGGACGTAATGTGTGCTGGGACTTGTAGTCTGTGCTGGCCCACACGCCTTAGCCCCGGAGAGGCTTTGTGATTGGTTCTCGTTAGGCGACGAAAGGTCGTTGCTAAGGTGGAGGCGCAGTGGGCGGGCTGGCCGCTCAGGGCCAATCAGGGGTCGGTATGCCGGTGGGTTGCTGTTGCTGGGATGCCGAAGAAATAAGGGAAAGACTCGAGTCCGGCGCTGTGCCCCTGGCCGGGCCGCTGAGGGGCGCGGAGCCCACCCGTCCTCTCTAGGGCAGGGACTCAGCCCGGGGAGCCGGGAGACTCGGTGCCGCCTCCAGCAGCCTGGCCACCTTCTCTGGGTGCAGCCCGTTCCCCGCCGCCCCGAGGGCAGGTCCCGACGGCGGCGCGGGGCCCGGGGCAGCCGCCGCGATGCGGAGGGAAGCGCTGCGCTCACTCGACCTCAGCTCTCGGGCAGGACGGGTTCCTGCGGGCGGACGGCAGGTGAGATCCGGGCTCCAGTCACGGGCTTTGCTGTGGCATCGGCCCCAGCGCTGGGTGGTCTGTGTGGTGTGCAGGGGAGGGACTGAGCGCTGGGTCGCTGTCACTTCAGTCTTGCTAGTGCCTATTGTTTGTGCTATGGAAGCGCCTAGAGTCCCACAAGGGCAGGGACCTAGTGTCGTAGGTCCACCTAGTAAGAGACCAGTCCCTGCCGTGGAAAGATGACAGTTGAAATAGAGAAGACAGGCACAGGGTAGAGGAAGAAGAGACTGGTACCCCCATTTTACCCATGGAGAATGGGAGCAGAGAAAGATGAAATGTCTTGTCTAAGGTCATGCAGGAAATCAGCCGTAGATCTCCCATGGTCCAGTAGTGCCTGATCAACAAGGGATTATCTTCCTTTTGTAATTCTTCCACAGGGACACATGGATTCTCCCCATAAAAAACTCACTAGTGCCCCTACTGACTCTTACAGTGACCTTTCTATAGGCAACACAGAAATGGGAGAAACTGACAAAAACAAAGACCTTAAAAGGGAGAGCCTCCTGGAAACTCAGTTTAGCCACATCAGATTCCTAAAGAAAAAGCAGCATGCACAAAGAAACCAGCTAAACCAGAATACTAGTGCCATGCAGGAGGGGAACAAGCATGTTGCAAAAAAACCTCTGGATACAGCCTCAAAGGTGAGGTCAAGCGCCATTCTGAGAAAGCTAGCACAGATAGAAAGCAAGATCATGACCCGAAAGGTACAGATGGATTTTTCTGATACTGAGTTGGACCTGAAAATTTCGGATGAAAAGAACTTATCAGCTAGATCCAGCCTTGAGGAGAGTGCAAGAGGTAGCAGGTATCTGAAGAAAAATGACACAGTCAAGGAAAATGTAACATTGAGTAAAGTCAATTTAAAGGGAAAAAGTAGCTGCCAGACAACAAAAAACAAAGTGCCAATTAGAAAACAGCTTGGTCTAGATAGTGATGAAGAGGAAATGAGACAATTACTAGGGAGCTCTTTGAAGTTTTCCAGTGAAAATGAGAACCAGAAGGATGTCACCAATTTTTCTAAACCTGACGGAAAGGTAACAACTTTACTGGGTTAGACATTGTTATTTACATTTAATGAAATTACACTTTAAAATGGCAGATCACTTTATAGAAAATTAACATACTGTAACAACTTAATTTATAGTATTTGTAATCTACTTTTATAAAATGAGAGCTAATGTTAATTGACATACTTATTCTATGTAGCATTCTGAATGGTTGATTATTCATTATTATCAATATAGTGTATTTTTACTTTTAGTGAAAGTAAAAATGTAGTAAACCTTTTAGTAAAGGTTGAAAATAGGTAAAGTAATGACATGAATCTCTTTTCCAAGTTATTCATGAAGTCCAAGATGAAGAGTCCACCAAGAACATCTTTTCCACCCAAAAAACAGTCTTCTTCGACAAATCTATTTAGTGCTCCTTCGCTACTTAGCAAAAGTTCTCAGAAAAGAACCTCTGATAGAATTAATCCACAAACTCCCTCTCCACCAAGTAGAAATTTGCCAAGACTAACTAGTATGTCTTTTCAATCACCAACTTCAATAAAAGACAGCATTGCAGAGACCGCTTCACCTAGAACGAACCACATCAAACAAAGTCAGGTGTCCTTGTCTGAAAGGAGTGAAATCAAGTCTTTGGATGAGTTGTTTTCAAAAGCAGCAGATACAGAAGATGCAACCAGTGAAAGTTCCAATGGTGAGTTTTTCCAAGTTCATTTTACATTTCTACTTATGTTCTGAACAGACTTGATGTAATCCATGGACACAAACTAAATTAGAGCTCATCATATTCAACAAACTTATCCTACAGAACTCTTGATCCTGTCAAAGGGATTGAAATTTGCTCTGAGCAATGTTTTTCTAATGTAATATAAACCTTTTTTCCCCCTTCATTTTTGATTGGCTGAAGGAAGCAAGGTCCTACACTCAATCTGATGGCATTTCTCTCTTTGTCTGTAACACGATACCTTTTGAATACTGCATCTGATCAGTTCAGAATTTCAGAGAATGGTCTAGGCACCAATGGGCAGAAATCCTATTGATTTTGGTGAAAATTGGAAAACCATAGGTGGGAAATGGGGGACACATGTTGTCCCTTTCGTCTGGTTAGGAGACCCAGCAGCTTCAACCACCTCTGTAATTGTCTATAGATCAAAGAACCAGTTGATGGCAGCCATTGATATCTTCCAGCATAACAATATCCCCCATCTCAGCTCTGCCCAATCTCCTAGTTCTCTTTTAAAAGTTGACATCCTAGCTGACTTATCTCCCAACAGAAAGAAAAGAAATAAGAATGATAGGGAACAATGGGGTTGCACCCAGAGCCCCTGGCATGGGTGGGGGAAGTGAGGAACCCTGGCACCAGGATGAATGGCGATGCACACAGAGACCCTGGCAGGTGGGGAAATGGGGGACAGTGGTATGGGGAGGGGGATGTGGGAGGCACACAGAGTGGAATAGGGGGCCTGGGTAGAAGGGGAAAATAAGGGGCCCACAGAGACCCTGGCATTGGATGGGGAAAGAATGGGAGACAGGAATGAGGGACACAGAGCCTCTGGCATGGTAGGAAAGAGCACACAGCATCCCTGGCATGAGAGAGAGAGGATTGCAGAGTGTCCTTGAAACAGAGGGGGATGAGAGAGAGACATGGGAAGCTTGTGGGGGGAATGGAGGAATGCAGGAAGTCCCTGGTGCGTGCAACAACCTGTGTCTATAGAAGAAATAAAGTGTGAGACCTCTAGCTTAATGATATGAACAAGTGAGGAAAGCTTGGTTATAACCATGTTAAAATAGATCATAGCTCACAGACACGCCTGTGGAAACCAATGGAATCTAGCTTAAGCCTTATCTGCACTGCAGAATTAAACTGTTACTGAGCACAGTTGTCAGCGATTGGTAAAGATGCAAGTCTAGACAAGCACAGTTTACAGTGCTGATTGCAGTTTGTCCATGTCTACATTTGCAGCTTCATGCTTAGCTCTGGTTCGACTCAAATAATTGCTGACAATTGCATTTAAGAAATCAGGATTATGGTTCAAGCTGCACCATCACTATGGACTGGAGTCGTAACAGTGACTTACCTTGAACTTTGTTTCAGTGATATATTACTGATGGTAATACAGTAAAATGTGTATTGCCTTTCATTTGAGGCTATGCAGGCACTTTACAAGCAGAAGTTATGTCTTGCAAATTCATTGCCCCATGCAGCAAAAGAGTATTATTATCTCCAGGTTAAATGGAGGAAAATAAGACACAATGAGGTTGTGACTTGTCCATACTCTTACAACAATTACAAGGTAGAGCTAAGAATAGAACCTAGGAATTCTGAGATCTAGTCCCCTGTTCTGAACATCAGACCACAGTACCATTCTGACCAGTCTTATGGAACTTTTTAAAATAGCTTTCATATACCATCACTAGACATTAAACAAGAGAATCTGTATGCATTATGAGTCCAGTAGATTTAACTTTAATCCGTGCTTGGATTTTCTCTTAACAAAAATAAAATCCTCCAATTCAAGAAAATTGTATAATTAGAAAAGACCTTAATAGGTAGGGCATGGAGGGTCTGAAGTAAACACCACTTAAAACTTTCTTGGTCTGTATAAGTGAATATTTAAATCAGGAAAACAGTATTGAATGTATGGCCTTTCCTCCTTTAAAGGGATATGTAAGGTAACTTTCCTGCTCTGATGCCAGGTGACCATTTGTCATTCAATTGCAGACTTCAGATTAAATATTTTGAGCATTGATGATTTGGATCCAAATGTTTCTGGTGATAGAGAAGCATTAAAACAAATGGTAAGTAGTAAATCCTTATGTTATCTAGGAGAGTTTGTATTCATGTGTTAAATGAAGATGGATGTTTTGAAGGGAACAGCTTCCATTTTACCTTCTAATAATCTGTGTAGACCTATTATATAGAAAGCAAATTGACCAGATGTACACTGTCTGAGATTATATTCACTAGGTTTGAAATGTCCTTTAGCAGATTACACATTATCTGTTAGTTACACTTACCTTTCTTGGTAATATTTCAAGGGAACGTTACTCATTTCCAATTAAGAAAACATAAGTCTGGGCAAAGGATGCAGCAACCAATAAGTCTAATATTTTATAAGTGATCTGTACTGTAGTACAACGTACAAATATAACTGAAACACTTTCCAACTTGTATTTGTGAGACCCCACTCATGGAATTTTTTTAACAGGAGACAGACATTCAAATAGCTAAAAAATCAAACAAGGACTCAGAACCAAATGTGTTTCCTGTGAATAATGACCAAACCTCCCTTAAAATGGTGAGTGTCTTAACTAGTACTAATGCTATTTCTGACAATGATATGGAAGGTGAAATCATGACTGAAACTGAAATCTCTGAGTTTTTAAGTGGAATTTCTACAGACTATCTTAGCGTTAGACAAGTGTTTCCTGGACCTGAGGAGAGCACTGTTAATTCAGAATATTCTGAAGACTTTGAAAAATCTCTGTCTTTACCAGTATCTGAGACTACAGACAGAAGATCCTTGTCTGAAATGTCAGTGGGACATTCTAACAGCTCTGTGTATTCCAGAAAAGACCTTTTTCCCTCACTCTCATCACCTCAGTCTAAGAAAAAATGGCATGAGACAGTAAGCAGAGTAACTGTGAAAGAGATGGCTGTGCAGACAACTGATTCTCCATTCACCTATCACTGGTCAAAGAGTAAGTTCACAGTGATTTAAAGTTTTTGGGTTTCTAGGATTCAAGTGCTAATCCTAAATAGTTGTCTAAACTCTATTAATAGATTCCAAGGCCAGAAGGGACAATTGTGATCATATAGTCTGAGCTGTGGTATAACATAGGGCATAGAATTTCCCGAAAATAATTCCTAGAGCAGATCATTTAGAAAAACATCCCATCTTGATTTAAACATTGCCAGTGATGGAGAATCTACCACAACCTCTGGTAAATTGTTCCAATGGTTATGTACTCTCACTGTTAAAAATTTATGCCTTATTTCCAGTTTGAATTTGCCTAGCTATAGTTCTTAGTTCAGGTACTATATCCTGAATTAATCAAAAAGATCCTTTTTAATATGTCACAATATTCATTCAGACATCTGTACAAAAGATACTACCATTACCAGATAGTACAGCTCATCACCTCCAACTGTTGTTGCTAAAGGGCAGCAGAGGGATGGAACTGACTTCCTTGAGGGACACTGGAACCTACACAGGCCTTAGTAAGACAGTGGGGATTGGAATAATACCCAAATGATGTTCTCAAACAGGATTTTTAACAACTGAGGTATAAAATAAACATGTTGCTAAAGCGACCCTACCAATGTAGAACCCTTTACGCTGTATTTATTTCCTAGTGAAAAGCCAAGCTCCTGATTTTTTGCTGCTTCTACAGGTAGCTATTTCCAACCCATGACTGTCCTCTTCTTTAAAAGTAAAAAGCACCAGTGGCTTTTGCCATTCAGGCCCTGAACTAAAGGCTTCTAGTTCTGATTCTCCTAATATTCACTGTCTAGCTCTGAAGTTATGCATAAACTAGACTTTCTGGGGAGTGTGTGTTGGTAAATTTTTTTTACATGTTTAGCATTGGTGTCACCACCTATTGCTTTCCTCTCCCGTTCATATCTTTCATTGTGGAGAGAGCTATTCAGAAAGATCTTACCTCAGAGTAGATATTTGCCATATAAGGAGTTAAAGAATCAACCCAATAAACCCCTACTCTTGCTTGAAGAAAGATTCTGGGCCAGTTTTGCAATTGGTAGCTATAGTTTTACCCCTAACAAAATGAGTTGGTTTGGATGGCCATTAGGAAGTGTTGTGCCAGGTGAATGGGAAGGCATGTAGCAAAGCTTGATGGTGGGAAAAGTTCTTCAAAAAAGTTCCACTTGTTTCCCCTTGCTACACGTTTCTGATGCCTACTTGAACAGGTGGTCTAGCTGGGGTCAAGGAGGAACCTGCCCAAGAATGGTCGAGGGTAGCTAGGGCTCTTCAGGAGGCATGAGAAGATAGAACTAGGCAGGTACATCTGAAAACAACTATTCTGCACTGAGGTGCTTGAGCACTTCCCTGTGCTATTCCTAGGGTTAGAAGCTTTCTATAAAATGGTGATTTCCCACACCGTGGCCAATAATGGGGTGATATCTCAAATAAGCAGCATAACATGACCAGTGGTCTTCAGCATCTATGTTAACTGGTACAAGGCTCTGGTTAAAACTGTGCACAAATTCTACACCGACTTCTGAAAAGGAGAATGCTGCATACTTCTAGTTCTGAAATACTTTATCAGAAACATTAATGCTAAGATTCTGTCCTATACATAGAGGATGGCACAGCAATCCTTGGCCCAGCTGTAAGATGCAGTTATATTGATCCAGTACCTATTGCCAGTCATGTTGTCACCATGGATGCCCTGGAAGGTATTGTAAAAGCAAGAAGCTAATACTCATTCTGTTGTCCTTGTACTTTACTTGTTCAGGATTCACTGTTTGCAGTTCACATTATAACACTCAAAGCACTTGTTCTCTTCCCTCCTGCTTGTAGCCCTAACAGTGTATAGTCCTGCAGTGTTTGCTCTGAATGATATGTTAAAGCAGCACTTGATACTGACCCAGCAGTTCGTGGAGACGATCCACCATCTTCATTTATCGCTTGTGGAGTCATTGGAGAATGAGACATTTCAATATCACACACTGGCAGAAGCAAAGGAGGTAAGGAGTGTTGTCTGGAGCAGCAGTTCTCAATAGGGGGAGGGAGGGTCTGAGGCCCACTGGGGGCTGTGAGCAGGTTTCATGGGGTCAGCCAAAATAAACCAGAGAACAGGGCTGGCAGAGTTACTGTTGCCTAAGGCAGAAAGCTGAAGCCCAAGTCCCTCCCTGAGGGGCTGAAGCTGAAGCCCAAGCAACATAGTAGCTTCATGAGGCCCCCTGTGGCGTGGGGTCCTGGGAAATTGCCCTGCTTGCTAACACCAGCCCTGGCTTTTAATCTACTGGATATGTAGAAAAACAGTTGTTGGACAGGTGAGCTGTGGAGTTTTTAATAGCATGGTGGGGGGAGAAAGAAAGAAAAGGTTGAGAACGCCAGTCTGGAGCAGAAGACAGGTCATATCTTCTATAGACTGGGTCTAGACAAGAGCATAATGTTTATGGAAGAGATTCTCCCTTTTCCCCTGCAACCATGTGTAGCAAAGAAATAGCTGTTTCCAGTACCATTTGTTCCCCCATTAGATTAACAAGTAGAGTTTACTTAGCTGTTATACTATCTAGATTAGAAAAAGTTTGAATTTGTAGGAATAGATACTTACATTGCCTTCCAAAAGCTTAAACACATTTAAGTGGCATGTGGTTATCTAGCAACTCAGAACTCACTCTTTACCATAGATCAAGTCCTAGAGTATCCATAGCATACATCTTGGAAGAACCAATTTTCTCCCACTAATTTAAGGCATGGTACTAATCCTTAACTGGCAGGCAGCCTTGACCCGTTGGATCCTGCAGGGAACTATCTGTGTCTGGCTCCTTTTGCCAGAACCCAAGTAGGCCATCTTATACATGCATATTGCAACTAAAAGTTCTGGTAAAAGACTCTTAAGATTGCAAAGTGAAGCACTCAGGTTATGAATGCCAGAATTAAGGCTACTACTGTAACATCAGTTCAGGCCATTTGTGGATAAGCATTATGCTCTTTAATTATGTTTTTTCCATGAGACTCCTGCTTCATTCAGTGCACAGAATAGACAGTACTCACTGAACTCGCTAGTTTTTATTAATCATTATTGAATGTGTGGTCCCAGGTTTTATTTACTACTCACCATCCAAACCCTATACCTGAATATAAATCTTCCTTATGATCCTCTCTGCAGTGCTCACCACCCTAGTAGCTGAATGCTTTAAAACATTAATTTTTCAAAACAGCTGAGAGGCAAGGTGATATTTATCTTCATTTTATATAGCGGGAATGGAAACCAAAATTGTGAACTGTCCACTAATTTTGGGTGCCCAATTTACAATACCAAGAGCCTGATTTTTTTGAGTATTTCATGTTACATTCAGTGCACATCTCCCACTGACATCACTTGTAGCTGAGTGTGCTCAGCATTCCTGTAAATCATATCCCAGCTGTCTCAAGTTGGATAAGGAACACAGTTCAACCAAGACAGGTGGTTTAAGTGACTTGCCCAAAACCACACAAGAACTCTGAAAGACAGGGCACCATTTGACTGCCTTAACCATGTGACTACCCTTTCTTTTTGCAGTTATCTTCCTCATTCACTACACACCTTCCACCTTGTGCAATAAATGAGGCACAGGGTCTCAAACAGCTGCATTCAGTACAGAGCTCTGCCTAATTCAATGCATAGGCTGGACAGTGCTCAGGGAATGGGATGGGGAAGCTGTAGAAAAGTGTGTAATTAAAGATATTAATGCATATGCACAATGGGGTGAATTAAGGTTCCACAGGCACCCCCAATTTCAGCTCTTCCTAACTGTGGTTGCAAAGTCAAACACTTTATAGTGTTCTGATTGAGCTTTTAATGTGCTAGATGCTATACAGATAAATAGTTCCTACTCCAAAGAACTTACATACAAACTTATCACTGCTCCCTCCCCTCTGCTCTCCAAACACACAAGAAAGAGGCTTCCTCTGCCACACTCCACCAGCTTGGATAGAGACCACAGTTTTGTTACTGGTATAGAAAGGCACAGGTGTTGAGGCAAACTTATCTTATTTTCAGCATTGATCAAGCATTTAAGTATTAACCAACCTTTTGTTACTTTGCAGTACATCAAGAGTCACAAATCCCCACCTCTGACAATTGAGCAAGCATTAGAAGAAGTTCAGAAAATGAAAGAGCAGGAGCAGGAATTGCTTTGACCTTACCATAATGAATAACCATATTTACTATTTACTTTCACAAGTGGGATTTTCAGTTGCAAGTCTCAAACTGAAATAAGATTTTCAACTGTTGTAGAAAAGGCAGATACTGAGTTAATTTTGTATGTGGTGCAAATTCATGCCATCTGTAAACTTTATCCTTATGTACATGCTGTTCAGAAACAGGAAAGTAGCCCATCACTACAGCAAATGTCTTAGTTTTAACTACCTACATGTCTTCACGGGTAAGTTAGACTTAAATGTGCTAAGTAAGAAACAGCACATTAAACCTAGCAAGCAAAGAAACCAAGGATTATATGTAGTGTTTGTTGCATTATAAATCAGAACTTGACTTGCTTATTTAACATAGTGGTGATATGGTAAAAAAAATGCAAACCTCCAGTATTGTTCAAGCGAGGAGTCTGAAAGTGAAAGAATATCAACCATATTAAGTTAGTGCACTGCTTTATTTTAAACTGTGTGTGGATATAATTTTGTCCTCAAGTTATCAAAAAAAATTTCAGAACACCTACTCCAAAAATAAAGGTGAATTCCAGGCAAGTTAAGGAGATACTACTTTATCTAGATAAGGGCAACCCACTTACTTTGAAAAACAAGCTAAAGGCAGTTTTATAAAAGTGTTTATTTGAAGGCAAAACAGTAAAATTCACAAGTTGGTAACATACATGTCTTTTGCTGATTCACAGACAGTTTCACAGCTACAATAAATCTAGAACAAGTTGATTATTTACCATAGGGGACTCAATGGTTTTGAAGATGGTTTTTACTGTAAAAATGGCTCTGGAAGAGGCTGCCATCCAGCAGACCTCTGCAGTGGAGGTGCAGTGTAAGGATGTCTAACATTTGTAGCTGGTGGTCTCTGGAAACAGAATTTAGTTACAAAAAAGGGCATTTTGAAGGCAGGGTGGTTTCCAAGAATGTTTCATATTTAGAAATGTGGGGTGGGGAAAATGAAGTCTTCTCTACTGAATTAGTTTTAGCTTTTTATTCAAGGGTATATACAAAAATATAAAAAGCTTAAAGAATGCCTTTCATTATAAAGCATTGAACATCTTAGAGCACTTGAGTGGCTAAAAGAGTTAACACTCTACATTCTGAATAGAGTTGTGACTGCAGCAGATGGTGCGTAGGGGCTTTAAGATGTGTAGTAGGTTCTAATAAGCTCATACAGTGCTCATAGGTCACCTGTATTGGAATTAGGTGCTTCATTCCCCATTTAGACATTAGGATACACTGCTCAGCATCAGTCTGACTTGCTCCCAAGGCAGCACCCCTCCACTTCAAATAGAATTAACCTTTGAGAGAAAAACATACATTATGGAACAAGAGACAAAAAACCATAACAAGTAACATCTGTATTCCACAAGAATGAGTGGATCACAATCCTGGAGCAGGGATAGCTTGGCAGGGGTTTAGTTCTAGTATAAAATGGGTAACTAATTTTTAAAAGTTTGCAAAATAAATGGGTATTTTTAAACTCGCTAGACATGTAACAGAAATGACTGGCCTTTTTAAAGCACTAAACAAATGTTGGAGTACATGTCATAGCCTTCCATTTTCCATCATAGATTTAAATGTAATTCATTTAATGTCACTTCCTCCAGACATTAATCCTGATTTATACAAGATTAAGTTTAATCTTTTGTAGAAGATGCAAGACATCTTTCTTCAGATTTCAGGGAGTCTTATTCAGGTGGTGGAGGGTCTTGGGTTTCACGCTTCACTGAAACAATAGGGAAAAAAGTTCTTACACATTCTGCAGTTAGTCTCAGTTCTGTCTGAAGAGTAATGCAGTTTAGGATGAGGGCTCCATTCACAAAATGGGTTCTCTCTCCACATTTTTTTTTTTTTTGGGCAGAGATTTTGTTACACAGCCTTAGAGCTATGGCCAGAAGTGACTTTGCCTGCCCAAAGCTCCTCCCTCTTTTACTGTTTTCCCCATTGCTAATTGTGAATCTTTAGTCAGCAAGGGTACTTGTCACTCAGAACCCCTACAAATCCTGTCCCTCCCTCATTCTCAAAATGAGGCTCTCCATCCCACAGAGTGCCACTCACATTGGCAAATAACTAAGTTTGACCTGTGTCATCTTTTCCTGAGCCTCTACTTTAGGCCTGTGCTGTGCCTACCCACTGCTGGTTCTGGTCCTTAGGAAAGGAGCAGAACTCAACAGCAAGGGTGAGCAGCTCACAGCTGGATAGACAAAACCAGGCAGGAATGCCAGACTGCCTCCCAGTACCCACAAATCCATCTTTTCCTCCTGCCCTACTAGCCATTAGCCATCCTCCCTCAGTAGTTTAGGGAGAAAATCTAGTTTCCTGAAGGTTAAAAAAACCCCTGCCTAGCAACCACACCACAGCCAAAACATGGCTTGCAAAGGAGGGAGATAAGTGGGGTTGACTTGGAATGGAACAAGAGGTTAATTAAAAATGCACATGAATTTCCAAATTGCAAATAAAGCTCAACTCAGATTAAATTTAGAAAATGCATAGTTCTTTCCTGCTGCAATAGCCTTTGCAGTTTTAACCAAGTATTCTGGAAGAGATAGCAGCTGTATGTAGTACTACTGGGGGAATTCTGCGCAGTGCAGAATTTTGCAGAAATTAACATGCATGCAGAATTTCCTTTCCCCCACATAAATGGGCTGCAGTGTTGTTGGCTGCCACTAGGGGCCACTGGACCTGGCAGAGCCTAACTTGCACATAGAAGACACTGCCAGGGGGAGGGAGCTAGAGGGCTCCTGGCAGCTGCAGTTCCCAGAATGCCCTGAGGGAAGGAGACAGCAGCTCANGGGGGGGGGGGGGGGGGGGGGGGGGGGGGGGGGGGGGGGGGGGGGGCGGAGAGAGAGGCAGGTATCTGGCCCCCTGGCTGGCCTCTGGGAAGGGGAGGAAGGAGGCAGAGAAACAGGAACTGGGTTGTTATAGGGGTTTCTTTAACGCTCTATTCCTTTTTTGTGCATCTCTGTATTGTTATAGACATACTTGCTGACACATTTTGAAATAAATACCAAAATAATTGAAACTGGTGTGATTATATAGTGTTATTTTGACAAATAAAATGTGCAGAACTTTAAAATAGTGTGCATAATTTTTAATTTTTTGGTGCAGAATGCCCCCAGGAGTAATGTAGTGTGACAACAGCTCTTACCAAGGAAAAAAGCATTGGGGTTATTCAGAGAGCAGCATTTACTTACCCAGAAATTTAAAAATGAATAATAAAAATTATAAAACTAATTTGTGTTCTTAATCTTTTGATTCCCTATGCAACCTCCATTGGATTTTATAGTCTAGGGAAACCCTTGCCAAGTGGGCTAAAGTAGCTATTATATTAACTACGAAGGGTTCACAGGACCTTTTTAGATTGTCCATCAACATTCACTTACAGTCATCTCTGGCCTTCATGCGTGCAATAAACGAGTAACTTTTATTTCTGCGGTAGTTTTCATATGGGTCATCTAGTGCAACTCCTACTCCTTTATACTGATCCCATTTATCTCTGATATCCCCTCCTTTAATTGGGTCTTGGATTCCTTGTTCCTTGGCTCCCAGTCCTCCAGATCCACTCCATCCTATAAAAAAAGACATGGGAGAGCATCTTATTAAATTCAGTAGTGTGAATTGTACAGGAAACAAAAATGAAGAAATAGCATATAAGAAGCTTGATACAGCCTGATACAATAGCTCTGAGAAGGGTGAACTGTCCCATTCATCTCAAGTATTAATTTCAAGACCTGCGGCTCTGCGGAGAATGGGAGGAACCAACACCACCTGACAGAGGACACTGTGTGCACAAGGAGGAGGAGTGCAGTGGGCTCCACCTTCCCACTCAACCAAGCAGATATATTTTGTCTACTGGAGTAAGTACCTAGTGTAGGGAGTCCCCTTGCTACCATGCCCACGGCATACCCCCTGCTTCTCTGAAAGGGAATGAGGGCCCCTTCAACTACCACTCACCATGTTAGTGGGACTGGGGGTGGGGGTGTATAACAAGGTGCCTATGGCCCTGTATTGCCTTAAGCTGGCCCGCATAAAAACAATTTAGAACCTGTATGAGTGACTGAACAACAACTGTCTGCTGCAGAACAATTTGGGGTGGAGGAAAGTAGAAAATCATTAGGAGGAGAGGTCTATATTTCCAGCTAAAAAGTTGTCACACGTGAAGCAGACAAGAGCAAGATGGCAAGATTTGGCATTCTAATAGGTTAGAAGGAAGATTAGTCCCAACAGTTAGGGTGTTAGCTGGGATTCAGGAGTTCTAGGTTCAATCTTGTGCTCTGCCAGGCTTCCTCTGTGATCCTCAGCATGTCACTTACTCTCTCTCTGCCTCACTTCCCCATCTGTAAAATGGGGATTATTAATAGTACTTCTCTACCTTACAATGGGTGAGTGAGGATAAATTTGTTAGTACGAGTGCCTCTATCAATTATGATAATAGGGGCCATATAAGTACTTAAAGAGATGCAATAAAACAGTGATGTTAATACTGTTTCTGACAAGGCTGTAAGATGAAACAATTTACAACAGAGGCCCCAAAACAACCTGCACCAGTCTCAGCCTTTTGCAACCAAGGCCACAAATAAGGTGGACAATGAAATGAGGTGGCTGGTTTCATTTACTATTAGCAAAGGCAGGGGGAAGTTATGACCTCTCAATCCCTTCTCTCAGGCACTCATGATTGCAGGGGGTGCCAGTTACTTTCAGAGTTCCTTGGGTGCTATAGGCCTATCGTCTCACAATTCACATACACATTAACAGTTTTCATTTGAAAGACATTAAGGGCCGTTATAAAGAGGACAGTGATCAATTGTTCTCCATGGCCACTGAAGGTAGGACAAGTTGTAATTTGCAGCAAGGGAGATTTAAGTTAGATATTAGGAAAAACTTCCGAACTGTAAGGATAGTTAAGTGCTGGAATAGGTTACTAAGGGAGGTTGTGAAATCTCCACCATTGGAGGTTTTTAAGAGTAGGTTAAACAAAACACCTGTCAGGGTTGGTCTAGATATACTTGGTCCTACCTCAGCATGGTGGAGATGGACTAGATGACCTCTTGAGGCCCTACATGATTCTGTATGAAATATATTTAGTCCTGGGTGCTTTATACAGATATATATGGCAGCCATCCCTCTCAAAGAATGGTGTAAACACCAAAGTAGTTCAGTTACTGTATGTCATGCTGCAGCATTGCGAGTGGCTAAAAAGTCTAATTCTTGAAGTCTTTCCACAAACAATGCAGGCCTAAGACATAGATAGGGCCAGAAGATGAAGACAGTACACTACTAGCACTTCAGATCTGCTGGTCTTTTCTCTTCACTCTTTGCTTTCCTCTCTCTCAGCTACTTCTTTTCAGCCTCCAACTTCCTGATGCAGCACAGCCCTCCAAGTGTGGCCTGTTGCTAGCGGCTTCTTCCCAGCTTGCAGTGTTGATGTTGAAAGTTTTCAAGTCCTTCTTGCAAAAGACCTTGAACCTGAGGCTAGGTCAGCATAGGGCCTTGGAGCATCCATTGTTCATATGTTGCAGGTGACTAAGCCAATCGAGAGGTCTGTGTTTGAGACTAGTGATTAGACTTGGCAATTTTGCTTTCTCAAGTACTTTAGTGTCAGGAACTTTGGAACTATGGAAAAAGACAGTGGCTATGGAAAGTGTTTAGCCTTCTCTGACGCCTGCTGTCAGTGGTCCAGGTCTTGCCACCACACAACAGTCTGCTCAGAACACACATCTAGTAGACCCGTGTCTTGGTGTTCAGTGTTAGTTTCCTGTTATCTCACATTTATCTGTTGTCTGAATGTGGTAGCTGCCTTTCTAATGTGACAATTAAGCTTGTCATCTAGAGAAGTTATCCAATACAGTTGATCCTAGACAGCAGAATGTGTGCACAACTTTAACAGGGGGATCAGAACAAGTTTGGCCCACATATTTATGAATGCAACATGGCTTTATCTCTGAAGTCTACACTCTTTAGGAGCATGATTTAAATTATCTTTAGGCAGAAGAGTCCAAGCCAAGGGTCACCATAAAAATTACATCATAGCCTCTCACCCATACAGTACGTGAAACCCTGGAGAGCAAGGACCTTCTGGAGTAAGGTGTAAAACACACAGTGTACTAAAGTCAGAAGGCTGATTTCCCCCCCCCCCTCTGCTTTGTGAAAGGTTCTATCTTGGGGAGGAACCAGGATGATTGTTTCAATCAAAGACAATAAATCTTACCCATTTTCACTAACATTTGATGCCCTTTATTTTCTTCTCCAAGTCTTGAATCAGGTATAGGAGGCCCAGAGTTAGAGCCCAAACCAGCAGCAGAGCTAAGAGAAAATACAAGTTATAATTTATCATTAGAATTTTAACATTTCACTGTGTTAAAACATATTGAATATAAGTTATTTTTTATGCACATATATTGTTTAAACTTCTATAACCAACATAACTAGCCAGACAAACCTTTGGAAAGGCAAGACACAAGGAGTCCTGTTGCAGCACATTCTATGTATCTCCGCCACCCCAACAGCAGATATCAAGGATATCAGATACCATGGTTTTCTCAAGAGTAAAGTGCAAACATGCCCAGAGAACTCCTTTTCCTTTCCATGTTATGTACCTAAGGGCTTTTTATGCAATGTTTTAAAACACAAGATTTAGTCATCACCAGGAACTACAAAGTAATTTTATCCTCTCTCCATGTATATATGACATGACTGTGCGGTTTGTTCAAGTTATGGTTTGATCAGCTTAGAATCCTGCCCTTTTCTACCCAATTAAGTGTTTAATATACAGAAACTATCAGAAACGTCCTAGGCCAACCTCAGCACGCTCAGAGAGTACATCACCAAACTCAATCCAATGGAAAGTCTTACGGAGGAGTGGGACTGCGAGATCGGGACCGGTGCCGCCTTCCCGGGGAGTAAGATTTAGATCTTGATCTTGACCTTGACCGTGACCGACTACGAGAAGAGTGGGACCTGCTTCTGCTTCTGGAAAGTAAGAGTGTGTGAAGTCAGTTACCTTTCTCTAATACACAGGATTATAGCAATATATAGCTTTTTCATTGGTTCCCTAGCTTTTATAATTCACCTCTGACATTAATAAAATAGTATTTTTAAAAAGGTATCTAAGATCTGGAGAATTTATGGACAGAAATGCTGATATACCATTTCATGTACACAGCTTCCAGTGTGGTGCATTCTATATATTCATCTCCCTGAACAAAACCTTGTGACCTTTGGTGCCTTAAACTAATTAAGGTTTCCTGAAGAAAGCAAAAAACCTAGAGCTAAGTTTCAGAATCTTCCATTTTCTGGAGAAAAAAACATGCATTCTCAACCTATGAGAGATTTGTTGAATATGCAAAGGGAGCACGGTCTAAAGTAACAGGGTCAGGAACTTCTGAGTTCAACTAACATCTCTGCCACTAACTCATTGCATTGCCTTGGACAACTCATTTCACCTCTCTCTCATTTTCCTCATCAGTAATATTGGGAATATTTACTGCCCTACCTCCAAAGGGCTGTTGTGAAGGATCATATTGGCACACCTCCAGCATTTTAGGAGATTTAGCTAGCCATAATCCCTAATGAGCTCTTGCTTCACCCTACCTGGACTGCGATCGTGAATAGGATCGTGATCGGGAGCAGGATCGTGATCGTGATCTTGAATAGGAGCCAGATGACTTTGAAGATCTTGAGTTGGATCGTGAGGAGGAGCGACCTCTGCTTTTAGACCTACTGCGAGATCGAGATGGCCCACTGCATAGGGATAACAAAATACCAAGAAACCCAAGATTCATGTGAGCCGCATGAAAAGCAAACATGTATTTTCTTTTAAACTAAAATTTAAACATGCTGAAATTTTGCTGACAACCAAGTGAAGCCAAAGCCTGCCAGGGTGGCAAGTATGCCGTTTTCTATATGTTAAATAAATAAAGCTCCAGAAAGTTAAGACATAATTATTGCCCCAGCACATTGTCAAAAAGATTTTCACTATATGTCTAATTAAGGCAGCAGTAGCACAGTCTAAATGAATGGCAAATGTCAGAAGGCACTGCAAGGGAACTCTTACCTATTTCTCTTCTCCTGACCTTTCCTCCGTCTAGCTCTCATTTTAGCTCTGAAGAACTCGTACAGCCCATTCTGCTCCCAGCCTTCACTGCAAGATATCAACCACACACAGAGTCTATATATGGGAAGAGCTCACTTTCGTCAAATAGATGAGTTCAGGATTTTTAGAAAATAGGGGGCTTGGGGAAAGCGGTCTCATGTGCTCTCAGTATGAGACCAGACAGCACACTGGAGTGGATGAAGTTCAAAATGTAACTTAGAGTAGTTATTTCAGCATTAGCAGAACAGAGTTAAAGGCCCTGAGAGCTTCTCAGGGCAGGGCATTTTCCTTACCATATTGTTAACATTCTTACCTGTTTCTAGGCCTGTCATGAGATGGTGGACTATAAAATGCTTCAACTGCAGCCAACAATCTCTCACTCGGGGGCATTGGGGGTGGAAGACGTATATCTTTAGGATCCAAAGGTTTATATTCATGATCTTCAAGCTGCCAGAAACAAAACAGATGGCTCTCAAGTCATGGGGTGACTACCTAAAGAGATAAATATACCTAGAAAGTCTAACTGCTTAGAGACCTTGCACTTCATTACTGAGTTTAAAATGGTCTAAAAATAAGGCTTTGGCAGGTACCACAAACAAGCACTGGGTCATCTAGTATAAAACAAAACTCTAGTGACATTTGCAGCATTAAACTTGGCAGCACGTTCACTGGGATTCCTAGGTGCATAAGATGTAGTTGTAGTCTATACAGCCCCATGATATCCAAGCTTCTGGCACAAGACTTGGGAAACAGTGATGAGCATTGGGAATAACAGAAATTAGATACAGAATAGACCTATTAATTCATCTAGAATACTATATAAATTATACCAATTTAACCCATCCCACAGCAGCCAGTATGTTCCCTACGGTCTATTTTCTGGTGTTTTGTTCACTTGTATTAGATTAGAATTACAAAAGTCTTCACAGAAAAGAGTTTAAGACCAGCTAACAAACATGGCTGGCCAGCGACTGGGACTCTCTCCACACTACTATAAATCACTATGTGCTACTGATTTTAAAATTATGGGTAAAATTTAATATCAATGGGACTTAACATTGTGAGAAGTGTCTTCTGTTTTCATAGTCTAGCTAGCTGCTTTTCTGAAGTGTCCCCTGTGCCAATCCTGATTGATGGGTACAATGTGGAAAGCACACTACTTTGAAGTAATAAATAACTCATTAATTTTAAACTGTCCGTAAAATTGATCATGGGAGTTTGATCTTTTAACCCTTCTGCTCAGCTTCCATTTCAGCAACTTACTTTCACAAGTGGAGCCATAAGTCCAGCAGGAAGATCAAAGTAGGGAACATTTGGCACCAGGCTGGGATCATCATGGTTTACGTGAGGGGGGCCTTGTCTCCGCATGTGAGGAGGCTGCCCATTAAATCCATGTGGAGGAGGCCCAAAATCAGGGTGCTGTGGCCCACCCCAAGGAGGATGCTCACCAATTCCAGGATGAGGCAATCTATGCCCAGGATGATGATGAGGTGGTCCAATTTCTGCAGAGAAGGACAAGAAAGCCTTATTTGGTTTTATAGAGGGGAAGACAGGAAGGAGGACAACTAATTGAGACGCCCCCAAACACATACATTTATTCTAAGAGAAAAAAATTCTACTACAAGGAAAGCTCATTAACCACTACAGGGAAGAGAAGGCACTGGGTACAGGTCTGTGCTCATGAAGCACCTACAGTCTCTCTCCCTCCCTAGCATAACAGCCACCCACATCTTCAATAGCAAATTTCAGAAACTAAGCCCCTGTTGCTTTGTGGTACCTTGAGTTTGGAAAGTGCTACAATTAAAGTTTCTATTCTCAAAACCAATTTACCTTGCATTCAACAAAGGAGGCACCCACGTGATATACTTCTAAAGACTCAAAATACAATTGCAGTCCATCTCCAAAGCAGTAGACTTGCAAGTTCTATCAACATGCATAGACAAACAGATGGGAGTGGTTTCACAGGAGGACATGACATGCAAGTGCTTTGTTAGAAGGGCATTCCGAAAGGTAGGAGAGAAAATGTTCCTGTTAAAATAAGGCAATGAATGATCTCAGCATGACCCCTAGTGGACAAAAATACTGGCTGTGTGTACCAGGATTGATACAGCACACAACTGGGCCATTGTGAAATATGCTGACAGTGCTGCATGGCAGATCCAGCCTGGAACAGAAGAGGATGCTGTAGGGCAAAAATGAGCAGACAGACAGACGCAGGAGGGAGAAGCCTGCACTATGACTAACCCAACTCTAGCCAGTGCTGGTAGCCTCTCACTTTCATTAGAAGCAAAATACTATTAAACATGACGTAAAAAATGTGTCTACCATATCCAGGCTCTCTCCCACCCTGTTTACATTTAATAAGAAAAGTCTCTCCAGTTCCCTACTAGAATCCAGAAGATGGAGCAACTTGTCTGGGTTTAGCGCTCTATTCTCTCCTATTGCTTGGGCTACTCTCCCTACTCATACATGATGTTGGCTCCATCCAATACATTTCAAAGAAATTTTAGCATTGTGGTGAATTCTCAATCACTGGAAGTTTTTAAATCAACAATGAATGTTTTTTCTAAAAGATATGCTCTCGTTCAACCACAGCAATTTGACTTGAAACAAGAGTTAATTCACAGCAGTCCTGAGTTATGTAGGTGGTCAGACTAGATGGTCACAGTGGACCCTATCCTGCTGTCAACTGAATTGTCGTTAGACTGACCTCACACTTGGTAAGGCAACTCACATCTTTTCATGTATTTATACCTGCTCCTGTATTTTCCACTCCATGCATCTGATGAAGTGGGTTCTAGCCCACGAAAGCTTATGTCCAAGTAAATGTGTTGGTCGGTGCCACAAGGACTCCTTGTTGTTCCTTCTGGCTTTCAAAATCTACAACTCTAAAACTAAGGTGTATAGCAGCAGGTGGTGAGGGGTGCGAGCCTTTGAGGGGGTAAGAGCTTTCCAGGAAGGGCTACCCCATTCCTTTGACGTCGCGCTCTCATCACAAGGAACTAATTAATTTTAAAACAGCAATCAGCATCAGCATCCTTAGTACCCACTTTACCTTGAGGAAAGTCCCCTTGGGGGTAGTCAAAACGATGAGGATAAGGCGGCCTTTCAAAGGGATGGCGAGGTGGGAAGTCATCCTGCATGAAGCGAGGTGGGAAGCGGTTGAAATTATGTGGATGTGGGGGCTGATTGAACTGGGGATGTTGCTGATGTGGAGGGAACGGGCCTCTGAAGTGAGGTGGCCGCTGCATTCGAAATGGAGGTTCCCTTTGGCCCCCTCCCCATGGAGGCTGCTCGTGCTGGTTGTTCCATGGTGCTTCAAATTGGTTGTTCCAAGAAGGATCTGGCTGGTTATTCCAAGGGGTCTCCCGCTGGTTATTCCATCCTGAGTCTCTCTGTTCATTCCACATTCCTTCATGGTTGTTATTCCATGGAGGACAGTGTGGAGGTCCCTGGTGGTGAGGGTAAGGAGGTTGGTCATAAGGCTATAAAAATAAAGAATGTAATAAAAACAGTCTATTTCTAAATTATTACCTAGAGTGTAAGTGCTACATATGCACAGAGGAGGGGGAAACAAACATCTGTGTACAGAGTCTGCTTTGCAAGCAAAAGTTAGGACAAACTGAAGAGGAGAATTTTGGAGGAAAAACTAAACTGTTCTTCTCAATCCTGTCATTAACTGTAAGAAAAGATTAGTCATTGATCAGCATATCTACACCAGGATTTCTGTCCTTAACACAACAAAAGAGTAATGGCCCAAACAGCTTTGTGCCCCAGAGGGAGCCCCAGCGTGCTCATAAAGGAAAAGCAGTAGAAGGACAACTGTGAAATATGATTAATGATTTGCTATTTAGCTTTCTTTTGACTAAGAAAACTCCAGATATTTTAAAATCTGGACTTTAACATTTCCAGCTTTTCACCAAGCTCCTACTTGTGTGATGATTTTTACAATCTGACAATTATTGGACTCCCCAGTGCTTTACCATAGCTACATTTACATGTTTGATACCTGTTGTTGACCCCAAGGTGCAACAGGATGAGGCTGGTCAAACCAGGGTGGTTTATTTGGAGGAATCTGATCATGAGGCCCAGGGCCACGTGGTCCAGCAGCTGCAGGATCTTGCACCGCAGCCCCTGTTGCATCATACTCTGCAGAACCAGCCAGAGGAAGCTGAGATTTGCCATCATCTGAAATCAATTGGAGACTCTTGTAAAAACCACCCTTTGTTGCATGTGACTACTTCCAAACATAGGTTTGCTCTACAAACCTAGTCCATTTCAATTCCACTGGGTTCAATGATAATTCTGTGGGAGTCCTGACCTCAACTTAAACCCCATCATTCAGTTTCCTATTTAAATTTATACCAGCTTCTGAAGAGACAATTAAATACTTCATATAGCACTTGAAGTTCCTCTGTTATAAAACAATTTGATTACTACTTTTTCCTCCTTCAGTCCCCCTAAATCCTCCCCTTGCTCAAAACAGCCACCATGTTCTAGACCAAGAGCCTGCTCAGTCCCTACTAATTAGGATCCTAAATAAAGGAGCAGGAAGCAAAAAACTCCAGAATCACCTAGTCCCCAATTCCCTACAGCAAGAAGAATTTAATAAAAATTTTCCAATGACCGGTCTGATCTCAACTTGACCTACTTGCCAGTGTTCTGGAATTACCCTAACAGAAAAATTTGTCGCCTGGGACCTCCAATTATTGGTTTCTTAATTTCAATATAGTTGAAAGCATTTACCACATGTGCAACAACCTCAGTATCTCAAAACAGTTTTAAAGTGACACCAACTTCAAATCTAATTCTTTTTAGTAAAGGAATTTCAGGCCCTATGTCCACCCCCGAGGCCCTTACCAATTTTTTTTTGGCTCTTTTTTTTTTTTAAAACAAAACCAGTTCTCTTTATACACAGTGCTGTCAAATGCACAGGGGAAACAAGCTTTAAAAACAGTTTTCTCCAATATCTTTCAGTTATAGTGATCTTAGGTTTTGCTCAAAACTGGTCAAAATATTCAAATAAAATGCAATTCAAGTTAACTATCTTTTAAAAAGGTCTTATTTGATATGTTAGCATTGCTTTACTTTGGCAAAATTCTGAGGTTACAAATTTAAAACCTGTGTTCCTAAAGTTAGGTCTTTAAGTAGGCGCTTCAGCATCCTAATGTACGTGTCCTTATTTTCAAAGGTGCTGAACACCTGCAACTTCAGTGCATTTAATGGTATTTGTGAATGCCCAGCTCCTCTAAGAAGAATCAGGTTGCACATTTGACAAAAGACAAACAAGAATCACATACTACCAAGTACAGCCCCATGAACATTTTTACAGCCACACTGTAAACTCCTGAATAGAAATGGTTTTGGTTATAGAATGACATAACACCACAAGACTAAAGAAGATGGGGAAAATTGCTTCAGGTCAATAATAAGGTATTCAGCCTAATTAAAAAAAAAAGTTATTCAAATTTTATATTGCAGTAGTGCCTAAAAGCCACAACCAGAATGAGCCCTGTAATGTTAAGCACCGTAAAAACAAAAACAGACAGTATTTGCCCAAACAACTTATAAGTGATAGGCAAGTCAGTCTAAATAGCAGCCTATTATCAAGACAAGTGGTAACCTCTCAGGAGAGCTGCCAGTCTTTAGCTTGTAACACACAAGTCCTGAGAATGCAATCATACCTGCTTGACTGACTGGAGCAGCAGGCGGTGCTGCAGCAGGTGTCGGAGCTGGAGCCGGGGGTGTCGATTTTACCTCACTCTCCAGTGGTGGTATTTGTATTTGTTGCTGCTGCTGTGGCTGTTGTGTTAAACTATTGACAAACTCTTCATGTTGTGTTTTCAAGTTTTGTATCTGCTGCTGGAAGGCCACCTGCACAGGCTGCACTACTGATGCATATTCTGTGATCAAAGTTGCCTGACGGGATGAGACACAAATTAAGATCAGCATTTTCAAGAAGTTACTGTGCAGCCATAATAGACACCATCCCTGCTCATACAAGCTTCCCCAGATAATGTATCCACCTCTTCCTAGAGGGATTCAGAGATTGAAGCTACTCAGATGACAAACCCTCATTACGATTTACTAGATGCTATATGGAAAATCCCTCCTGTATTTCCCTTTACCTTATTTAAAAGCTGGCAATTAGCAGTATTCATTCTGGGTGACTTAAAGGGTTAACCACAGATGCATATGGTACTATAAAACCGTAACAATAGCCAGAGAAAGAAGAAAATGAGAATAGGAAGAAGTAAGCAAAGAGCCAGGGTGGGCATAAAGACAACAAACACGCCAAGAGAGCAGAATCAGGGCCAGAGATGAGGAAGCTGATGGGGTGAAGGGATGAAGAAACTAGGCCTAATCAGAACAGTATAATTATATGCTATATTTTAAATGGCCCCCCGTATTTAACTTTAGAACAATGTATTACATTATTTTTGTACTCCGGCAGAATATAAGTTTATAACAAAGAGACAGCTACTATTTACATCTCACAAAAGAGGAGTTACTGCATTCAGCACCTAAAATATGTCCACAATCTATTATGCAATTATAAAGAGGGGCCAACTTTCTCTCATGGCTAACCTGGTACTGGCCAAGTCCAAGAGCCGGGCTCTGTAACTGCTGAATAATTGATTCATCAAAGTAGCCATTTTTCTCCCACAGCTGAAGGAGCTGTATAAACCCAGGAAAAAAAAATACTGTTAAGCGCATGACAGCAGTGACAGAATAAAATTAGGGTACAGTAAGCTACATCTTTATAAACTAGTCACAAGGGCTTCTCCAGCATTGAAAATAGAAACATAAGGCTCAAGCTAACCTAAAACAGGTACTCACTCTGGCAATTTTCTGTTGCTTATCCTCTTCCACAGCTAAAAAGCTAGTACAATATATAGGGACAACCACCTTCTGTAAAGCGGCCAGAAGATCTCGTGCTTGCTTCCGCTGGCTATAAAAGGGAAGGGGGGAAAAAAGTATCAGCCTTTTACTATATTGTTACATGAGCTGCAATACCCATCCACATGTGTCTCATCCAAATACAGACATATATGGTTAGTAACGCATTTGTATATAATGAATAGGATACTTTATATTTTTTAACCACACAGCGTCAGCTGGAAACAATGTACAACAATGACAAAGTTAATTCAGTTCTTACTCTATCACCACTTTGCTTGCACCAATTATACACATCATGCTACAGTCACTAAACATGATGGGAATATGTAGATTAAAAATATAAAAAAACCTGTGCCAAATCAAAGTACACATTTTCTAGCAGGGAGACCCCTGACTATCAATTAAACCAGGGGTTCTCAAACTGGGGTTGGGACCCCTCAGGGGGTCACAAGGCTATTACATGCTGATAGCCTCTACCCCAAACCCCACTTTGCCTCCAGCATTTATAGTGGTGTTAAATATATTAAAACTTGTTTTTAATTTATAAGGCGGGTCGCACTCAGAGGCTTGCTATGTGAAAGGGGTCACCAGTAAAAAAGTTTGATTACCACTGAATTAAACTCATGAGAATAACAAATTGAAGAATGCATTTTAATCCTTACCAGTGATGCAATACATCATTGATTAGATAGATTAAGTGTAACCGAAGCTCAAAGTGTGCCCCTTCTGCCGTTATGCGATTTCGCAGATGTCCAGCCATCAGCTCACAGTGTTGAGGAGACTTTGCATTACTAAACATCCAGTTTTTGCCAGCCTTTGAAAGCCAATTTAAAATATATTAATCTGACTTGTTCATATTGCATGGATTTCATAAAGCAATAGATCACTAGTCTGCAAGTAACTACAAGGAAGGGAATTCCCATGTAACAGCTGTTATTGAGTATACTGTACAACTAAGCAAAGAAGCAGCTAACTAAAAGTGTATACAATACAATTAGAGGTCACAAACCATGTTCAGACTAGCAATGACATTTAACGGCTGTTTGGGTTAAGATGATGTTGGTCACTGAATTTTGTCCAGCAGACTTAATTCCTCTCACCCATCTTTTTGGGCTTTGTCCATCCCATTTTGCTTTTGCTCACTGCCTCAGACCAAATGATTTGTTGCTTTTGGCTTCTCTCTTCCCTCTGTGGAGATCTTTATCAGACTTCCAAACCATCAGAGTTATAAATGAGCTGCCCCAATGGTACTGTGAATTGGGAACTGATCTAGTCTCCCTGTGTAGGGTGGTTCAGCCCCCATCCCTTGCCCCAACACCCCAAGCAGAGTCCCACTCGCTCCTGACTGTGAACTGCCTTCATGTACTGAACAGCAGTCAGCAAACTCTGATGAGTTGTTCATAAGCAGACAGGAAACATATGGAATCACTCGCAATTAACAGAGAGGATGACATTCACAGCTGGAACAGCACCAGTCTGATCTATTTACATGCAATCACACCCTCCTAAAACTGCATGTCACTGCACACGTTACACACACAAGTATATCACCTGCAAAGGCAGGAACAGAACATATGGGTGAGCTTAGACATTTACTTACTGAGATTGCATCTTTTGTACATGTGTCAATTATCGGCTGCAGCAAGTTATCAAATTCATTCATGTCTAGCTGGGTTTCCTCCAAGACTTTCTGCATTTGTTGTTCAACCGCAAGGGCTACCGCTGATGTAACTTGTTCCTAAAAAAGACTGTTTTAATATAGGCAATATCCTCTTGATACAAAACTCAGCAAATAAGTCTGAGGTGCTCCTAGTCATAGGAAGCCCTCTACAGAGACCAAGATTCTCTACTCCTACTGACACAGGCACAGCTATGTTTCAGCTGGCTGTCACTAACCCCTTGTCTACCTGCTTCCCTATGACAAATCCTGTATCTGTCGGTATCTAGCAGAAACCAAACGAGGACCCCAAAGAGCTAAATACTCAGCACATAATCCAGGTCCACACTCAGAGAACTCTACAATGTGATGCAACACATATTTAATACTGACCTGTGGCCCATAAAAACCACTGTTTCCAGCATGCAATGTTTCACCCTGATCCAAGAAACCACCATTCAGATAAAAAATGGATCACTGCATGCTTAAAGCCTCTGCAAGTCACAGCTGCAACCTGTTCAATTTTATGCAAGATGAGTGTAGCCTTCACTCTCCTAGTAAGTTATAAATGTGGTCCTCGGTTGAACAAAGGTTGTGTGTCTCTGCTCTAAACAGGTTATCACTTCTGTTCTGCAGGAGATACCATATGCAAAGTGATGCCGGCTCATGTCTCCTCCCGTGCTGCTACCCTAAATTACGCACTATCTAGAAGAAAGATGCTCAAGATTCCCTTCAATCCCAATATTTTTGGGCACACAATGGACTGCTGCCACTGGCAGTCCAATGTATGTAAAGCTAATACTTGATCTTGAGCCTACCTGTCGCATAGCAAGGAGATGCTGCTCCTGCTGCTGGAGATTCCATTGGCTCTGTTGGATAAGTTCCTCTACAGAGGGAGCACCTTGAGGAGCTGGGATAGCTGCAGCTGGCGGAAGAGAGGGCTGTGACAATGGCTGGATCTGTGCAGTGGCCTCTATGTCTTGAGTCTGTTTGCACAGCACTACCAGAAAAAAATATTCACGGTAAGAGTCATAAGAAGTGGTCCGTTTGTTTACACCAATATCCTAAACAATCTAAGCACCCTGTTAACTCCAGAAACCAAACTCACCCTCTTTCTTACATAATTTTATAATATAAAACGATCAATTAAACTGACGCACACTCCTGGGTACTTAGCCAAAATCTGAGGCCCCAGCATGTTCTAGTTCAACATGATTTTTAACATGTATTTAACAATGGGACTCTGGACATCCCAAGTTGGATCTGTTGCAAATGCCTAGTTCTCATTCACATTCTAAGAATACCATTAAAGTATGCTAGATCAGCTTTTCCATAATGACTGGATTAATTTTTCTACAATTACAATATAAAGAGTATGAGTGACTGCATGCACAAGACTAAGTCAACTGCTTGCGCACCAACCACAAAAAAGATTAGAAAAAAAATTCTAGCCAAGCTTTGTCTGGGTCAGGACAAAACACTAGACAAGAGAGTCTGGGCTGAGCTACATAAAATATAAAATTCACAATTTTTTTCACCAAAATCAAAAGCTTACTTTCAAAGCATCTTAAAATACACTATTCTTCACTGGAAGTGTGGAGGGCGGGAGTCAAGACTCCTAGATTCTATTCCCAGCTATACAAGGGGAGTGGTTCAATCAGGAGGCTGGGAATCAGGGCTGCTGGGGTCTAGTCCCAGCTCTGTCACAGACTAGCTATGAAGTCTTTAACAATCCCTTCTCTGAAAGGGGATGGTTAAAATACATTTGTTCTTGTCCGCCAAGGGCTTTGGCGACAACACTACTCACATTGCTGCTGCTCCAGCGCCAGTTTGTACTTGTAGTAGCCATAAAAGTCGCCCCCAAAAAGGAACGAGAACTTGGGATTCTCCTTCTGCTTCTCCATCGTCATCTTCTCGAACTCGGGCCCATTCCGCGCCACAAACTGCGCCAACTTGTCAATGACATTCCGCAGCTCCTGGTCTGGGGGGAGGGGGGAGGTGGAAACGTCACAGCCCTACTCAGGCCCCCATCCCTCCCTGAGGCCATACACCCCCCCACCCCAGTTCCCCGGGCCTCCGCGAGGCCGCACACCTCCCCAGCTCCCCGTGCTAAGGGCGTTACAGCCCCGCACTCCCCTACTCCTACCATCCCCCCGACCAGGCCCAAACCCCGCCGCAGGAACCCCCGGCGCCTCCGGGGCCGTGGCGACAAGTCTAGCCCCCTGGCCAGTCTCACCATCGGGCGGCAGCGGCATCTCCATAGTTGCGGGAGAACGAGGTACCTCGCCTTCTCCAGACCCAATACTAGGGTAGGCCAGGCCTGCCCTAGGCCCAGCCGGCCGGAAGTGCCGCAAGAAGAGCCTTTACGGCACTGACGCAGCCGCGCTTTACGGGTCCGTCACCATAGAAACAAGCGGGAGGGAGGAGGGGTTACTCGCAGCGGCTTCGCCTGCCCACTTTGGAGTCTTCTTCGCGCCGCTCGTCGCCTCAGGTTCCGGCGAGCGAGTCTGTTGCTCCGCGAGAGCCCGCGGCTGAGGTGAGGGAGCGGGCAGCGCTGGGCCAGGGGCCGCATCTCTTCCTCTCCCCGCAGCATGGCTCACCAGGGCAGGGATTAGCTCCCTCCACGAACGCCGCTTCTCCCTCAGACCCCGTGTATGACGCACGCTGGGGCTGGCGGCGCCGTGTGTGAATTTACCGTCGGGACGCTGTTCCCTGCACAGGGGCGCTGGACCAATTTGTATTGGGGGGGTTGCTGGGAGCCCTTGAATCGAGCTGTCAACCCTGTATATAATGTCAAGTATCAGAGGGGGAGCCGTGTTAGTCTGGATCTGTAAAAGCAGCAAAGAATCCTGTGGCACCTTATAGACTAACAGACATCTTGCAGCATGAGCTTTCGTGGGTGAATACCCACTTCTTGCATCCGAAGAAGTGGGTATTCACCCACGAAAGCTCAGGCTGCAAAATGTCTGTTAGTCTATAAGGTGCCACAGGATTCGTTGCTGCCTGTATATAATGGAAACCACTTCAGGCAGCACCGCTGTCCCGTGCGCTGCACACACGCCCCGGCTGTAACCTGCCACCCGATTGATGCAGCTGACACGATTACCTATTTGTACCGTGAGCATCCCACGCGGGGGAGAGGCACCCAGGCAGTCGCTTCTTTGAGTCAGGGCAATTCAATCAGAGCTGCACTTCAGAGGGCAGCCGCCGTTGTAAAAGCACAACAGGGAGCTAGGACTCCTGAATTCTGGAGCCAAGTCTGAAGGGCTGTTCTAGGCACCATTTTTTAACTGCTTTAACGATAGTAGTTTAGGGGAATATGCCAGCATAAGCACTTTTATACCAGCATAATAGTCCACACCGTGGATTTGTCCCATTTCAACTATAATTTGTTTCTGAACAGATGTTTATAGCACTACAAGGCAACCTGTGTTTATACCAGCCTTAACTCTTTCTTGAGCTCACTGCATAGTGTTGCACAACCTCACCTCAGTTTCCATTTTTATAAATTGGGAATAACAGTCCTTACCTGTCATGGACAGCAGAAGCAGAATGGGAGACTTAATTCACTAATGATTGTATAAAGTGCTCAGCACGCATGTGATGGAAACAGTTACAGGAATAGTCCCAGTAATTAGGGCTGGTTTTATTGAATCAGAAAATTCTCAAACCAGAGTGCTATCTTGTAATTAAAAAAAAAAATCGATTGCATCACTCCATTTGTTTCGCAAGACCTCCTGTACTGATCTGTTCCTGGTCCTGCCCCATCCTTCCTTCACCACAGTTTCCTTGAAGGGAAGCTGTAACAGCTTCACTAACAGGCTACATGGGGCAGGTAGGTTCTTCTATCAAGACAGATTAAATGGGGTCTGGATTTTGATTACTGGAGTAGAGTTGCATGGGACAGATCACAATTCTGTAACACAGAGGATCAAGGCCAGGTACAGTTGTCTCTGAAGGTTAATTCAGCAAGCACTCACTGTACTATAGGGTTTCCTCCCACTCTTCAATACTTGCTGCCCTAAGGAACACTAGTATTGTCCACTTGTCCCTGCAAGAGCAGAATTATTTCTATTTTAGTCCCAGTTCACTTAGAGATCTGTTCACTGTATACTCACTTTGTTTTTTCCTCCATGGAAAAAGTAGAGACAAAAAGCGGTCTCTCTAAGTTTCCTTGTTCATCCCTGTAAGAGACTGAAAACCACATGAAGCACTGCATCAGCTAGGGAATCCTAGAGGCAGCTTTTTCGTCTCACTACTTTTTCTATGGAGCAAAAACAAAGTCTGTACGAGTATACAGTAAACAGATCTCTGGGAGAGGGAACTAAGCAGAAATAATTTTGCATTTGCAGGCTGAATAATAAAGGAAACTTCCTGTTCTTGTGCATATGATAAACACACAAGTGGACAATTCTAGTGTTCCTGTGGGTGGCAAGTACTGAAGAGTGGGGTTTAAGAACCATCTTCCATTAATTTTAGTGAAGGATGTTTAAGATTTTCAAGTGGGAGTTAAGAACCTAACTGCACTTTATGCCTTTGTAAGAGTCCCCTACACTGCTTTGAAAAAGCCAGCTACGACTGTTGAAGACTGGAAATGTGAGTCTACTAGCTGATAGGCTGTACTAAACTATCCCATGGTTTTCATTTAGATAATGTAGAACAAGTCACTGGAACCAAACTTATCAAAATGCTAAAAGAGTGGGTTTTATATTGCTGGCATTGTAGTTTATTTTATATATCTGCTCTTAGTCCAAACTGCAAAAACTAACAGGACCTAATTGGGATAAAAATATTGACATGCCACCCGCCCACCCTCATCATTATGCTATCTGAGCATCTGTAAGATCTGTAACTAAAAGGTAGTTACTCTTACTCTTGAATGCAAGGAAAAAACCTATGCCCGTGGTTAAACAGGTAATATGTTAGAGAAGCCACTTACTGCATCATGTTACAAGTTTAACAGGCTAAGTCCTTTGGTCATTAATAAGGCCCTACCAAATTCATGGTCCATTTTGGTCAATTTCACAGTCATGAAGTTTCAGATTTTTAAATATCTGAAATCATAGGATTTTAAATCTGAAATTTCACGGTGTTGTAACTGTAGGAGTCCAGACCCAACTCTGAAGGCAGGAGCGCAGAAGTAAGAGTGGCATGGTATCGTACTGTCACCTTTACTTCTGCGCTGCTGGTGATGGGGCACTGCCTTCAGAGCTGGACGCTTGGCCAGCAGCTGCCACTTTGTGGCCACCCAGCTCTGAAGGCAGCACAGAAGTAAGGGTGGCAATACCGCAATCCCCCTACAATAATCTTGCGGACGCCCCCCCACAAACACAACACCCTCTTTTGGGTCAGGACCCCCATTTTGAGAAATGCTAGTCTCTCCTGTGAAATCTATATAATACTAGGGTAAAAGTACACAAAAGACCAGATTTCACGGTCCGTGATGTGTTTTTCACAGCCATGAATTTGGCAGGGCCCTAGTCATTAAATAAATTGTCCCATAGCCCAACTGCAGACTAGCTAATCTTGTTACAGCCCAAGGGTGTCAAGAATTAGCCAGCTTCTCCACAATTCTAACCATAAATAACTCCAGTAGGCAGGAACTTTTTGCAGAATTCATCTTTATTTACATTTTCAATATTTAAAAAGTATAATTACAACACTTTTTCCACTTTAAAGTTCATAAGCTAAAAATTCATAATTACTATACATAAAATATAAATCTTGAGATAAATTCACTTTAGATTTGGAAGAGAGATACATATCACAATTAAATATTCCTTCCCTGGAAATATTCTGTTTGCATTCCAAGAAGAGAGGTGTTCAGAGAACAGGAGGGGAATACACTTTTCCATATTAACATAAATGAACCAATTCTATTGGATACGCAACTAAAAAGTTCACATTTATGAAGTAACTGGAACATATTTAAGAACTCTACCACAGGGTTCAGATTTTAGATACTAAGTTTAACCATTTAGAGAGTGTCATGAACTTGTCTTTCCAAGTTGAGGCCTTCTCCACAGATCAGAAAAACTTCCTACTCCTCTCTCTAAGAACAAACTGTTTTAATACTTATCTGTGCAATAAGAGCCAGTCTGTTTCCTCTCCCCCTCCTTATCCAAAAACTTTTGCAAATCTTTTTGGACTATTCCCATTTCAACATCCTCATAAAGGAATAAACACTTCATTTGCATACATATTAGGATTGTTAGTGTAACCACAGCATTTGGACCTTGGCTCAACTCTTACAGAAATGTTATAATTTGAACACAGCGAGAGAGCTTTTGTGACTTAACACTAGTCCACACTAGCAGCACTTACACGACACAGGAATTTTATTACACAATGTCAGGATGTCAAGAACCCAGGCATGCAGGAAACCTACTACAGAGCCAATTAAACTTAAGTACATGCATAATTGTTACAGAGAGAGAAAATGCAGATTCTGTAACGGGACACTGTCATGCCATATTTAAGAAGCAGCCTTGTGTTATTTTAAATTATGTAATTAAAAATATAGCTTTTTACCATTTACACTTCACTTTTTGCATTTCAGCTTGTACAATAAAATTATACTGATGTTTCATTTTATGATTCTCATATGTTTACAAAATCCTTTTGTACTTGAGTTTCCAACTCTGCAGGTGAGTATTTCATTCTCTTCCAAAACTGAAGTTTAAAAAATTATAAACATTTATATTTGAGTTGGGTTTTGAAAAATCCTTTAAAAACTATCACTGACTTGCCATCTTGCTTCGCACTTCAGTTGAGCAGATTTTCCTCCCTTGTCACCAACTCTTATTTCTCTCTCTCCACTCCCTCTGCTTCACTAAGTAATTCTCAAAAGCATTTTGGGATATAGTTTATATGAGAACTACAGAACAAGACCATAAAAATCTAAATGTGGAGTCTAAACTATTAGGAAAGAAAAACTCAACTTATAAAAACAAATGACCAGGTAGAGTTTTAGAAGACCTAATGAGGACTTGATCCAATAGGTTTTTTCCACCTCTTTATCTGGGACATACAGTTGCAGACACCTCCCACAGTTTAATACACATTTAAAAAAAAACAACCCTACATTTCAGCAGTATATTTCCAGTTTCACAAAATACCAGTTCATAGACACTCACACAAAAGAAAAAAGGTGAACTCCCCCAACACAACTATATCACAAGACCAAACCACCCTCCACTGAAATTGACTTTACACGAAACAATAGGAAGAGTCTGGTCACCATTTCTCCATCACTCTGCACTCCTGGGTGTTCCACAGAACACTGCAGGATCATATTAAGAATTTTAGTTGTGGCTTCACCTACCAAGAAACTTTTCAATCAAGACTAAGAACACCACACACCTCCACTTGCCAATCTCTACAAGATTCTATTGCTCCAAGCCCTTACAACCACTGTCCAGTCTACCATATCCCCAGCATGCTGCAACACAATTCAACTTTCTTGGTAACCACAAGGTGCCCAGAGGCACCTCAAAAGTCCATCTAACCTACCCAATTAGCAGATAAATCCCCACAGATTCCCCAACACTCAATAGCCACCAGTGCAATTTCTCCCTCTCCTTATCAGCCTCTCACCTGATATGGACCACCAATGATGGTATGTGCAGAGTAGCAGAGGGGAATCCTCCGCTAAGTCAGACAAAACAGTCATACTAAGTTACATACTGAGTGGTACAGGGTAATGCAGTAGAAATAAGAACCACAAACATTTTACAGCAATTCACTCTTCTCTACTGTTTTAAGTGCCAGATTCCATAAGCATCAAATTTTATCCTGTGATAGGTAAAAAAGCTAAACACAAAAAATTCATCCAAACAGTATCAGCATGAGAAAAAACACAGAATGGGGAAGGTTTTTATGTGCCACCCATACAGCTGCTCTTAAATATTTACATATAAATATTTGTATGTAAATAAGATCACAATCAATCATTTACCTTAAAAACTGCTCTTACCAGCACCAAGTTAGCCTAGCATGTTTTTTTGGTTTTTTTTTAAAAACCTCTCAGCTTATAACATGGTTAAGAACTAGAATCCCTGGAAAACTAACGGCTCTATTTATAAATAAAGGGCAATAAAAACAGCTTTGTAGCAGAAATTTCTACTGTTACACTGAAGACAACAGAGAGGTGGGTTAGGACATTACTGAAAGATGGGACCTTTTCTGACCAGCAACTCTCTTAGTGTTGACCTGAAGTTACTAAAGTCATTTTCACACTCCTATATATTGAACTGTCTCAGAATTTAATTAATCAATGTTTAGCTATTTCAGATAACTGCATAAGACACCTGAATGTTTCATTGACCGAAATAAGGACACGGCTAGTCATCATTTGGTCCATAAGGGAAAGGTTTTCACAAGATCTTCTAGCAGCACCAAGTTATTTGATGGACTCTCAGTGCAAAAACCCACATGAAGGGGTAGCTGAAAGAAGTGCCTGGGTTCTTTGCGCACACTTATTTTTAGTAATACCCAGTATTTTTGGAGGGATAGGATTCCTCAGTTTTGCATCAATGTAATGTCTGAGTTCCACAGTCTATCTGTAGCGTACAATTTAAAAAAGCTGCAGTAGCTAATGTCTGAATCTTAGACACTAATTACAGAGCCCCAGCTTTCTTTTATTCTATGTAAACATCTGAAACCAACATATTACACACAATAAAACATTGCAAAAAATTAATCTGGTCCCCCAATTGGCTAATATTTTTACTGATTTATGGTACTCCCTCAAATTGTACAGCAAGCAAAAAAAAAAGGGGGGGGGGGGTAAAAAGTATTTTCTTCACTGATTTAATAGCAGGGTCATTATACATGATTGTCTAGATATGCCCTTTTTATTCCTGTGTTTTCATATTTTCTATAGACTTATGTACAGTTGAATATGCCATTAATTTACAAACCATGTTAAAACTAGACAAATGTTTCACCTCACCAAACAAAATCTCGCAATGTCTAGTAAGATTACAATACAAGTTCCAACAATATCAGAAACTTCATTTACCTGAATGCAGGCAGTAATTGCTTTGGAACTTTGGTTCAGGTATTCAAGGAAATCATTTACTGTAGCATGATTCACGTAAAGATTCTATTGTACAAAATAATCCCCACTGACTATACAGCCTGAACTAGCAAAGCATGACCACAGGTCACGTAACGTCTAGGAGAAAAGCCTACAAAGTCATCTTCAGAGCCCTAAGTGGACTATGGCCTAGCTCTCAGAGTGAACCCCCTATTGCATTGCACTGCATTACAGCAGTTGTGTTTTTGGGGGACACTGAGGCTGCCAGAGCTCAGATTAGAACTTGAGAAACAAGGACAAGGCATTCTCAGCAGGGGGCCCTCACTTGTGATTACAATCCTGACAGATGAGACTGAGCCCCAGTCCTGCTAGTTTAGGAGGGTGCAATACAACCCTTCTAAGGGAGGAGTTGTGAAACAGACCTGGTTGCAATCTCTAGGACAGGGGTTCTCAAACTGGGGGTCAGGACCTCTCAGGGGGTCACGAGGTTATTACATGGGGGGTCGCAAGCTGTCAACCTCCACCCCAAACCCTGCTTGCCTCCAGCATTTATAATGGTGTTAAATATATAAAAAGGTGTGTTTAATTTAGATGGGGGGGGGGTCACACTCAGGCTTGCTGTGTGAAAGGGGTCACCAGTAAAAAAAAGTTTGAGACCCACTGCTCTAGGAAATAAGCCACAAATATGATTAAGCAAACATCTACTTAGGAAAAAAGGAGAAGGAAGCTGTGTTCCTTTTTCTTGAAGGGATGATTCAAATGGTACCGAGATATTACAGAGGTAGGCACACTAGAAAAGCACAGATCAGACGGATTCCTATGCCTTTTTATGGCCTTCATCACTGCAGTAACCCAGAACAGCACCCCTATGAGGTATGGAAGAATTATCTCCATTTTACAGATAGGAAACTGAGGCACCAAGATCAAGGTTGAGATTTTCAGACAGGTTTATGGGAGTTAGGCGCTCAGCTCCCATTGAAAGTAATTGAATTGGGCATCTAACTCCCTTAATCTCCTCTGAAAATTTCAGGCTAAGTGATTTGTCCAAGTTGACATAGGAAGTCTACGGCAGAACCAGGAACTGAACCGCAGTCCCAGTCCAGAGT
The DNA here is from genome assembly GCA_003942145.1 of Platysternon megacephalum. Taxonomy (NCBI): domain Eukaryota; kingdom Metazoa; phylum Chordata; order Testudines; family Platysternidae; genus Platysternon; species Platysternon megacephalum. The sequence goes on from QXTE01000096.1 coordinate 298,981, forward strand.
ATTAAACCACAAGATCATCCTTCCTTCCGCATTTATGCAATGGTACTCAGATATTAACAAGGGTGCCTTAGAAATACATTATGTCAGTCTTTCCACTGGCTGTATTTTTCCCTTTTGCACATTAATATGAAATAACAGTTGTAAAGAAATGAAGCCCAGAGTCTGTGAAAGCAGTTCTAGTTTAACAGTTGTGTGGGAAGGGTCTCCAGAATGATTTCTGAACCATGAGTTTTCCAGACTAAACATCCAAGTCCAAATTTCCTACTAGCATGAACACACTCACCTCCACTGACATCAGTGGAGTTCTGCTCATACACCATGACTGAATTTGGCTCAGCCTCCAGAGATTCAGGTGCACCATTATCTCCTTTGAGACACATCAACGAAGCTATTACACTGGGAATTTCTACAAGCATCTAGCAGACTGGGAATAGGTTTAGCTTTGCACTCACAGGAAAAAAAAAAAAAGTATGTAAATAATTAATCAAGAAGGGAGCCACAAAATTATCTTGCTTCTAAAAGGCAATCATCTTTCATGAAAAGAATACATATGGGGGGGGGGGGGTATTTTGTAGAATACCCACCACTACTAAAGTCAGTCACTGGTGTTTGTCCAATGATCAATCAGCAAGAATGCACCAAGCACTTCTCCTGCCAGAATCTGAGCCCATTATATGATGGGCTCCTCCTCCAAGAGACAAGGCCTGAAGATCATCTTCTTTGCCAAAAATAGTTTTCTATACGCCAAAGCTCAGATGACTTCACTTTTATCTCACACACAGTATCTGACATAACTAACAAAACTTCATGTTGTGTCAAAGCACCTTCATTTATGCAAAAAGTGCAAAGCAGAAAATTCAATACACATTCTTCACAATTTTACATATTCACTCTTGACTCAAGAACAATTTCTCATAATAATTCATTATTCAAGCCAGGGGCACTACAGGAGGAAAGAAGGGTATAAGCGTTAACTTCCATAACTCATCTGAACATACAAGTCAGGCAGAACATACTTAGTGCTACTAGAACTACTGTGGAAGAGAAACATAAAAAATATAATTGGGGGCCAAGATATAGATTTCGTAGACAATTAGAAGGGATGTGATACATCCAAATCCACATTCATGAAACATAAGTCATATGATGGAGGATAATTCTCCCAATTAAAAAAGAAAAAAAAACAATCCTTAAGTGTCTCCCAACTCAGCATAACAATAAGCTAGCTTTACAAAAACAGGTGCAGAGAGGTCACAGGAAAACAGCCTTGTTCCAAATACTAATTTTTATTTGGCAAGGTGTTTTCTATTGTCAGATAAAGAGTAACTACTGATGAAGTTATGTAACTGTTTCAATCAAAGAATGTGAAAACTCTCCATCACAGTTGCTATTGATAACTAATGTCACATTATTTTAAGAGACAAATCAGTTCTCTATGCCTAAACAAAGTTTTACTTCAAGATTATTGAACGGAACAAGAACTCAGTACTAGTTTAGAAACCCTGTTTGATCATCATTGTAAACTGAAGCTAGACACACACAGGTACTTAATATCAACATGAAGTTTTAAACCTGTGCAACTGAAATTCAAATCTACACAGCTGCTTTTAGACACACAAATCAACTCTCCTCCAACTGACAAGCCCTGCTAACACCAATTAGGAGCATACACAGTTTCCAAATGCAATTTATGAAACTTTTGAAGAAAGGGAAAGTAATGAGTCATGTAGCATTAAAATAAAATTAAAAACACAAGTTAAAGATCAAATTGTTAGCATGGAAAGGAAATACTGGCCACATTTTTACTGCCAAAATGGCAGTCAGTTGACAGATTCTGAAAACAAATATGACAGCAAATATTTACGCTGGAGTTTTACACTTGCATTTCACCAGAATCTCTGTACAAGAATTAGACACTGGAAAGGAGTGTACAGTATATCTAATTGCTTCATGTTTAGAGACCTGCTTGGCTGAAGATGAAAGTCTGTACCACTTTTGATACACATGCATCTTCCCCTCTGAAGAACCTATACAATCTACAGCTTTACATTCAAGGGCATGCCAGAAGTTTCTGATAATGCTGGGGAAAACTTTGTGTTACAGTCTATACCTGCTTATCAAAATCCTATATATCATATCGATTTAAGTTGTATGTGGTTGGATAGTTTTGCCTGTTATACTGGAAGTGATCTGTTAAGACATTGGCTCGGCCATACTGATAATCTCCATGTTGTGCGAATGCCATGAGTCCATTCTGAGACTTTTCAGGAGTGTTCCGGTGACGTTCTAGATTCACAAGGTCTCCAGTTGTAACTGGAAGTAGCTGCTTCTTTGCTTCCTGATTCGCATCATATTTTGTCTGTGGAACAAAGAATTAATTAACTACTTCTTTCAGACAACAGCGAACAAAGAGCAGACATCCATCCCACACAGAAACTAGTCACATTAGACTGCAGTGGTTCTCAACCTGCGGCCCAATCAGCACAGAGCTGCGGCCCATGTGACATCCTCAGCGCCATACAGGTAGTATTGGATGCGGCCCACGTAATATATGCGGCTCACATATGCGGCCCACAATCGTAAACAGGTTGAGAACCACTGCCTTAGAGGCTATGCTTACTAATGTTTTAAATCCACAATTACTCCTAATGCAAATCTTTCTCGTTCAGCATTCCTAGTTAACGAGAGTCCTGATTTTGCTCAAAAGCCTTGAGCCACTAGTGAAACACAAAGTCAATCTAGGTTAGAACAGTGATCACAAGAAATCTTTTGTTATGTTCACCAGAACCCTCAAACAAACAAGTTAGTGGCACAAGTATTTGTGTGCTTGTAGGAGCTGAAAAAGAGCAAGAGCACCACTGTATACATTTGTAAGAATGACTAAGTGGTGGTGAAAGATGCTATATTTACAGCTCTGGAGATAAGTCCACTGATGCCACAACTGTCACGGTAAGCAGCAGCAAAGCAAGCGTCCCCTTATGCACTGCTCCCTACTTCCAACATCAATAAATGGCTATTAGCCAGGATGGGTAAGAATGGTGTCCCTAGCCTCTGTTCGTCAGAGGATGGAGATGGATGGCAGGAGAGAGATCACTTGATCATTGCCTGTTAGGTTCACTCCCTCTGGGGCACCTGGTATTGGCCACTGTCGGTAGACAGATACTGGGCTAGATGGACCTTTGGTCTGACCCGGTACGGCCTTTCTTATGTTCTTATGTTCAATGTGTCTCAATCCCACCCAAGGTTCAGGGGAGCTCATTAACCAAGGCCCATTCATTTCTTGGTCTCCCCTGAGCCTGACAACTTGGGCCATTTGTGATTTTTGTTTGTTTGGGTTTTTTTGTTACACAATTACCTCTTTTGGTCTGCTTATGGACAACTCATTTTACAAAGGCTATTTTACAGTCAGTAGATAGTAACGGCTTTCAGCTACTACTGACTGGCATAGGTTCACAATAGAGATTTACCTTGTTATACAAGAATACTCCTAAGATTGCAGTCAGCATCCCAAGAACGTTGGTGCTGGTGACTGGATTTCGAAGCATTATAAGGGAAACTGTAATGACCATGATCCTTTTTGTGGCATTTGCAACAGAGTAACTTAATGGGCTGATTAAGTTAAGAATACTGAAGGCAATGACATTCTGGGCAAAGTTACAAAATCCACTGATTATGAGCAGCATTAAAGTCCAGGACCAGTGGGATACTGTACTCTATGGAAAAAACAAAGTAAAAAAATGTTAAGCTTCAGTTTCAGAGAAGAAATAGAGAACTTCATAAAGAGAAGAGGATGCAATTCACAATAGCTTCTCAAAGAAGTCACTTGTTATTGGCATTTTGGTAGGGAGGGCTGAGTAAAAAGGCACACCACGACATTATCTCCCCTCTCAAATTAACTGTTTTGTCCATTTCTACAGACAACCTCACAACTTATGTTTTAGGCTCATCACAATCTGCTCTTCAGGGCTCTTGCCTGAAGGCGCTAGTGCCAAATACCAGACAAGATACTTGTTTTGCCAAGTGACCCTGTAATGAGCCCTTACCATAACCTCAGAGCCTGCTTTTTCTCCACTGTTTAGTGGCACATGGTGGCAATTACAATACCTCTTATCTTAGATATGGGTAAATCTTTAAAAAGCAGGAGAAATGTCCATGCAAGTGCCCTACCTTGAAGTTTGCCAAAGACTTACCAAGTCATTTTCTACTAGAAAGGAAGAAAGATCCACCAAAACCCATGTTGGGATCATGAAGAACACAGCATGACACCCGAGTATGTTTAGCAGCCGAAGATGATGTATTCTGGAATCTCTCAACACCTGATAAAGACATCAGAAATCACCCTTTCTCCAAGTACTGACCACCCTCACTCGAAGGATGGGGAATTGTTTCAGCAAGTACAATTCCAAACATTTGACTCATTGGTGTAGTGTTTGATCAAACAACTACAATACATCGCTTTCATAGAACCTACAACTCACTTTGTGCCACGTGATTAAAGATAACTAGCAACCTACCTGAAGGCAATGATGTACTGCCTAGTTGACTTGAATGCTGGAAGGGTCAACAGCCAAGTCTTTATTCTATATAATGGCATCAGTCACATACTAATAAGTGCTAAAATTTTTGGCCTTTTTGGTCTTAAGAAGTCTGACTTTTGTTCACAAGTTCGATTTACATGTTTTAAATTTAGATTACAGTTCTACTGAAGGACTTGGAGTAATGGCACTTCAGTCTGGAGAGAGGGGCTGACTTGGTGTTAAAGGTGCCATCCTTCAAATATGTTATTAGACATAAGAGCCTCTCAATCATTGCTGATGGAAGCTATGATTGAGCATGGAACAAAGCCAAGGATAAACTCTGGGTCACGGCCAACTTTTCTTCATTCAACATAACAGCTAACTTCCAAGGCTTTGTGAACTATTGCTGGACATATATGGTGCTTCGTGCATCTGTTATAAGAATACAAACCCAGTTCTATACCGGGAAATACATTCCTGCCCTCTGAAAGGTGATGCCACATATTTAAGAGTTCCATCTAGCAGAACGAATAACAGAACAATTACCTTTTTAGAAAAGATGTTCTGAAGCGAGAAACAGAGTGTAGCAGCAAGAGCACTGATGAGTCCCCACATATCAAAAGAGAGTTCAGTGACTGTAGCCAGCAGAACACCACTGATTATAGGGACCAGTGATAAATACACCTGGAAAAGGAAGCAGATGACAGCAGCATGCATCTTCTAGGAACTTTCAAGTCAACAACGTGCATGCACATTTTTAGAGGGACAACAAGATCCTGAGGTTCAGCTTTCACCTTGTTGCAGCTTGAGAAAACTAAGCCGTGCCAGATACATGGGAGGAGTCTGCCTACAGATAGCAAAGAATCAGCTTGCTCTTCATATTTGGAAGGATTTCTTTACAATCGTAAGGACTAGAAGCTTGTGTGTGTAAAATGAATGTTTACTCTCTGCAATCTTACAGTACTCACTTGGGAAAGATTTCAACTAGTCCCATGTGAGTGAATTTTTCAATCCCTGTCATTAAATTCAGCATGGATTAGCAATGGAAAGGAAGATGAGGAATGACCAGTAACTTCCTTACCTTTGTAGTCTGTTTTTCTTTCATTATAATTCTTGACAGCAGAACCACCCATATTGGCATTGTTGCCTTTACTGAAAACAGAAGGGAAGTTTTAATAAGGGTACTAAAGTCAAACTAATCCCAATGGAAAAACATGAATGGGGAAAGTGCACAGAAGTCTGGAAAATGACATATCCAAACCTTAGCACTGAGGAAGAGTTGATCAATGTCACAACTGAGATTACAAAAATAAAACAAAGATTAAGGTCAACTTTTGTCAAGTGGAATAAGTGTCACAAAATTGTTAGAAATTCAAAGTGTTACACTTTTCCTTTAAAACATCATTTATTTAGACTGTGGTTGAGGGGTGGGGAGTCCTTAGCTCAGGCTGACACAAAGAGCCAGATTAAGACTCTATGGAAAATAGCAAACAGAATGGGTAGCTCAAAAAGGGAAGTGGCAGGAATATAATAGGCCACAAGGGGCAAACGTTACCTGTACTTGGGCTGGGAAAGACTCTACAGCAGGGGTCGGCAACCTTTCAGAAGTGGTGTGCCGAGTCTTCATTTATTCACTCTGATTTAAGGTTTCGCTTGCCAGTCATACATTTTAACGTTTTTAGAAGGTCTCTTTCTATAAGTCTATAATATATAACTAAACTATTGTTGTATGTAAAGTAAATAAGGTTTTTAAAATGTTTAAGAAGTTTAATTTAAAATTAAATTAAAATGCAGAGCCCCCCGGAGCGGTGGCCAGGCCCCGGGCAGTGTGAGTGCCACTGAAAATCAGCTCGCGTGCCGCCTTCGGCACCCGTGACATAGGTTGCCTACCCCTGCTCTACAGGAACCAGAGGCTGAGCCAGAAACAGGTCAGAGAAATGGGACCCCTCCCGATCAAAGGCGCCACGGGCCGGGTCAGACACGGAATAAGGCAGGGGGCTCCCTGGGGACGGCTGGACTAGGATCTGCGGCGGCTGCAAGGAAGGGTTCAGCTCTCCCCGGCTCCGGGCACCTCCCTCACCTGTGTGCGCGTAGGACACCGGCACCCGCCAGAGCGAGACGTGCGCCGACACGGAGGCGAAGTACTTGCCGAAGGCGAGCGGCAGGATGTAGCGGGGGTAGGCGCGGGGTGGTAGCTGCGCGGGCCCGGCCGGAGGGACGCGCCAGGCGCGCAGCAGCGGCGGCAGGAGGCCGCAGAGCCCCAGGATGTGGAAGAGTGAGACGGTGACCGGCCGCGGGAAGCCGCCCAGCAGCAGCTTGTTCACCACGTTCCCGCCCGCGCTCAGCCCGTACCAGGCCAGGCAGAGCGCGGACACCCGGGCGCCCTCCCGCAGCGCCGGTCCGCGAGCCGCGCCCGCCGCCGCCGCGGAGCCGGAGCTGCCGCCGCCGCCCGGAGCCGCCAGTGCGGCCGCCATTGCTACCTACGGGTCCCGGCAGACCGAGGCGCAACGTCAGCGCCGCCAGCGCATCGCTTCCTGGGGTGGCCCCTCCCCGCCGTACCACAAGGCTCGAGGTAGGGGCTTTGCACACGGCGTCACTTCCGCTCGCCTGGCTCCGCCTCCATCCCGGCCGTGAGGGGCCGGAAGGGGCCCCGTGAGTCCGGGTTTGCGCAAAGCATCGTATCCTCGCGGGACCGAACCCCGGGGCTGGGGGGGGGGGGGTCACACGCCTCTACCCCCGCTAGGCCCCGGGGCAGAGCGACCCCTCCTCGCCGTGCCAGTGTTGTGGAGCGACGTGAGGCGTGAAGAGGACGCGCGCGGTGTCAGCACCAATGCCGAGGTAACGGACTCTGTGGCGGGTGAGGTCCCGCAGCGCAGGGAATTGTAAGCGGGGCTGCTTCTCTCTTCCACCAGGAGTGGGTCCAGTGAAAGCCGTTACCTCCCGCTCCTTGGCTCGCTCATAGCCTAGGACCCTGACTCTGCTTCAGGCAGATGGACAGAGGTGCTGGAACTAGGGGGCTGCCACACCCCTGGCTTGAAGTGGTTTCCATCATACAGGGTTTATAATTTGGTTTAAGGGCTCTCTGCGCACTCACCCACCCACACAAATTGGTGGTTGGTGCTAAGCTGAAGAGAAACCTGGCTTTGATAGTCATGGCCTCTCGAGCAGCAGCCGCTCTCACCCGTAGAAACACAAGAGCAGCAGAACCATCCAGGCATGCAGCAACTACGACTACAATTCCCTGACCACCCTTTTCTTCTCTAACAATTCAAACATGGCTATTGCAACTTAAAAACTCCCCTGTAGTTCTGAAAGATGCCCTGTTAAACCAGCTGTCAAGTCACCATGAGCACACACCAGCTGTAAAATAATAAAGGGCTAGAGAGGATGGTGGTACAATTTCAGAAGAGGGAAGTGACTTAACAGATTCCAGCTTCGCTATAGAATTAACTTAGGTAGAACGTCCACATACCTAACTTGCTCGTGAATTGTGACAGGAATATTAAACTCAGAAGCAGCATGTGTTTGATGGATTGGTTAGTCAAGATCAGTGCAGTTATATACAGGTCTGTCTCATCTTAGGCTGGGGTTACGTTCCGCGGTCAGCGCATAAAACGAAAACCGCATATAGTCAAAATTACATTGAGTGTAATGGCAGGCAGAATCACCCGCACTACAGAAACAGTATTTAAATTATTTTTATCTTTTTTGTTTGTTTTTTTATTGTTTTTGCCGACTGCATAAAGCTGAAATCGCACATGTTAAATGCGCCTAAGATGCGACAGACCTGTAGGTTGTCATAGGAGTCAGCTTGCCTCCATTTAATAATGGTGACAAAGAGTTTTGCATTATTTTTGTGAATGACCTAAAAAACATACTAATAACCATACACTGGAGATGTGCTCTCTACTGTCTAAGGCATATCATTAATAAAGATCAGGAAGGCTCAGAAAAGCATTTATCCAAGAGGCAGATCTGACCAAATCCCCCTCTTTACTCTGAACTGCCCTATGTCTGCAACCGAGCATGCCTGTCCTAATCCCCTTGTAGCAAGGTACACATATGTATATTTTGCCCCTTGGCAATGGTCACAGTGTGGGATGCAGAGATTACTGTCTATGATGCAATCTACCAGTGCTATTGTTTCTCCAGCCAGACATTAGGTTCTAAACTCTTTAGAGGGAAGGAGTGTGTTTCTGTTCTGTGTACAGGACCTAGTCTATGACTAGAGCTCCTAGATACTAGCACATAAAACCAATAGTGTGGGGGGTAGGGAGCATAAAAGGCACCTTTCCCCTTAAGCTAGTATAGTTACAAAGAAAGCACTTAATTTAGGCAAAAGCACAATAACTTGTTTACGTGAAGTAAAAAGGGTACAGAACAATAAAGCTGACTAGTTTTTTCTTTTAGTTTTGTAATTTTTTTCTCATGGAATAGATGGACAGGAGTCTTGGGACCTCCTCTGTATCTGAGGTATAAGCTGTGTGGGACTGAAGGCCTGAGTCCAGCACTCCCAGGGCATCACTTTCTTGGTAACAGAATTTTTCCACTTGCAATCTGTGGTAAACAAATGAGGTATCCCTCTCCTTCAGGCTTCAGCTGTTCAGAGTGAGGTGAGGGCAGCTCACTGTGTACACCACTGTTTCCTTCCCTGCAAATGGAAAAAAATCAAGACCTCATTTCACATCTTGTGATTTCTTGTCAAACTCCTACATTTCCAAACATGTTTTTTGATGTGAGACACACCCACCTCCCTCCTCCTCTCTCACCAATTTTAAAATTCAGGGGAAAATAGCTAACTCTCCATCCACCTACCTGACATTTAAATGAGCCCTGAATTTAGTACTAGTGAAAGACATTACAACCCAGAGTCCTGGAAAATGAACTCCACAAAAGAGCACAGGAAGCAGTTTCCTCGCTTACACAATTCATTCATGAACTGGAGGGGTCATCTGTAGGACAATACAGGTAACAGACTATTACTAATTCAGATAATTGGCCTTCCACCTATAGTGTCAGTAAAGATGCCAACTGGGACACTTGTTTAAAAGTGTGCTAGAATAAGACCAACTAATTTTATAGTTAGCATCTCATGGGTGTTCACTCAAAATCCATGCACACCAGAATTGGACCAGGGAGTGAGAACAGCATAAAGATACTGTCAGTCCTCCATGCTAGCCCCTCTTGATCATTAATTTTAATGATAAGTGCTTCAGTCGTGCTTAAACTTATAGATAGGGATGGTTATAGATGTAATTGCTTTGATACAAGGCATAATTACTTTCATGAAGGGATCCCCCTCATAAGTGAAGGGAGAAAGCTGTTGTTTTTTTTAATTTGATTTGCATTGACACTGGTAGTCAGTGCCAAGATTAACACACCTACTCAGGTGGGATAATGACATTACTGAAAAGTTTGAGGTAGTAGCATTAGCAAGAGTAAGTGTTATGTCGGGCTTTTTCCCTAAGTGCATTGAGCACAAAAGGAAAATACTAATAGCCTGCTGGGAACCTCCTTTCTAACATGTCACAACTGTTACAATGAAGCAGCAGACAGCTTGTTAAAGCCACTGTTTCCATACAGTCTTCCTCCTAGGGATGGGAGTTCCTACTCTATGTTACCACCAATACCGATAAAACTCCTCTTTGTGCTTGTTAAAAATCTACAACCATTTAAGGGAAATGATTGTTGAGTGTTTGAGCAGCACCACAAAGTGTTCGTAGTAAACTAAGGCTAACTAAACATAGAATGCGAGACACATTGAATGGTTCCCGGATAGGTAAATATCAATTGTTTGTACTGCTTATTTCTTCTATGCATCCTTTCAAAAATAAAGGAATTTATGTAATATCTCAGCACACCTAATATATAGGCACCCACATAGGAATGGGGCCATATCAGAACCTAGATTCTCACATGGGAGCCTTTCCATGCCACGGTGGAAGGAGATGTCTGTTCTACACTTGTTAGATTGTAAGTGTTAGGAGAAGGACAGTGCATTTTGGAAAGCACCTAGAGAACAAGCAGCTAGCTAAGAAACAGTCCATGCAAAAATATGAAAATACACAACAGGTAAACATGTACAAGGTAAACTTCATTTGAACTGGTTTACAAAATTGACAAGACCACCTTGTAAACATCTTCAACATTTGCTGGAGCTGATAGAACGTCACTGTTTACACTAATAGAACATGCTGAAATATAAATGTCTGAACTTATTTCTGACCCTGGATTACTTCCAACTTGGTTGACCACCTAGTGTAGAACCGTGAAAACTAGTCACACAAGAGATTAAAAGCGCACAGTAATCAGTGGAATGTCTGGTCAGTTTGTACTGCTGTTGGCAAGAGCTGGGTCTGATACCTTAGACTCCTGCCCTACAAAATGGATGAAATTAAGATCATCACAGTGGTTAGTCAGCCTCTGGGCACTGTGGCAGGTTGCTTGCAAATGCCAGTGACAGTTTAGAGTATGATAGTCCTCTATAGACCCCTGTAGTGCAGCCAGAATTTCAGAAGAAATAGAGTAAACAGGAAAGAAAATCATGGCCAAAAATTATGAGGTGGATCAGAGCCCAACCATTCCCTTCTGAGAGTAGCCCTAAATTCAGAGGCCCCAAGATGGGCAGGTTAATGACCAAGGTCTTTCAGGGAAAGGGGAAGAGAACAGACTCCCTTAGGTGCAGAAATATTTTTGTTTGTTTGGGGGTGGGGGGTGGAGAAGGGGTATTTTAGTGTGTAAGTTTTCTAAATAAATAAATGTCAAGCATTTTCCAGGATCATCTTTTCCACCCATCCCACCCTTCCAAGACACAAGGTGATACTACCTTCCCCAGCTCCAAACAGCTTGGGTAGTCTATCACTGCAGAAGGGTAAAAATGGAAGTAAACTGAAAATATACTTGGAAACATTTTTATGGTGGCTGGTTTTTCCAGCTGAGAAGCCTTTCTAATTCTGAAGTCCTAGAGAAAAGGGAACAACTAGGCACTGAGGAAAGATTTTGAAATACCCATATACAGCAGGTTTCAATATTTCACAAGCCAGGCAAATCACAGAAGCATTCAGTCTGAATGGGAAAGATCAGATTTTAAAAGCTTCTCTCATTATATTCCATGGAGCAAGCCAATGCTCACCTCGTGAGTAACATCCATTATAAAAAGTAGATTTTGTTTGAGAATTAAGAGCCTGATCCTGCTCTCACTAAAATCAGTGGGACTTTTACTAGGGACCTCAGTGGAAGCAGAATCCAGTCCTAATGGTGTATCTAATGTTACTGCAGTGACAGTAATCCTGATTCTTTTTTTTTAAAGCACCAGCAGGACAGAAGCCCAATACCAGATACTGTAAAAGTAAATTGTTCCAATTGCTAATATATTAACAGGAGCTGCACGTGTTTTGCCTAAATTGAATATAAAAACATTACTGAATCAGGCTGTGATCAGAGGTGAAATACAGACATTTTACAATTATTATTACTACATACAAAAGTGGACTGAAGAGAAAGCTGAACAATTAGCTCAACTTGTGAGGTATAGTAACAATAACTTGGAGGACTCTCTCCGAACCAAGCACATTCTCCCTGGATTTAACCATAGTTAAAATTATCCAGTATATATTAGTAAATATTGCCAGCACACTTGGAAGACTAAGAAAAGCTAGACAGTACATCTTATATGACTAACCACCTTTAACTGGTTTAGAAAGTGAACAGGATGCAGGTTTAATCACACTGCTGGCAATATGTACTTAGCTTCAACTTGGCTTTTCTGAACTGACCAAACTTTGAAAGTAACCAGTTTAATTATAAATAATTCACAAACTTTTTTGTGCAAATTTTTTTATTTCCACATTTATATCACAATGTGTCCACTTAAAGGACCAAATAGCAAAGTTGCTCCCTTCTGCATCCCAAGAACACAGAAGTCTAGTTACTGTACATTCACTAAGGCTCTTTGTTTTTGCAAATTGCGTTTATGATGGATATCCATAAGGCAAACAATATCTAAAGGAATGGTAACAAGTATATTTCCAGCATATAAACAGGCTTCCTTTTTCCCCTCACAGAACAGTTACAAACTTGTAGCACCCTCATTACTTTTGGATTCTAGAAAAGGTGAATTTTTCTAGAAGTTTGCAGGAAGGGAAAAGGAGAAAAATGATTTGGCTGGTGGTGGAAGAAATTTAAAAAAAAAAACAACCCTAGTTTTTGCAGCATTTCTCAGAGACTGGATTTTAACTGAAACCAGACTAAAATATGTGGATGCCTATGGAATGTTGAGCTGAAGCCAGATCGCCAACCTGCAGTGCAACACCTGCTGTTTAAAACCCAATCTTTGCACCACATAACTTGAAAAGAACACAATCATGTTCAGAGATCTGATGCAATTAAAACTAGATTTTTTTGCACATTGTCTCGGACATCTCACTGCCAAATAAACTCAAATTAAATCAAATAAATAGATGCATATTTTGTTAAGGAAATTTCTACAATTTTATCTGTACCTGCCTGTAATAAGATTCCGGCATTCACAAAGTGCTGGAAATCATCTTCACTTCTTGGGGACTAACACTTTTTTATAGCTGGCTTGCTATAGAGTTTTGAACTCAATTTATCAACCTTCGTATGCCTTCCTTTGCAATTTTGTTAGTAAACTGGTAGCAGCATTTCACAAAAGGAGAATTTAAAGGAAAGAGCTGTAAACAACCAGCTCCTTCATACCCTCTGCTCGTTGGCCCTGTTTGTCCAGGACAGGAGGCTCTCTCCATGTTAAGTGGCATAGTGTCTGCCATTTTTTCTAACTGCCGATGTGAGAGCATTTTAGCAAAACTGTACTCAGTCTAGGCAGACATAAGGCAGGATGTTCAATCTACCATCATCCCCATGTGGATCTAAAGATATGCACTGCGTCCAATTATACCAGTTACCCTGTGTATCATAACAGCCATTCACGCCTGGCCAGTGATGTTCACGTATTCTGTTGAGGTCATCGCTTGTGACCTCTCTTGTGACCCCAGGCAAGTCTGTGGGTTTGCTGTTAGGAGCTAGAACATGAGTCTTTCTAGCTTCTCTTCTAGTGCTTTCCTCCTGCTTTAAATATTCAGACATGAAGTAGTGAGCTCCTGGGGTTTGTACTCCTGATGAAGACAGCAAGCTACTTTGTCTGTTTAAATACGATTGAATTATTTCATTTCTGGATAACTCTTTCCAGTTCGTTTGTTCAAAAGGACTTTGCAGGTTGGGTTTTTGCTCCTGCTTGTCTGTTTCTGTCCTGTGCTGTTCAGCAACTGCAGGGATTTCTGCCTGCAAAGAATCTTTTTGTGTTAAAGGTTTTATCTGTCCTGTCATGGGATCAAACGTGAGCTTTCTTTCTTTTAATCTCACAGGTTTCACACCCCCTTCTACAACCTGCCCATCCAAATTGACTGTATGGTCTCTGGGTCTGTACCTTTTCTTCTTCTTACTATCTGAACCTGAAGCAGCATCATCACTGTCCATTTTTGAAGTGTCCGGTGAAAAGCCAACATGTGGCGTCAGAGATTCCCCAGGGTGCAAGTTAGTTTTGCAGCTAGGAGATGTGTGCTGAAGTGTCCCTGCTGTGTGCCTGTACTGGCTTTCAGAAGATGCCTGCTCCTGCCAATGTTGAGATGCCTCAGTTCCTGATTGCTGAGAAACCTCCAGTCTTTTTGCTGGCATTGGAGGTGTTGATGGTTGCATCAAGGAAGGGGGTGGTGGTGATGGCACCTGTGCAGTATCTAAGAACTGGGACCTTTGAGTTGGACTAGGTATTGAACCCTTTGGTGAGTATGTGATATGCTGTCGAGCAAATGTGTCATGCCTAATATTCCCAGGATTAAACGAGGAACAGCGGGGACTCTTAGGTTGGTGCTGGCCTGTGGTTTCTTCCAATTTATCATGCTGCTGAAGCACTGCAGTCTTTAATAATGAGGAAGTGCTTGAAGGTTTTACAAGTCCTGGAGAACTGGTGTGAGGTTTTACAGCATTTACTGGGATCTTACTGTGTTTGTCATTTTCACTATGTTCTGTCCTGCTGCTTTCAGGCCCTGTTTGCAGGTTTACATCTACAGGACTGGGGAAACTTTCAGGGCTCCCCGCAATCCCATTAGTTGGTGGAGGAGAAGAGTTTTGTAATACTTCATGACTACCTTTGGAAACTTTAGAAGGAGGGGGGCCCTGATGCCCATCCCTATGTTCGCCTTTCCTTTTCCGATTTCCCAGTTTTTCTGTTTTCGGGGAGTTTAGCTTTTGGATATCATTCCTGCTTTTCAATTCATTGATGGGCTTTGATCCAGTTACTACAGCAGGTGGCACTTCTGGTTTACAGTTGTGTGCACCACCATTTGCTGATCCAGGTGGATTCGACAATCCTCTTGGAACGGATTCATTCTGGGTTACAGGTTCTATCAGTTTTTGCCAATTCCGTAGCAATTTCTTGGCACGTTTGGCAAGTTCCTCGTTGGACGTCTTCTTTCTTACATCATTGATGAGTTTCCCTAATCTTGTTTCCTATAAAAAGTGAGAAGAGTTGTTTTACAAAAATTTAATTCTGAACAGATAGAACGTAAGTCAAATCGCAAGATGCATTTTCACTTGTCAATGCATACCGTTCTGCCAAATATCACACCAAAAATTCACAAAGAATGTAGGAGCTAAATAATATTAATCCATTAGTCTTTTTGGAAGGGATTGATTCAGCTGACCTCATGCTCCACCATTCAGGGAACCTCCTGTAAGTTTGATTATTCATCTCTTCTCTTTCTCCACTGGCTGAAGTGCCATGGGAGCCATCTGGGGAGTGTGGTGGGGAAGGAGTCCCTCACTCAATATGAACCTCTTGCAGGTGACCAAGGAGCATGCTCAAGTTCTGGGGAAAGATGTGCGCAACCCCCAACCAGACAAGGTGTGTGTTCACCACCACAGGCATGTAGAAAGAGGGACAAGAAATCACAGACCCTTATAGCTGATCATCACTCTTGGCTTACTGTCACATCCTACTCCACCCTCCAGAGTCAGATGGAATTTTCCCCAAGTGCTGTGGGAAGGATTTATGGGGCCAATTTAAATAAAGTTCTCGGGGTGCCTAAACATGGAAATTGTAATCTGGTTGTTCCCTCAGTAAGCCCTTTTGTATAACCAAATCTCACACAGGGCATTTGGCATAAGAATGTTTGAGTGAAAAGTGAATTGAACAATAAACCCAATGTGTATGAGTCAGCATTCTCTAGCTATACAGTATTCTCATAGGGGGAACTAACCTCACAGCCAATCAGGAATTGGCACTGAATTGGGCATATTTCAAACTAATGTTATGGCTCTATGAAGTGATGTTATTCATGGTAGGTTATTAAAGAGAAATAGAATTTGAGCAAGAGAATAAGAAAGTGACCAGTCATAAGACACGGAAGTGATGTTGGCTGAATCAGACAAGGAATTAACCAGTGGCAAGTAGGGACTGCTCTGGTCCCTTATGTGAACAGAAATTGGATTGCACCATACACCAATATAGTTACTCCTCTGCTGGTATATGATTCCAGAAAGACAACTCATCATGTACTGAGGTGCCAGAGGAAGCAGTGGGGGTTACATTTGTAATCTTTTGTGGTTTATCTATGTTTTTGTGAAAGAGCTGGAATACATTAAAGGGAATTCAAAAGAGATTGTACAGAAGCAATCTGTTTTCATACATAAGCATGTATGGATTTTACATGTAAGGAGACATACCTCAAGTGCCTCTTTGGTTATGGGGTATTTCTCCAAGCTGGAGATCACTTCCAGCACTGCCACCATGTTATGGATCTGCAACAAGGAAGAGAAAGTCATTTAAATTTTCATGCATACATTTTAGTTCTCAAATAATGCCACATTAAACATTTTATGTTGTATAATTACAAGAAGAACTGAGCCCAAAATTGCCACCACATCTCCAGGCTTTAGGGAGCTGCCTGTCTGCAATACGAGGGAAAAGGACACTCCTACGGCCTACTTGGAAATTGAAGGAGCCATTACAATCTTGCTCTTACACAAAACTAAATTCAACACACTGTCAGAGCACGTTGCCAGATGCAGTGCTTGATTTCAAGTGAATACCCATTATAGTACATACCTATTTTCATTCATAAATATGTGACCAGTTTAAGCACAAGGTACATTCACTATACGTTAAAATAAGGTGAGATTGGCAAGTATAAAGACAAAACCACCCAGTTTCCACTCCTCCAGGTAAAATCCTGAATGAGCAGACTTGTGCTGTGTCCCAAGTGTCAGACTAATTGTCAGATCAACAAGGAAAGCAAATTCCAGAGCACAAGACAGAGAATGCACATCAGTGCCCAGAGTTCAAATCTAGGGTCTGTTAGCTAGGATGGCCACGCTGGTCAACTGTCAGCATAGTACTATGGGAAAGATCCCAGGATCCAAACCACAGACAGCTTATTAGGGTTACATAATATTGTGTATATTCAACAGTGGTGGCATAGATTAAATGTTAAATTAAAATATTTAATCTTGTTCAGTCTATTAATGTACTGTACTTTTGAGAATCACTCAAATTGCTCACATGGTGGCACGTAACAAATGCTCACATACTGGACTGGCCCAATATTTTATAGCATTCTTGAAAAAAGAATGCTGTAAAGCCAGACTGGTGAAAGCTATGTTCTTGATCGACAAATACAGTACCATCATATGCAATAGGGGTTAAACCCTGAAATTCATATCTGTCCCTGTATCCCAAACTCAGTGATGAAAATTTTACAATACTTTTTCTCCCACACAAAGCCATAGCTTTACGGGTGGGTTTCATGAAAACACGGGGCTTAACCTGCAGTTGAGCATTACTATTACTGAAGCATTATGCAGTGTGTTTAGTGCTGTAAGAGACAGGAAGAGAGAAAATCCCTGCTCCAACAAACTTACAACATAAACAGAGAAAACAAGACAAAGGCAGGAGATGCCCCAGAGGATTATTCAGTCTGTGCTCAGATAGGTGGCTTACCATGTAAAGGAGTCTGCTCCATCAAAGGCTATCATCACAGGCATTCTGCCTACAGTTTACCACACAGAGAAAACTAGAAGCTGACAAAGAGTTCCAGTTTGAAATCAGAGTCTCGTACAGAGAAAAGAACAACAGAACCAATATAAATGGTTTTCATGGAGCCGCAACACATGTCTAACCTGAATTGTGGGATTAATGATCAGGGCCAGTCTTAAATACAGGCCTGATCCAGAATCAGCCGCAGTTCATGGAGTCTGTTGATTCCAGTGGAGTCTAACCAGCACAAGCTAAGCAAGCAACCACTTTAGATCCTCCATCCCATTATACCAGTACATCTCAGGGGTGGTCCCCATCTACCTCTTCATCAATAGGGCTGGGGGAAGGGTGCTGAGGAGTCTGCTTGATGCTAGACGCCCCCAACAGCATCCTTGACTGAACAGAAGATGAAGGGAACTCTGCCTTTTTTCCTCCCCCTTCCAGAAACACGGGATTCCATAAATTGTAATGCTGGCCCTGTCAACGATAGATGTTTCAGAGAAAGCCAGCCAAGTCCAAAGTACTGTTACTTTTCCTACAGTCTAGACAAGAAACTCCCAAACTACAGCCCATTGAGCACATGCTGATATGGAGAGCGGTCTGGTCATATGGTGCTGCCTCTCCTTGTTTCCAGCTGAGAAAGTCATAACAGCTGGGAGGAGAGGTAAAATGAAGAGCAAGAGTAGTCAATCTGATTAACTCTTTCCAAGAAGAATACTCAAGTAAAAATAAATATATACTTTCCTATAACCACTTTTCCTGCAAGGAATTAATGTTGCTGCCATAGGAATATTATGCAATTAAATGGGAATTAAGCTGGGACCCAAAAAATCTGAGCATTAAAGTGTTATCTATACTATGAAAGAGCTTGGGAACCGCTGGTTTGGAAAGACTTTTCTAACAGCAACAGTGAAAACATAATTTCAGTTATTTCTAAGGATCACTTCACTGAATGTGTTAGTTATACCAGAGATCTACCTGTGTAAAACAGTAACTTCTCCGGTGTGCTTCCTGAATGAATTTTCATCAAACAATATTTTGAAAAAAATCTACATAACTGACTCATTTTCACAGAGGGGTAGATCCTGAGCAAAGTCTAAAAACCTCAACATAAACCATACTAAAAGTTTAAAACCAGAAAGAAGCAAGAAACAGTATGCCCACTAGGTGTCCTCCAATTGTCACAGCGAGTAACAAATCTCTGCTTTATGAGCTCTAAACTCAGTCTCAAACACTTGCTATTCTCAGCACCAATAATTCCAAAGCTATGCTACCTTACATATAGGATAGCAAGGAGTTATTCCACAAATTTATATCACATTAACACACTTGGTGCCATGTTTTCAAATGGGCCTCAGTGCAACCTTCATCTGTGCATATGCAGCTTTATGCATACACATCGCATCTGTGCGCAAAACAATTTGTGGACACACTTAGCATAAGTGAGATTGAAATGCTCAGGTGACAGTGTTCACAAACAAATGCACCACAAAACCAATAATATACTTGAGATACATCCATGATGTTTTCATCCTCTGGACAGACTAAAACTTCCTCAGATTTCTACCACAACTTCAACAGCTACTACCCATCTATTAGACTCACTCGAGAACACTCGCACACTAGCATCAACTTCCTGGACACCATGATCAGCTTAAACAATGGAACCTTACAGACAACTATACACAAGAAACCCACAGATGGACACACCTATCTTCACAGATCCAGTAACCATCCCGAACACACCAAGAAATCTGCTATATAGAGCCTTCACTTAGACACCAGAGAACATGCTCTGTGGAGAAAAGGTGTGTATCCCAGACTAACACACTTAAAACCGCCTTCGCCAAACAAGGACACTCCGCCAGAGAAGTAGATCACATCATGGAACGGGCCACCCAAAGGCCTGGAGAGAACTTGCTTCAATACAGAAATAAAAACCCCTCTGATCGCACATCCCTAAATGTCACCTTCCACCCCACATTGGAACTCATACAGGGTAACAAACAAACCAAGAGGTTACTTACCTGTAACTGGTGATTCTTTGAGATGTGTGGTCCCTATTCTGTATTTCATTGAGGGTTTATGCATGCGCACCATGCTCCCGGAGTTGGAGAATTTGAAAGTAGTGTCTGTTGATCCGAGCATGTGCCTTAGCTCACCTCATGCTTCCGCTCAAGGTGACAAAGGACAGGACAGACGACCACATCTCCAGTTCCTTCTCCACTGTAAATCAGACAGATCCGTAGCAAAGGGGAAGGAGGGCTGGAAATGGAATACTCGTGGACTTTGAAATGGCAAGACCCACCACCTTCAAGGATAGAAGGTAGTCCAGGAGAAGGGGGATCCCCACCGATTCCGTCTAAACTCCCTTTTGTTGGGCCCAGGAAGTGAAGCATTTCTACTTAGCCTGGTAACAGTGTTTAGTGGATTCTTTCCTGCTGCTGGAGAGGATATTTTTCAGCTGTGCAACACAGGCCCATTCTAAAGCTAATGCCCATCCAAATACCATGCTCTGAGGTAGAGCACCTGTGGATTGGGATGTCTGATCTCACTGTTGAACTATGTCAGCAGGTTGGAGAAGGTGAGGATAAGATTTAGTGGACGGGTTAACATATGAAGGAGACTGGGAAACCAGATTTGTCTGGGCCATGACCATCACTCTGTCTCATTGAGGATCTTGTGGAGTACTCAAGGAGGAGCAGTAGAGGAGGAAAGGCATAGTTGATTTGGTCAGACCCTGAGAGTGGTGACAGAGACCTCCCCAGAGCGGTGTGTAGCGCATTTGAGGTTTATATGGGAGGCAAAGAGGTGTGTGGTCAGAAACCCCCATCAGGTGAAGATATCTTGAACTACTGAATTGTGGAGTGCCCATTTCTGGTCAATCTCAAAATGTCTGCTGAGTGAATCCATGAGCACATTCTGTGTCCCTGGAAGGTAGGCTGCAGACAGGAGGATCTGGTGAGTGGCACACTAATTCCAGAAATTGACTGCTGCTGCGCATAAAGCGGTCGATCTCGTGCCCCCGTTTGTTGAAGAAGAAAACGGCAGTGGTGTTCTCTCATGTCAGACAACATGAGACCGGATGAATGGCAGAAAGGATTGACATGGTTTCATTACAGCTCAGAGTTCCAGGGTATTGATGTGCATCCTGGATTCTCAAGGAGACCATGTTCCCTGTGACATGTAATCATCCACGTACTCATCCATGTGCACTCCCCAGCCTACGAGGGATGCATCAATGATTATCCATTCCATATTAGTCCATTCCATATTAGGTGACTCCAAAGCAGCACCCCTGGATGTGGGTAGGAGTTCACGGATGTGTAGATTGCAACACAGCTCTGCCCAACCCAGCATCTTCTCTGGCCTGTTGAGTGATGGCATAATCATAGAATATCAGGGTTGGAATGGACCTCAGGAGGTCATCTAGTCCAACCCCCTGCTCAAAGCAGGACCTAATCCCAACTAAATAATGAGTGGTAAACATGTGAACAGAAGACCACATTGCAGCTCTACAGATGTCCTGGATAGGGATGTGTGCCAGGAAGACCGCCGAAGATGCCTGCGCTCTGACAATCGGCAGCAGCGGAACCCCTGCCAGGTCGTAACAGGTCCTTATGCACGAGGTAATCCAATTGGAAATCCTCTGCGATTGACCCTCTGCGGGTGACCATCCTATCCACTGCCGGAGTGAGTGCTGACTCCATTAGGAGCGCTCTTAGACGGATATCATGCTCCTTCTTCATTCTAGGTTTGAAGGACTTACAGAAATGGCACTTGTCACTTATGAGCCCTTCGCCTAAGTACCTTAAGCAGCTGGTATGTGGATCGCTGAGGGGCATAGGCCATTTGCAGCGATCGGAGGGCTTAAAGCCTGGGAATCGGGGCATGCCCCGACACCACAATGGGTCCCATTCGGAACTAATGGAGAGTTTGAGAACTACTACTAAGGGTAACTAAGAAAACTATGTATAACTATTTTACAGGATTTCAAAGTTCGCAAGAACAGAGAAGGAATCAATGCTAGCCAAAGCAGCAAACGTTCCAGCACCGTCACTGACAGCAAGAAGGAACTGAGGGTGGGGCGAGCCAGCGGTGCCCCTTATACTGCGCCATGCAGGCGCCACTCCAGAAGGTGCCAGAGCCGGTCCCCTACGGATACTGCTGGGGGGGGAAAACTTCCGGCACCAGTGCATGTGGTGAGCACACAGACCTAATGTGGAATGGACATGAGTGAGCACTCGAAGGAGTAGCCCTTTCTGTCATAAGATGGGATATGCGTGCCATTGCCCTGTTGCAGTTAGGGAATCCCATTGCAACAAAGCTATCCACTATTTCCTGCACATTGCCCAGAGTCACAGTCCTTCATAGCAGGAGGCGATTAATAGTCCTGCACACTTGCATCACCGCAACCCCCACTGTGGACTTCCCAATTCCAAACTGATTTCGGTAGCAGTCTGGAGTTGCAAGCTGCCATACAGCGATCGCCACTTTTCCACCATGATAGCAGCTCTCATTTGGTGTCCTTGCTCTGCACAAAGTGTCCTTGCTCTGCGCAAAGCCACCAGGAAGGTGGCTTTGCGCATCCAAAAGTTCTGCTGCCACTGCCTGTCATACATACATGCATCACGATGAGATCCCACCACTCAGTGCTTGTTTCCCGAGCCCAGTACTGAGAGTCCACCATGTGCAGCTGTTCTGTCAATGCCAACATCAGTCCTGAATTGTTTCTTTCCACAGCACACAGCAGGACAGGTATCACTGATTCATCAGATTCACAGCTCATGAAATAACACGGCTGATCCTGCAGTATGTTCATAACACTCATCACAAAACTGGAGAGTAGTGAAGGATGCATGCTTTCAGGCAGAGATGGCGGGCGAACAGTTTACAGGGGCTGCTGAAAAATGGAACAAAATGTATCTGGACGCCCATGGAATGATGGAACAGCGAAAACTGCATCATGGGACAGTGAGCCTGCCCCCATGATGCACTGCAATCCATTCCCAGATCTCCAAGCAGTAGAAGGTGGCAAGTTGCACAGTGGGATAGCTACCCACCGTGCACTGCTCTCTCTGTCAGTGCTAGAGCACCAACCGTGAACGTGCTCCGCCGACACAAGGAGCGTTGTGGAAACATGCACAAGCAATATAATTAGAGTGGTTTATGATTGTTGACTTAACTCTGTCGTGTAGACATAGCCTAAGCATCATTAATCACTGCTCCAGCTCTTCGTTAGGTCCCAGCAATGCCTCAGCAGATATCTCGTACATATCTAGCCCTACTTTCCAATCAGGTCCAGTCTAACTGTGCAAAATTTTGAGTCGCAGCTTCAGACAGTTTGGCACCCAATTTCCCTCAGTGTTCCAGGGCCTGTCCTCAGCTGCAGTTTTGGTGTCTGTGTTTCACTTCAACGGGCTGCTGTTTCTTGATGCTCTGGCACCTGGATTGCTCTCAGTGCCCTGGTGCCCGAGATACAGCAGTTCAGCACCCACACAATTTTTTAGGCAGCCTTAAGGCTACTTGGTGCATTGGCACCTGCTCTATTTCAGCACCAGTTTTGTCAAGGTTCTTCTAAAATAAGATTAGTGCACTAGCTATTCCAAATCCACAATTCCAGGTCCCTGCTGACAGAATAATTCTGGGGAATTTCTAGACATCAAAATACACAAAGCATCTTTAGGCTTTGGAAAACTGGGTATCTTCCCTCCTAATAAGTTTTATCTGAAATGAGTCATATTGAGTAATTATGCTCAATGTGCCCTCCAGACCAACAATCTGAGTGACTGTTTTTACAATTACTGGTAATCCCCAAACATTACAAGATTTAAGTGACTGTCAAACTGATGGAGAGAGAGGCCATACAGCTGTTAAAAAGTTAATACAAGGAGTCTGATAATGCAGGTGTGCACATGAAGCTGGCATAAAAGAGCACTTAGACAGGGAATATCCAGTAGCAACTCTTTTTAATTAGAAAAAAACCCCAAAGAAATAAACACAGGCTACTTCGGGGATTCCACATACACTCTCACCTCCAGTGTTCTGAGAGAATAAAAGAAACCCTATTACAAAAATCTCCTAGAACCCATCAAAATATGTAAAAAAGCACTCTTGGATCTGAGGCACCATTGCCACCAGCTCTATGCATGCCTTCCATATACTAAAGGCAGCAGGATTTGTTTCTTCTGCTTTGACCTACTTGAAAGCGTGTCTCTCTTCTGAAAGCACCCTTGGCCAGGTCCAACAGATTTTGTTTTTGTTAAGAACCATGAGAAAATTTCTTTCCACACCTTGTGGAACAACAGTTCACTGAGGACAACCACCATCTTATGGAACCTTTAATAAAACAATATTCACCTAATTCTAAGCTATAGTACGGAATGTGCAGCCTGCCTAGAAGTACCATCTCTACAGCAGGAAGTCCATCCTTTGATGGCAATGGCACATTAACACTGCATGACTTTTCACAATTAGAACATTAGTTTCAAAGGACTATATCAGACTAACATATCAAAGCATAAACCTTCAAGCATATCAAAATTTTATACAATAAGATTTCCCCAGAAAATAAATATTGTAAGTAATATCTAATGAGCACGTGGAGTACTAACTTTCACTTATGAGAACTCAGATTTGTTTCAAAATTCCACATGCACAATTCACTGTGAAGTCTCCCCATTTGCCAAATTTACATTAAAGCGAATCATGTTTCTATAAGTTGTAAAAACTAAATTAAAAATGTAGAAATCAGAAATCCCAGTTTAAGACTGAGAATTAAATTCTTCTTCCTAACAGGAACTAAATTCCAAGGCTTAGTAAAATGTAAACAGTTGTTAAACCCCTGAACACAGGGCTATTACTAGAGACACCAAAACTCCACAGCTACCACCATGCACTGCTGGCCTAAGAGTTCATATTAGTCTCCCATAGTTAAAAACTTGCTCAGCTTGTTAGATGAAAAGGTTTTGCTAACTTCAGCCATATACATTGACATGAGAAACTGTTCTAGTTTGAAAAACAGCAGCCCAGATAACAGTCTGCTGTTCAGAATGCTCTATTATTGTCTACATACTAGATAAGACAAAGTAAAATAAAATGAACTGACAAGGGAGTTTAGCAATC
The DNA here is from genome assembly GCA_003942145.1 of Platysternon megacephalum. NCBI lineage: Eukaryota > Metazoa > Chordata > Testudines > Platysternidae > Platysternon > Platysternon megacephalum. The sequence goes on from QXTE01000096.1 coordinate 323,671, forward strand.
TGGGTCTGTGTAGAAACTGCAAGAGTATACAGTTGCATAATTCAGCTGCCTCAAGAACTTACAGGTGGTTTTATTGCCTATTTGCCTCAGTCTATGTCTGCCACTTTCCCTCCCTGACAAAACTCCTCCCATTTACATAGCCAGTTCTGCTAGCTCCTCTTCTGCAAAGCTAAAGAACTTGTACTGCTTGTCCTCATCCTGTGTTTTGAAGTTTGATAGCCATGTGGATCATGCATACAAAAGTTTATTGGAAGAGGAGAACATCTGTGTTGAGCCACTTTCAACAACCCATTCAGTACCAATCCATGGACTATGACAGAATGCAAATCCTATCTATTTATTCCATAATATCAGTCTCCAGCAGTTAACCTCATTAATCACACTTCTGAATGTAGTATTAGTTTCCTAGGATCTCTTTCCATTCTAGCTTTAAACTAGAATATGACAGTTACTCAACCCTGTGGGACAAAACCTCAAGCAGCTCAGTTTCTCAATGGCTTTTTGTTGCTTTAAAAGTATTCTACTTTTATAAAGTAAGAGTCCAACTGAATCTTTAATTTAGGGATGGTCTTTAATATGGCAGTTATTCCACACACAAAAATCTATTGAATATTATTAAATTACGGTAACACCCAAAGGCCACAATCAGGACTGTGCTAGGTGCTGTACAAACAATCCCTCCCTCAGAGTTTACAATGTAATTATAGATTAGATGCAAATGTAAAACAATAAGAAGCAGGAAGAGTGGATAAAACTAACAAGATCTGGTTACACAGGTTGCCTGCTACATGCATAACTTGATCATTCCAAATCATTTAGTTGGGATTAGGTCCTGCTTTGAGCAGGGGGTTGGACTAGATGTCCTCCTGAGGTCCCTTCCAACCCTGATATTCTATGATTCTATGATTTTAACTTAAACTTTCACTATAAATTTTAGGGGGGTTATTTGTTTTACACACCAGCCCAAACTCCCTGGGTTCTTTTAAATCCACTCCTCTCCAAGTGACAACTGACTCACTACACATTTTGAATGTTTTCTCTCTCTTTTACATAGATTATCCCCTGGTATCCCTGCCTAGCATCTCTCACACCTTCAGATAATGGCTCCTCTTCCTCTACACAAGTTCCAAGAAATGCACCTCCCCGTGTGGGACTGGGAGGCCACTTAAGCCCTGAGGATTTTCCCCACTTTCTGCTGCTGTCCAGAAGGTTGAGTCCTTGCAGGGGTCAGGCTCAAGAGACAAAATACATTCTGGAACATTACTGCTCTGAAGAGACTTTGCTAATCCTTAACACTGTCAGTTTTGACAAAAAAACGGGGTATAAATATTCTCTCTCCAGGAGAATGAGAATCACAAGGGAAACAGAACCGTTTTTCTTACCACTGTGTACAACAGTTGGATATTAACTACATCTTTATGGTAGAATAGTTAAGTAACTGGATATCATGTATTTCTAAAATGCAAGAAGTTGATAAAATAATTTCCTTTTTAATTTGATGATTACATACCAAAAGATACAAAAGATGCATGAACTAAACACACAAATGCAATAGCAGGAGGCAATATTTGAAGAAAATTCAGTTATTTCTTTTGAGCAGTAAAATGGCAACCTCAGCCCAATATAATACAGAAACACAGTCCATAATACAAAAATCTGATTGTACATAGCATTGCATGTAAATAATTCTCATGTCTGGATAATAATTAGTCCTGCCTTGAGTGCATGGGACTGAACTAGAACAGTGGCTCTCAACCTTTCCAGACTTCTCTACCCCTTTCAAGAGTCTCATTTTTCCTTGCGTACCCTAAGTTACGCCTCACTTAAAAACTACTTGTTTACGCAATCAGACATAAAAATTAAAAAAGTGTCACAGCACAGTATTACTGAAAAGTGCTTACTTTTTCATTTTTACCATATAATTATAAAATAAATTGATTGGAATATAAATATTGTACTTACATTTCAGTGTATAGTATATAGAGCAGTATAAACAAGTCACTGTATGAAATTTTAGTTTGTACTGACTTCACTAGTGCTTTTTATGTAGCCTGTTGTAAAACTAGGCAAATATCTAGATGAGTTGACATACACCCTGGAAGACCTCTGCGTACCCCTGATTGAGAACAACTGAACTCCTTCCAGTCCTAGGATTCTATGTCAGGAAGCACTAACACAGTGCATGCACTTAAGTTGACCGTTCTCCCCCTACCCACCCAACAGACTGGAAACAATTGTTACAGAAACATACAATTTCAGTCATTTAAGTACAGCAGAAATCACGTTCCCACTAACAAAGAGCAAACGTGCTTAATTGGGACAGATGCCAGAGATGTTTTTCCATGACTAAGGCTGCGTCTACATTACCCGCCCGGATCGGCGGGTAGCAATCGATATATCGGGGATCGATATATCGCGTCTCGTCTGGACGCAATATATCGCTCCCCGAAAGCGCTCCCATCGATTCCGGAACTCCACCAGGGCGAGCGGCAGTAGCGGAGTCGACGTGGGAGCCACGGCCGTCGATCCCGCGCCGTGAGGACGGGAGGTAAGTCGAAATAAGATACCTCGACTTCAGCTACGCTATTCCTGTAGCTGAAGTTGCGTATCTTATATCGCCCCCCGCCCCTAGTGTGGACCAGGCCTAAGCCATGATAACGACAAGCCTAGTCTGTCCAGGCAAAGCTATGCACTGCCATTTAAAATGTATCTTCTAGTTTTAATATTTTCTTGTTTTAGAATATGATTAAAGCAATAAAGTAACTATACCCCTGTATGTTTTCTTATGAGCCTCAGACAACTGGGACAAAGCCTAGTTGGCATATCACAGTCACAAAGTTGCCAGTTAAGAGGCTCTCATTCTACTGAACTCTAGTAAGAGAAATTACTATGTTAAGGCCAATCAGCAATAAGGACTTTATTTGGTGGCAAAATCTGCTGGTCTCAACTTTTGTTTAAGAACTTTTAGAGAGATAATCTAATAGGGCAGGTTCCTTTATTCTAGTGCTGGTTTAGGTCTGGAGTACCTGAGCTCCAAAACTGCACTGAAACCATTTTGCCTCCCATGGCACAAACAGAATCTTTGATTTGCAGAGACATGAATAAAGCCATTTATTACTTTTAATAGAAAAAATGTGAATGCAACAGAAGCCAGAATGTATTTGTAACTGGTTAATGTAATTGTTTGGGGATAAAGATATTGGATGAAGAGAGGTAAGTATTATTAACATTCAATATTTAGTGTTATAAGTTTCTTCCTCCCACAAGCAAAAAATTTTAGTCTGAGTGCTTTGAAGCTGACTGTACTAAAGGGAGGCTTACAGTTACACTTCAGAACATATTGGCTTTTCAGGAGTAGAACCCCAGTTTATTTCCACACAAATACTCTAAATGGTAAATTCCTTGTTGGCCCCTATCAGGATTGGCAATTTCCCTGGAAAAACTAGTTTAGGACCGGGTACTGGGTAAATACTGGCTTAAATCTGGTTTTAACTAGGAAACTGGGAAAAATAATTCCATCAGCGTCCAGCAAGTTCAGCAAGCATAGAACAAGTCTTCAAACTTGGATACATCCATTCAAAACTGAAGAATAGGTTTGTTCTATCCACTACCTCAAAGTTGGTTTTCTGCTACAGAATGTTGCCTGGCTGAATGGACCTGGACTGGTCGTCTGCAGTTCTACATGCTTCTGATTGCTTAATGCTTGAAGCCTATAACTCTGCATTACTCATGTTTTCATATAATCAAATGTTTTTGAATTTTGTTTATACAATATTGAAAACTGAACTACAAGTCATGACATGTATAACTTCCTCGAGAAAATACCAAACCAAAACATATACAGACATTCCAATAGTCAGTATTATTACATATTAGTATTATGTCCACTGCAGTTGTACTTAATATTTGTACAATCCTAAATTAATCTATATACTGTCATACATCCACAATTTGAATAACTAAAACTAAGTGTAATATGGTGTGAATTAATTAAGCAGTTTTTAAAATAGAAAATGCCTTAAACTGGGACTAACTAGTTTTTCCCAGGGTGATAAAAAACATGATTTTACCTGGTTAAAAACTACTTCTGCTAAATACCATGCCATCCCTGGCCCCAGTACTAATACTTAGCATTTTTATGGCACTTTCCCATCCCTGGATCTCAACGCAATTTTACAGAGATACGTAAATAGCATCATCCATGTTTACAGATGGGGAAACTGAGGCAGAGGAAGTGATTTGTCCAAGGTCCCACAGCAAGTCAATGGATGTGTGAATAGAAACCAGGTGTCTTGACTCCCAATCTGGTGTTCCATCCACTGGACAACACTGTCTAGACATGTTTCCTATGCTAATGTCTAAAAATTACCAGTGGCAATTACACTAATTGCTCATTCTTCATTTCCTCCTACTGTAGCTGCTATGTTTTTAATCTGAAAGATGGCAGCATTCCATTGATCGGTAATAGAATTGTTGTGTACAACACCCAGATCCATGGGGATGAAGACATAAATGTCAGGGATTAGCAGCAGCCTAACTTTGCAGGAATAACTGGATTTGAGGTCAATTACTAAAACTTGTCATTAGAATGACAGAAATGCTATTTACCTTCTTGATTTAGAGGTTTTAAAATTGTGTTCTGCACACAAACTCATTTGATCAAAGGGAACAGAACATTCACCCCCATTTATAGATGCTTTAGAGTTTCTACTGTGTGACAACATCAGATGCCACCCCGTGATATTGTGCAACAGGAGAAAAATCTGAGCTAATTTTCATTTATACAGGAATCTGAAAAATGCAATAAAAAAGTATTAAGTAGAAAAAAAGCCTTCCTATACAATAGGTTTTAATATACTCACTAAAGAGAAAAGTAATATAGTAACTTAGTGTTTGTGTAGCACTGTGAAATATGAAGCATTAAGTATCAAGCCCATTTACAACAGGTTAGGAGGTTTAACAATGCATACAATGAACATGCAGAGTAAACTGGAATGTCACCTATAGCACATACCAAATAGGTAAGTTAGCAAGTTGGCAACATGATTTTGGCATTTAAATCAGTTGCAAGGGCACTGATCTATTAACAATTCCCCTTTCCGCCCACTATCACGAAGTTGTCTAAAGATAGGGTATGCACAAGAAACTATTCATAGGAATAGAATGTCAGTAAGATGATCATGTACTACACTACTCTTAATTTATGAAGTTTTACTTGTTAGGTTTTTTGTTTTTTGGGGTTTTTTTTGGGGGGGGGGGGGGGCTCAATCTTGTGGTGGAGTTCAAATCTTCATCAGTATAGAAAGATACCCTTAAAAAGCCTGAATCAGCTACTCCAATACAGACAGGAAGTTGTAAAACTAAATAGTCAGCTCATTACTAGGGCCCTACCAAATTTACAGTCCATTTTGGTCAGTTTCAGAGTCATAAGATTTTAAAAATCATAAATTTCATTATTTCATATATTTAAATCTGAAATTTTACCGTGTTGTCGTTGTAGGGGTCCTGACCCAAAAGGGTGTTGGGGGGGGGGGGGGGGGGGTGGGGTGGGGGGGTGGGGTTGGGCCCGGGGGTCGGTTGGGCGGCGGGTGGGTGGGGGGGGGGGGGGGGTGGGGGGTGGGGGGGGGGGGGGGGGCGGGTGGGTGGGGGGGGGGGGGGGGGCGGTGGGGGGTGCGGGGGCCAAAGGGGGGGGGGGGGGGGGGGTGGGTGGGGGGGGGGGGGGGGGTGGGGGGGCGGGTGCGGGGGGGAGGGTGTGGGCGTAGGTGGTGGCGCGTTAACTGGGGGGGAGGGATAGCTCAGTGGTTTGAGCAGTGGCCTGCTAGCCCCAGGGTTGTGGGTTCGAGCCTCGAGGGGGCCAGTTAGGGATCTGGGGCACAATCAGTACTTGGTCCTGCTAGTGAAGGCAGGGGGGTGGACTCGATGACCTTTCAGGGTCCCTTCCAGTTCTATGAGATAGGTATATCTCCATATATTTACTTCTGCACCCCTGCTGGTGGCAGTGTTGCCTTCAGAGTTGGTTGGCTGCAGAGCAGCAGCTGCTGGCCAGGAGCCCAGCTCTGAACACCACCACCAACAGCAGTGCACACTATGCCACCCTTACTTCTGCACTACTGCTGGCAGGGTGCTGCCTTCAGAGCTGGGCACCTGGCCAGCAGCCGCTGCTCTCCAGCCACATAGCTCTGAAGGCAGCACAGATGTAAAGGTGGCAATACCATGACCCCCCTACAATAACCTTGCAACCCCCTGCAACCCTCTTTTGGGTCAGGACCTCCCGTTTGAGAAATGCTGGTTTTCCCCATGAAATCTGTATAGTATAGGATAAAAGTACACAGAAGACCAGATTTCACGGTCCGTGATGCATTTTTCCCAGACATGAATTTGGTAGGGCCCTACCTATTACCTTTGAATTGAGAGTTAATTTAAGCATTAAGTTTGAAAGTTATCCACTAGTAGTATCTTCCATGGCTAAGTGTTTAATAAGAGGACAGGGACCTTCCATCCAACAGTAGTTTGGAGCACTACATGAAACGCATTGGGGAGCTCAGAGTTCCTAGTGGTGCAGGTGTCCACGGTGCATGACCACAACAACAAATGATACTTTTGTTGGCTGTGTCAGCAGAGGGTCGAAGGAACGAATAGGCACAGAAACTACTGTACTTATCCCCAGAATTAAACCCTACATGATAAATCACACGGAGGAGTAAGTTTGTACAGATTCTGTTTGTGCTCTGCTGCTCTATAGTGAGACATGGTAACATTCTCCAGAGTTGACATATATGGCACTGTAATGGGGTCAGCACCTGCCTCTTGCCAGCACTCTTTCTCTGGCTGATAGTGCCTGCAATCTCTCAGTTATTTTCAGCAGGGTGGCACCCACCTTTCACGAGCGCCCACCTCTAGCTGAGAGATGTCTCAGCAGGTCTTCAGCGACTCAGTCCTCTGGCTGAGCTGCCTACACTGTCCCTGTAGCCCTCCACGGGCTACAGTCCTCAAAAGTCTGACCAACAGGGACTCTCTCAGTACCCTAGTTGGCCAATTTATATATGAAGGTTCCTGCTCTGGGGTGGAGAAGCACCTCCAAGGCTTCCTCCCTGGAGGCTCTTCGCCTGCCCTTTAGTCCTCTGACCCTGGCTCTCCAGCTGGGTCAGTCTAGATCAGCCACCTTCCAAGAGGGGGTTAACAGTTCCACATACAGTCCCTTCCCTGGACCTGTCCTAAGTGAGTCCTGGCAGCCAGCCAGAAGCTATTCCCTTGCTTCCCTGGTCCCTGCCAGCAACTACCTGCCTTTACCCTTGCAACCAGCCAGGAGCACCTGTTGCTCCCCCGGTCCCTGCTAGGGCACTCACTCTGGCCCTGCAGCTCCTTTTATATGAGCCTGCTGGGCCCTCACTGGCTACTCCCTGCGGCCTCTCTGATTGGCTGCTTCCTCTGCAGCCACTCTAGCCCGCTTGGAGGACCTCTCCACTTTTCCTGTCCTGGGATGGGTATGGCAGGACCCTGAGGCCTCCAGCAGCAGGCCTTTGGGCCTAGTCCACCCCATCACAGGCACCTTTCAAGATTAGTACAGAAAATATACTCCCCAAAACAGTAGGAACACCATGAAAAGGCACTAAGTTATTTATAATAAATTAGATCAGATTCAAGCAAAAAAGACTGCATCATCACTGAAGATGCTTTGGACATTTAATTAGAGACTATGACAGATTAAATGATTGAAGGGTTAACTCTTCCAATATTTACACAAATTTAGATGTCTTCTCAATAGATACCCCTCTAATCACCAAGCACTAGAAACAAGATTGGCTGTGGCAGTGTATTTCTATCTATTCCCAACCAGAAAAAGTCTACTTAGTACAGCAATTCTTGTTCTAAATTAGATCTCGTCAAAGAGATACAAGCAATTATCCAAGCCAGACTGTATGTATTATAAAAGCCTGCAGACAATGAAAACTAAACAAGAAACCTTGATAAAAATATTTTGTTCCTATCACAGAGCTCTGAAGGAGAAAAAAGTTCAAACCCATTCTGGTATGTAAAGTTAAGGCAGTAAAGCGTCTACTAGATGGTGACAAAAGTAGCTTTTTTGAAGGGGGCTGAGAAGGATTACGGAGATAGGAAATTATTTCAAAATTGTAAGCAGGACTCTCTGATCCTCTTGCTATAAATTGGCTATTCAGTTGTAAAAATGATGAGCATGAAGGCAAGACACTAAGGCTATACTGTACATCTTACAGTGGGACAGCTGCGCCACTGTGAGGTATGCAGCATATCTGCTCTTTGTCGGCAGGAGAGAGCTCTAGTCAAAAAATAAAACCACCCCCAATGAGAGGTGGTAGCTTTGTCGACAGGACAAAGCGCTGTCTGCAGCAGCACTTTTTTTTTTTTCACACCCCGACTGACAAAAGTGTCGTGTAAACATTGCCTACGTGCCGGCATAGATAGTTTCTTCACTGAAGCGCTAAAGTGGCACCGCTGCAGCAGTATAGCTGGAGAGAGAGAGAGAGAGAGAGAGAGAGAGAGAGAGAGTGTGTGTGTGTGTGTAAGTGTGTGTGTGTGTAAAAACATGCCCTAATAGTGCAGCAAACTACGCTAGTTTTAGTGATAGAATCATAAGACTGGAAGTGACCTCAAGAGGTTATCTAGTCCAGTCCCCTGCACTCAATGCAGGATTAAGTATTATCTAGACCATCCCTGAGAGGTGTTTGTCTAACCTGCTCTTAAAAATCTCCAATGATGGAGATTCCACAACCGCCCTAAGCAATTTATTCCAGTGCTTAACCACCCTGACAGTTAGGATGTTCTTCCTCATGTCCAACCTTAACCTCCCTTGCTGCAATTTAAGCCCATTGCTTCTTGTCCTATCCTCAGAGGTTAAGAACAATAATTTTTCTCCCTCCTCCATGTAACAACCTTTTATGTACTTGAAAACTGTTATGTCCCCTCTCAGTCTTCTCTTTTCCAGACTTAACAAACCCATTTTTTTCAATCTTCCCTCATAGGTCATGTTTTCTAGACCTTTAATCATTTTTTTTGCTCTTCTCTGTACTTTCTCCAAATTGTCCACCTCTTTCCTGAAATGTGGCGCCCAGAACTGGACACAGTACTCCAGTTGAGGCCTAATCAGCAGGGAGTAGAGCGGAAGAATTACTTCTCGTGTCTTGTTTACAACACTCCTGCTAATACATCCCAGAATGATGTTCACTTTTTTTCTAACAGTGTTAACACTGTTGACTCATATTTAGCTTGTCATCCACTCTGACCCCCAGATCCCTTTCCGCAGTACTCCTTCCTAGGTAGTCATTTCCCATTTTGTACATAACCTATGAAGTGTGCTCACTTTGTGTTAGACACCATATGTATAAACAACATCAATATTCACCAATTAAACCTGAACACAGATGGCTACACATTCTATTAAGTTTATATTTTCAACTCAGTTCAGCTATATATCATTACTAGTGTAGTAACTCCAAGTACTGTGTTCATCTAATTCAGGGTGGGCAAACTATGGCCCGTGCGGGCTGCATCCAGCCTGTCAGACCTTTTAAATACAGCCCACGAGCTCCCGCTGGGGAGCGAGGTCGGGGGCTTTCCCCACTCTGGCACTCCAGCTGGGTAAGGGGCTTGCCCCACACGGCTCCCAGAAGCACCAGCAATGTCCCCCCTCCGGCTCCTACATGTAGGGGCAGCCAGGGGCTCCACACGCTGCCCCTGCCCCAAGCGGAGGCTCTGCAGCTCTCACTGGCTGGGAACCTCGGCCAATGGGAGCTGCGGGGGTGGCACCTGTGGACAGGGCAGCGTGCAGAGCCATCTGGAGCCTGCACCCTGACCTCCTCCCGTGCCCCAACCCCTGACCCGGCCCTGATCCCCCTCCCACGCTCCGAACCCCTCGGTCCCAGCACGGAGCACTCTCCTGCGCCCCAAACCCCTCATTCCCAGCCACATCCCAGAGCCCTCACTGCCCCACACACACCCCAACCCCCTGCCACAGCCCAGAGCCCCCTCCTGCACTCCAAACCCCTGAGCTCCAGCCCAGAGCCCCCTCCCATGCACCCCAAACTTGTGTCCCAGCCCGGAGCTCCCTCCCGCACCCTGAACCCCTAATTTCTGACCCCACCCTGGAACCCACACCTCCAGCCCAGAGCCCATACCCCCTCCCACACCCCAACCCCCTGCCTCAGCCCAGAGCCCCCTCCCATACTCTAAACCCTTCTGCTTCACCTCCAGCCCACAGCCCCCTCCTGCACCCCAAGCCCGTCATCCCTGGCCCCACCCTAGAGCCTGCACCTCTAGCCAGAGCCCTCACCCCCTCCTACACCCCAGCCCCCAATTTTGTGAGCATTCATGGCCCACCATACAATTTCCATACCCAGATGTGGCCCTCGGGCCAAAAAGTTTGCCCACCTCTGATTTAATTAATCCAAATCTCCTTCTGGGAGACCAAATCCTAGGAAAGACTAGCTCGAAATGGAGAGTGTCAAATTTACAACTGTTGGACTGGATCAGAGTTTTTGGCACATGAATTGCCATCTTCACTGCCAGGACCAGGAAGATGGGTACAGTAGGGTAAAATGTCAGCCACGTACTAGTTAAACCACCCAAAAACTCAAGCTGACTGAACAGCAGCAATTGCACAGGGTAAATTTCACATGCTTCTATTGAATATATTTGGAGCATCTCACAATAAGGAAACGTATTTAAAAGAATAAGCAGGACATCTAGAATTCTGATATATCAAGACTGTAATCCAAACATTATCTAATTAACACATGTCCAATCTTTGAGACCTCTAAATGAGGTTTATTCTTGGGTAAGTTATTAAATGCACAGGGATAAACAATTCAATTTCATCAATATAAGAAAATGTGTTACAAATTAAATGTTATTGAAAGTAAAAGCCCAACTGATGTACAGAAATACAAGAAACCTGAAGTTACTTCCTTTTGATTTGCTATGGTCTCAGTGTTCTTTACAGTAAAAGGAAATTACTTGTCCTGTGTGGGTATTCTGTCTATCAGAAGTCTATAGTTAAGTCTCATTATGGGAATCGCTATCATGAGTAATTGCAATCTGTTTGAATCCCTTCTCCAGCTTCAACAGTTGATAGCTGACAAACACTGTTCTCTGTTGAGAGCAAAATATCCCAAAGTGACAGCATTCCATTTCATCAGATCAGCAAAGAAATCACTGACAATTCAGTCATTTTCTGCCTCTACTACTACAAAAGCAAAGCCAGACTGTTAGTCAGGCTGTGTATGAGAATGACAGTTAGAAACACCAACTAGAGAGAATCATTTTAGAATCATTTGCTTAACCCTAATGAACCCTAGGGAGTTATAAGAGATTTAAAATTATGCAAGCTTGCATTTAAGGATCTGATGGCTCCTACAGTTCTCTAAGGCTCTCAAGAATCTAATTCAGTCCTTTTTATGCAATTCACTGTATTTCTATTGAGTGCTGTCCATTTGAGCTACAACTACTAGAGTTATGTCCCTCCATATCAAAGAGTTCAACTAATGTCACCTAGATTAGGGATGTAAATATTGCTTTAAAAAGTACTTGTTTAAACTATTAAAATTATATTGGTTAACCGTTTAATCGGTAACAAGTTCACAAACTACCACTGGCCTTGGGGAGGGGTCTCTGCTGTCTCTCCTCTGAGGTGAAGCAGAGCGGGCTGGGGGATTGTTTACGTATGCATGGCTGGGCCCCTTGCGCTGATCCCACCCCTCGCTCTCCCAGTTACTAGATGCTGCCTAGTGCAGCTAGTTCGGCAGATCGCTGCCAGGAAAGATCCAACTGTTCTGGCAGATCCAGTGGTTCTTGGGCACACCCACTGCTGCAGCCAACTGCAAGAGAAGCAGAGCGGGGGGGGGGGGGGGGGGGGGAGGGGGGGGGGGGGGGTTGGGGGGGCCACACTCCTCGGCATTGGGGGGCCGGGGGGTGTTGGTCTGTTGCCGGCGGGTGGGGGGGGGGGGGGGGTTGGGGGTGGGGGGGGGGGGGGGGTGGGGTGGGGGGGGGGGTTGGGGGTGGGGGGGGGGTGGGGGGGGTTGGGAGCTTCCCCTCCCCTCGCGGGTGGGGGCCCGGGGGGCCCGCCCTGGGCCCGGGAGGGGGGGGGGGGGCGGGTCGGGGCCGGGAGGAGAGGGGGGGGGGGGGGGCGGAAATGAAGTAGGCTGCCCCCCCCCCCCCCCCCGGTATTGCTATGGCGTTTTTAATGTGCACATTAGGTATTACGTCACTAAATTATTTTACAAATCTGTTTTAAACATTAACTACAATATATTAATAGTAAGACTAATACTTATTGGTTAACCGTTTAATATTTTACATCCCTAATCTAGATGTAGTAGAGTTCTTATTTCTGTCCACAATATCCAATGGTACAGAATGTGCAAGCCGTCACACAGAGAGCTTACTTGTCCAAGTACACGCTTGGCTATTCCAGACTGTCCCTTTTCTGTACTGCTCAAGTTCATCCCTCACTAGAGCCACACAATGAAAGAGCCTGTTATCCTGACAGAGCTAGTTATCCATTAGATCTGTCTGCTTTTTGGATGTTCTATTTTCAAATTAGTTACTTAAGAAGAGCAAGACTAGGAATAGTTACGTCTCAAAAGACTTGATGATCAAGTGGGGCTACATTACTGGCCCCAAAAATATGAGGCATCTCCTGCAATGCCAGCTGTTTGAGTGTGTTTAAGAGTAGGTTAGATAAATGTCTATCAGGGATGGTCTAGACAGTATTTGGTCCTGCCATGAGGGCAGGGGACTGGACTCAATGACCTCTCGAGGTCCCTTCCAGTCCTAGAATCTATGAATGCTGTTCCAGAGACCTGGCAGAGTGCAATGATCACAGGCAATCACATGTGCACAAATGTGGCAGGAAGCAGTATGAGGACATGACAAGAACTACAGAAGTCTCGTAATGTCTATGAAAGAAGCATCAGAGTAACAGGAAAGAAGTTTACTATATACTACTGCTGATACCCTATCACAGTGTTCTTCATTGCAAGGCCCGCAAGCCATTGGCGGCACCCATCAACCCCAAGTGCGGCTCCCTAAGTTCCCTCTACGCTGCATGGCCACACAGCAGGCTATAAATAGCCGCGCAGCAGCTCTAAAGGGCCACACAGCAGAGACCTGGAGAGGAGAGAGGTAGGGGGTGGGCAGGAACTGGGGAGAGGAGCAAGTTGGGGCTTGCAGGGCTGCTGTGGGTCTCTCCCCTGGCCCCAGAGCTCCATGCTGCCTGCCGGCAGGGGGGGAGAGGGCTCCTTCCTCTAGCTCTGTGCTGCCTCCCAGCAGGGGGGAGAAAGGACCACTTCCCCTGGAGTGCCGTGCTGCTTGCCAGCAGGAGAGAGCAGCCCATTCCCTAGAACTAGCTTCTGGGGGCAGCCTGCCTGCACCCCAAACTCCTCATCCCCGGCCCCACCCCAGAGCCCTCACCCAACAAAAGTCTGACTCTCCTACAGAATCAAAATGTTTGCATGTGAGTATAAATAGTTTGACATTAAAAAAACACTCTGGAAACCATGCACAAGTGCCCTCAACTGGTATTCTGTGGCACTGCAATGAACTGAATGTGACTAATCGATGTCAACTGTAAGCAAAAATAATTTTAAGATGGTATGAAGTTATCTCAGATCTTCAGCATGCCAACTAAGACAGGATACTGAGTAATGGCAATGATGCTCAAACAATATGATTCTGTATCATAAGCCTCAGTGTGTAGCAGGGCAATTTTCAAATTGCCCCATAACATTAAAAACAGGTATCAATAAAGTGTCTACATATTAATGACAGTACTTAGGTATTGCATGGTTAAGGGATTTAACAGTAGTAAGATACTGACTCTCAGGCAAAGTCCCTGGTTTGGTTTACTGGTACTACCATCTAATAGCAGTTCAGTGACCTATTGTGCAATAAGTTGGTGATCTCTCAATACAGCTGGTGGTAGGCTTGTGTCACCTGACTATGTCCCTCATTCCACTAACGAGCATCAGACAAAAAAAGAGAATGGAAAGTCCCTCTGTTAAAGCTAGTGCATTAGAGTAAGAGAAGGGGGTCCCTGCTGGAGCATGTGTGGGAAAATGTGTCTCTAACGGATGGCCCAGTAGTAAGAACACTAGCTAAGGACTTGGGAGACCCAAGTTCAATTCCCCAATCCACCAGACTTCCTGTGTGACCCTGGGCAAGTCACTTGGCTTCTGTCTCTCATCTGTAAAATGGGGATAATAGTCCTGCCTCACTCGGATGTTTTGAGAGGATAAATACATTAAAGATTATGAGACCCTCCACTACAATGCTGATGAAGCCATATACAAGTACCTAAAATAGATTAACTACGAATTAAGAAAGGAAGCAAAACTGGTGGGCTAGAGAACTTCAGAAGAAAAATTCAAAGTCTTGTCCTTGTCCCCAAGGCTCTGCTTCTCCTTGCTTGCCACTTAAAGGTACTCAGTTATACCTCATCTCTGAGGAAATGGAGATTGAACAACAAGGCCAAGAACAAACCTTAAGTCCACATTATCTTACTCCATACCATGTTGGTGAATCTGGCCCCTTTCTGTAGCAAGTTCTCTTGACAGATACTGACCGAATGACAAAGTCACATTCAATAGGGGACAACTACAAAATTATAGGGTCAAGATACACACCAGAGTTGCAGAAAAAATGAATTCCACTGCTCTTAATGGGTATATCAAATATATTCCTTCCCAGATATCAATGTCCTTTTAACATTTATCAGAGCATTTTTCCTGAAATCTGCCAAAACAACTAAAAGTTAGAAAGATCTTCAGAGTTATGGGCATAATTTGGGAGGCAGAGGGAAATAGACCATTGTATCCAGCCGTTTCGACTTGCTCCACTTCCCTAACCTCAGGTAACCTTTACTAGACCAAGCTGCTCCTTCAACACCTCCTGACCATGCTGCAGGTAAATCCATCTCTCCGCCCACCGACTCTGCTTGAGCCTGCCGCTGCCTGCCCTGCAGCACAAGGAGCCAAGTCAGAGTGGGGGATGGAATTACAGTGGGAGAATCATAGGATTGGAAGGGGCCTGGAAAGGTCTTCTAATCCAGATCCTGCACTCAAGGCAGAGCTAAGTATTATCTGGACCATCCCTGACAGAAGAGAGCTTGCGCTCTATAGCTTGTATTCTAGCTACAGATTTGCTAAAAGTCTTTTTTTCCTTTTCGAGAAGTTACTTTCATCCTCACTGAAGTATGGGTTGTTTCTTCCTCAGCATCCCACCTACTCAAGTACTTTGTTTTCTCAAAACAGTACCTCGTTATTTTAAACTGTTCCATCTGGTTTGGGTTATTTCTCCCTCCCCTACAAGTAAGCACAATTAATTCCATGGATAGCCAGCTACTGTCAAGGCCATTCAGTAGCATAGCCATTAACAGGTTCTTGAGAACAAAATGAGTTCTCCCCCCAACCTCTTTGCCAAGAAAAATATCATTCCTTGGAGGGTTGTAAACCCAACCCTTTCCCTCAGCAGTGTACTGCCACCAGACTGGTTTACTTTATTTACTAGCAAGTTTCACTACGGCAAAGCTGTCGTCCAATGCAATTACAACAGGACAAGGTGCCATAAAGGAGCTCTATATATACTGATCTGCGTTATGTAAGATAAAAAACATACACCTTCCAAAGTCGGAGCTTGGTGTGTACCTGGTTTAAAAAAAAAAAAAAAATTATCTCAAATCAGAATACCTGTTCAGTGTAATCTAATGCCAAACATGAAGTGACAATTGCCACTTTGGAAAGTCCCGGATGTCATAAAATATCAAGAGACTAATACCACCACCTGGCTCTTATATAGCACTTTTCATCAGTAGATCTCAAAGTGTTTTACAAAGGAGGTCAATATCCCCATTTCAAGATGGGGAAACTGAGGTACAGGGAAGTTAAGTGACTTGCCCAAATTCACTCATTAAGACCAGTGGCAGAGCTTGGAACAGATCCTAGGTCTCCTGAAAGTTTCTGTGTCTGTGGACTAAATATTATGCCAATTCAAAAAACAATTAAGTCGGAATTTAAAAGCCTGAATGTCTACCACTAGCATTAACGTGAGAATAGCCTATTTACATGAATTATCCTCCATGCAGGGATAGCCATACAACCTGAAAGTATTTTTAAAATTAATTTTCTACCTATCCCAATTTCATTTGAAAGAACAAGAAACCCGTTTTCTTTTCCACTATCCTCTTCACAAGAGAGGAAAACTGCAGTTTCCCTAAGGAAGGGTATTGGGACAAAATATGAATACACCTCTACCCCCAATATAACGCAACCCGATATAACACGAATTCGGATATAATGCGGTAAAGCAGCGCTCGGGGGGGGGGGGGGGCCGGGGGGCCCCGGCGGGACAAAACAAGTTCGATATAACACGGTTTCAGCTATAACGCGGTAAGATTTTTTTGGCTCCCGAGGACAGCATTATATCGGGGTAGAGGTGTATTACTGGGAGATCTAGCACAGTGACTACAAAGAAAGCCAAATGTGACAAAACCCTTAACATCCAATATATTTTTACATAAACGTTCCCACTTGACCTGGAATTACCCCACAGAATCTTATATTCCCACAATGCCAGGCACCTCTCTGCTATGCACCTTGTACAAGATCTCTCTGGTCAAGCAACTGCTCAGCTAGTGAGATTATTTATGGCGGTTGGAGCTGCAGGTAGAGTTTGTTCACTGTAGGCAGTTAAATTAGCATGATGTTGTGTGTTACCTACAGCAAATGAAACAAAAATAAACAATGTTGAGAGTGAGATCAGGAGGACTTAGCCCTACAATATAACCATAATGTTCTGCAAGTCTCAATTCTAGATGGATTTCATAATATGCTAAAGGAGTTCCACAAAAGCATTAGCCACAACATATACAGGCAAGAGATTTTACTCACAAGCACCTTCAACACTACAAAACCTCAAACGAAATACACCAAATGGTACTGAACTTATTGGTATAAATCTATTTGTATAGTTTCCAGCCCTACTATAGTCCTAGAACAAACCCCTTGTAAATAGAATATAAATAAAGAGAAAATTAGAAATCTGCTAGATAGGACATATGTACAACTTACCGGAAGAATAGCGATTCTAAAGGAATATAGTATTTTGTTTTGCAGTTATTTCATAAGAATGTATAAGATACATGCAAAATGACACTATTTAATCCTGTTTGGTGAAAGTGGCAAAACAAGTGTGCTGGATCAGAAACAGAGAGCTGAAATCTTACACTCCTAAACTGTTTTCTGGGTTCAGATATTTAATTATGAGATGTGATGTTAATCATACTTCCCAAAAGAATTCATACCTTAACTTTTTTTTGCTAAACTTTTGTTTCAGTTCACAAAGGCCACTGCTGTGGACTAGACCTTCAATACTAACTCAGTGAGAAGATCCACCTGGAACAAACTGGTCTTCAACCACTACCTTCTTCAAAGAACAAAATATAAACGCATCAAGTTTTGCCTCCACTGGCTCTTCAGTGAAAAATTCTACCACCAGCTGTTTTTCTACATGTTAAAATTGAATAATCTGAGACTAAAACCAGTCAAGCAACTCCTCCAGTTTTAAGCATGCATTACTCTCCTGTCACAACCATGCCACAGAAACTGATGAAATACTGTGGCATTAAATAGACTGTACCTCAAATGAGCAATTTTCTAGTACAATAAAGGTGTAAGTACACCAGGTTCAGTTTAAGTACAATTATATTTCATTATTCAATAAGGGTTTTATTATTTGTATTGTAGTGCCTATGGATGCTAATCGAGGTCCAGGTCCCTACTGCACCAGATGGTATGCAGACAGAGTAAGAAGACCGTGTCAACCTCAAATAGCTCATGACAAAGACAAACAAAAAAAAGGCAGATGAAAAGCAAATGGGGGGGGGGGGGGCGCCGCGGAGGGAGAAAGAACACAACACAACAAGAAAGGGTAACAGGCAAGTGAGTTATTGCACAAAAAACTTACCTTACTACAATATGCTTAAGCTCCCCATCATTTTCAAATTCCAAGTCTGATATTCCTGAATAACTATGCCCTAAAGAAAATGCTTCCGAATTGATGTTAACATTGACAAATAGATAGTATATATAGATATTACATTAAAAATACATTAAAAGAATGGTAAGGTTGCAAAGTAAAGCATTCTTAAGTTAGAAAATGCCAGGATTAAGGTTGCCCATGCATCCTCAACTCAGCCCCCTCACATTAAAATAGTCTTTAATCACATGATCACACACTATTTTTCTACAAAATATGCCAGTAAGTCTTTGAAGTATCCACTAAGATGCATAAGCCTTGCAAAATCATGCAACCTGTTCTCTACAGTTCACTCACTGAAGACGCCATCATTATGACATTTAGCCAATCTTAAAAATAATTTAAATGCAGATTTGGCTACAGTTTTAGGAAGGTGTACTTTGTGTAGCAGGGATTCAGCAATATCTTCCTCTCAATGACCACTACAGACCCCGTTGCTGAAAATAGCATCCAGGTCCTGAGGATGTCCTGGTAAAAGACAGGCAGCACAGAGATGTCTTGGGGAAGACCTATTGGATGGAGAAGAAAGAGCTGCTGGTCATATCACATCCCTTGGAGGTGATGGAGGAAGGCATGCACTGGCACATTTCATGCCAGACTATGAGCACTGTATGAGTCTCTGCAGGGCCTGAAGGTGGCTGTGAATCTTTATTGTTTGCCGAGTTTGTGTTACTGCAGTTTTTTCACTTGTTTTTTCCATATTGGCTCTTTCTATAAATGATCTTGATAACAGGTGTTCAGTTCCTTATATCATGACTTTCATACAAATGATACTAAGCATTTTACTTTCCAGCTCCCCTGGTTCTTCTATAAGAATTTGTTTTACACAAAAATCCTCTTCACTATTTTTTCTGTTTAAATAGTAGTTTAAGGTTTTATTCCAGACAATCTGCATCAAGCTGTTTTTGTTCTAGTGACCCCTTTAGTGATACAGTCTGAGTATAATGTTTCCGGGTACTTTAATAGCAATTTCCTTCTGTATGCCTTCCTTGTCTTGAGATCCTCAAGAGCAGCCAGGATGCTGATTTCTCACCATGGGTCCTTGTTATGGAGAGTGCTGATAATTTATTCATTGCTGAATTTTGTTGTTAACCATCTTTCGCAATGGGTGAGAGATGGGCAATTTAGATTAGGGAATCATTTAAAAACAAAGGGAAAACTAATCTCCATGGGTGACTGCAGAGAGCATCAGTGGACATCTTGCTTTCACTGCAAAGTCAACTCAATTATGACTCAAGTTTTGCCCTAATTTGAATCCCACACACACAACTCAACTGTGGTGGTGCTTTTAACTTAAGTTGGCTGGCCCATCCGCAAGCAGAGGCTAAAGCTAGAATTGTCAGCTGCTAACATGAGCATTCTGCATCGTGGATACAAGCTAGCTCCACTTGACTGACACTAGTTCATTATTTATATTGCTATAGTGCCTAAAAGCTCTAGCGATGGACCAGGACCGCCCTGTGCTAGGCAATGTACAAACATTACAAAGAGACAGGCCCTGCCCCAAAGAACTTACAACCTCCAATGCCTTTGCAAAATTCCTCCCATATGCCCAGAACACACAGACAAGTTCTCCCACAATTCACTGGGAAAGAATTAATAGTTTTAGTGCCAGACATAAGTGAGTGCAGCACCAGTGTGGACACAGCATCTTGAGTGCTATTTAGCAGTGTGGGCACTCTCACTCAAGCTAGGCTCGCTAAAGAAAAACAAGCATAGAACATTTGAGTTAATTCAGTAGTGAAGATATACCTTGAATAAGTCCCCTCCCCTCCCCACTGAACACCAAGGGGGTGTGAGGTAGCTAAGAGCAAGTGATACCACCACCACCTCTTCAACATCTTCTTTCCCCAGACCCCAGACGAGGAAGGGGGAGTTGAACCACACCATTGCTTTGACCTCCTCCAACATACATCTCACTTTTTTGACAGCACCCAGACTTCCTTCAGCAGCCTCAGCCCCACCCCTAACCTGATTGAAGGATGGCTACTAACCCCAGCCCTGTGAGATTATGTCCTGCCACAAGCTACATGGTCTCTGCACCAATGGAACACCATAAGGCCTCAGTGGGAAAATGGAGGGAGTTCTATTTTTCCTACCAAAGAACCATGCAACAAGAGAACATGTACAAGATAGACTGGAAAAATGGCACAATGGTATCACCTGAGTTTCATCCAATATGGCCTCAGAAAATGTACTGTATTGACATGTGCCATAATATGTTCAAAACTATCAAGGAGGATGTTTCTGGATAGTAGTAGCTCATACCAGTTACAACCTGGTACCTATGCAAGTATTACTGTGCCAACTACAGGCACCTTTTGGAAACAGTGGAAGCAAGACAACAGAGCTGCCAAAACTCAACAAGCTATTTTGAACAGAGATAAACAAGAACACTGTGGGGCTGAATCCAGCTAACCCACTACACCCTTTCACGGGCAAGAAGCCAGTCAACCCACTATGCTAACGTTTTCACTTGACCCAGGTGCTTAACAGATAGCAACTCCAATTAGCTCAGTCCAGCTATTAAAGATATTAAAGCATCAAATGCAATCCTCCCCATTTATTAAAGTGGCTTTGAAAATTAAATTGTTTCAGATGAGATCAACTACAGTGGAACATATATATCAGTGCACCAAATCCTCCTCTGCAACCCAGATTTTGATGTGCTAATTCAAACTCTAAAAAGACTACCTTATTATTCCTGCTACTCTGCAGCCCCTCCATAACCATGCAGAGACACAGGTAAAATCTTAGAGAGACAAGGCAGGTGACAGGTAAAACCTTGTCAGCTGCTTTTGCATTCAAAGTATAATTTCAAACAGTGGTTCTTAACCTTTACTGCAGCCTGCCACCCCCCTTTGGTTCTCAAAATATGTTCTCGCACCCCTTAAACATAGATATATTTTGCTTGTATATTATAGTAATCGTTAAAAAAATGTATAATGTTAATAAATACATAGGTTTGATGAAAAAGTAGTTGTACTTACTGCCTGTGCTTAATTTGTGTTTTCGATGATTTACCTTCTAAAAAAACTGGTATGTCTCGCACCCCCAGAATGGGCATCGTGCACCCCATGTTAAGAACCACTGATTTAGAATTTCAAGTTATTTGAAATAGAAAACTAAAGTACAAATTGTAAGTTTAATTCTTTACAACAAGTAAAATACACACTAACTTCTATATACTCAGGCGGCATCCCTGAACTAAATAAACTTATTAGTTCCTTGAAGAAAAGGATAAAGCCAAAGAAAAGGTCAAGTCTGTTTTACCTTCATTCGCACTTTCCTGCACCTAAAGAAGTCACTAAGAAGGGAAGCGAGGGGCACTGTCCTCTTTCCTTTCTATTGCTTAGAAAATTAAGGGGGAAAACATTCTCCCATTATGCTTTTACTACATTTTTTTTTAAAGTAAAGAGTGAATTTAGGGTGACCAGATGTCCAATTTTATAGGGACAGTCCTGATATTTGGGTTTTTTTCCTATATAGGCACTATTACCACCCTTGTCCCAATTTTTCACATTTGCTATCCGGTCACCCTAAGTGAATTTCATATTGGTGAGATGCTATAACCCAGAGCTTAGCTGCACAACTCAAAAACCAACTGGAGGGAACTCCCCAGGCCAATACAGGTAGCCTTAATCTTTTACTAATAATTCAGGTCCGTTCTGGGAGTCTAACCAGAGATGCCAACTATCATATGGTCTCCATGGCACCATGACTTACAACCAAGTCATTGCACATAGTAACTATCTTACGGGGGTTTACTCACCATCAATCCAGATCAGATTTGAACGAATGACAGAGATGGTAACTGCAATAACACTTAAACCTCCGAGTCAAACTCCCTATTTTACTAATTCATTTCTAGTGTTTAAACTCAGGGAGGGAATGTTATGTATTTACTCATTTTAGTACTGGAAATCCATCATTTTTCTGGGGTCTCATAAGAGGCCAGTGAAGGGGAAATAGTTTAAAAGTTAGGCCTTGTCTACACTGGCAAGTTCCTGCTCAGTAAAGCAGCTTTATGCGGTGTAACTCCCGAGGTGTACACACTGCCAAGCCACTTAGTGCGCAGAAACTGCACAGTTGCAACACTGTAAAAACCACCCCGACGAGAGGCATACATATTTCTGCACCAGGGCTACAGCGCCGCGGTGCCAGTGTAGACACCCTGGTCAATTACAGCACTGCAATTGGCCCCCGGAAGGTGTCCCACAATGCCTGTTCTCGCCTCTCTGGTCATTGGCTTGAACTCGACTGCCCTGCCCTCAGGTCACCAACCGTGAGCCCCACCCCTTAAATTCCCTGGGAATTTTGAAAGTCCCCTTCCTGTTTGCTCGGTGATGCGTTCAGGGGTCTCAGCGCATCTTTCCAGGTGACCATGCCTGCTCCACACACCAGGCGATCCCCCGCCTGGAGCAATGCCAAGCTGCTGGACCTCATTAGCATTTGGGTTGAGGAGGCTGTGCAGTCCCAGCTGCGCTTCAGCCGTAGGAATGATGATACCTACAGACAGATTTAATGATGCATGACAGAAAGGGGCCATGACCGGGACACACGGCAGTGCATGGTCAAAGTGAAGCAGCTACGGAACGCCTACCACAAGGCACGGGAGGCAAACCGCCGCTCCGGTGCTGCGCCCACAAGCTGCCAGTTCTACAAAGAGCTGGACGCGATACTTGGTGGTGACCCCACGTCCACTGCGAAGACCACTGTGGATACTTCAGTGGCTCGCATGCCAGTCGAGAGTGGACTGAGCCAGGAGGAGGAAATCTTGGACGAGGATGTGGAGGGGGACCCAGCAGCAGAGATGCATGCAGCCAGGAGCTCTTCTCTACCCCGGAGGAGGCTAGCCAGTCACAGCTGTCAGAGCTTGGCAAAGCGCAAACAGGAGAGGCCGCCCCTGGTAATCGGTTTTGATTTCGGGAATCGCTGAAGTGAGTTGTTGGGGGCAAGAGGGTTGCAGAAAGCAGGCTTGTGTCTGTATGATGCAGGTACCACCACATGCCTAGTCTGAGCGGAGGAACAGGGTGTTGATTGACTCCCTCTTTACGGGAATCTCATGGAGATGTGGGCAATCCGCTGCCGCAGGTTCTTTGGCAGAGTTGCTGTTTCTTGCCCCATTAAGGGTAACTACTTTCCCACGCCACTCTGCCGTCACTGGGAGGGGGGATGGGGGGCGGCGCACCATTGCTGCACACAGGCGAGCTGCATAAGGGCCAGGGCGTAAGCCGCAGACTTGGAGAAGACCCTCTCTTGATTCCCTGCTCACCCTCAGAAGCGAGATATCTTCTATAATGAAGACAGCCTGGGGAAAATGTGGGCACAGTAATGATTATAAGCCCCCCCCCCACAGTGCTGGCTCTCCCCAAGAGCCACATGCCCAGTGTACAGTACAGTCCTGGAATACTGATTTCCCCTGCGGTTACTCACCATTTTGGGGGTCTTGTGTGCTTGCCTGGGGTCAGCCAGTTAGCGACAGGTATGTGAATAGGGGCTGTGTTTTAAATCACTGAATCAGTGTTGCAAACAATATTGCTTCTGTAAAACGTTGCATTTTAGCTTCACAGATATGACCATGGGAGCCCGGCCTCCCTCTTTGTTACCGCCGTCTGAACGGCTGCGCAGAATTAGGAAGCGACCACAAAGAACTAAAGAGGACTTTCTGTGTGATGTCATAATGCATTCCGCTGCCGAAAAACAAGAATTGAAGGAGTGGTGGGATAGCGAGAAGAGGGACCAAAAGGAGAATGCGGTGCACCAGAACGAATCCACAGAGCAGCTCTTAAATGTTATGAAGCGCCAAGCGGACACGCTCCAGGCACTACTAGCACTGCAAACCAAGCAGTTTCGCGCCCGCCCTCCTCTGCAGCCGCTGTCGCAAAACTCTTTCCCATGCACCCCCCACAGACACCAACACTCTCTTATCAACCTCCTGGCTCCAGTCTGTACCTGCTTCATTCCACTTCTGCTCCGTCACAGTCTAGCCCTGAGGACTCTCAGTACCCACTGCACTCAACACCCGTCCCTCTGCAGTTTAGCCCTGCTGAAGTACAGTACCCGCTGCACTGTACTCCAAAGGACAAAGTTGCATATAATACCTGGACATACACAAATTTTTAACCATCCCAGGACCCCAACTCCTCCTCCCTTCCCCATCCCCCACAGCGCTGATGTGTTTTTTTGTTTGTCTCTCCCCTCCAGTTGTTGTTTTTTAATAAAAGAATTGTTTTGGTTTGAAAGCAATCTTTATTCCATTAATTGAAAGCAAACAGAGCCCTGCAAAGCAACAGGCAATTTTCTTAAACCTTCATAGTGCATCATCTGCACCAATCACAATCACCTCCTAGCATTACAAGCTCACTTGGCTAATGCTTTGATATATAAACCTATGCAGATAGTGTTTGTAGCTTTTTTGCTTCTCTTGAAAACACTATCAAATAACTGCTGTCATTCTGTATGAACACTTGAAGATAGGACTTCTTGGGAACCTGTAAACTTGTGTATTTATGTTACCTGCAAATCTGTTTCTAACAAACTGGAGGAAAACAGTCACATGAGTGATCTATGAAATACACCTTTATTCCTACAGCTATACATAAATACATTAGTAAAAACAAAAGAATTACAAGCACTGCACTCCCGATCATAGCAACAAATATTAGTGGCTTTCGGCTTCAAATTGCTGCCTCAAGGCACCCCTGATCCTTACGGCCCTGCGCTGTGCCCCTCTAATAGCCCTGGTCTCTGGCTGTTCAAACTCAGCCTCCAGACACTGAGCAGCGGTCCAGCCCTGAGTGAAGCTTTCACCCTTCCCTTCACAAATATTATGGCGCATACAGCACGCGGTATAAGCATAGGAATATTGTCATTGGCCAGGTCCAGTCTCCCATACAGGCAACGCCTGCAGGCCTTTAAAAGGCCAAAAGCACACAACAAGTCATTCTGGACTTGCTCAGCCTGTTGTTGAACCGCTCCTTGCTGCTGTCAAGGTGCCCCATGTATGGCTTCATAAGCCACAGCATTAAGGGGTAGGCAGGGTCTCCCAGGATCACAATGGGCATTTCGACTTCCCCTATGGTGATCTTCTGGTCCGGAAAGAAAGTCCACTTGCAGCTTCCTGAACAGGCCAGTATTCCGAATGATGCGTGCATCATGCACCTTTCCGGACCAGCCTGTGTTAATGTCCGTGAAACGCCCACAGTGATTCACAAGCACCTGGAGAACCATAGAGAAATACCCCTTCCAATTAATGTATTTGGTGGCTAGGTCGTCTGGTGCCAGAACTGGAATATGCATGCCATCTATCACCCCTCCGGAGTTAGGGAAGCCCATTTGTGCAAAGCCATCCACAACGTCACACACGTTGCCCAGAGTCACAGTCTTTCGGAGCAGGATGCGATTAATGGCCCTGCACACTTCCATCAACACAAGTCCAGCTGTCAACTTTCCCACTCCAAACCGGTTAGCGACCGATCGGTAGCAGTCTGGAGTAGCCAGCTTCCACAGTGCAATCACCACATGCTTCTCCAATGACAGGGCAGCTCTCATTCTCGTGTCCTTGTGCTGCAGGGCTGGGGCGAGCTCATCACACAGTCCCATGAACGTGGCTTTCCTCATCCAAAAGTTCTGCAGCCACTGCTCGTCATCCCAGATGTGCATGACGATGTGATCCCACCACTCAGTGCTTGTTTCCCGAGCCCAAAAACGGCATTCCACTGTGATCAGCACCTCCGTGAATGCCACAAGCCATCTCATGTCGGAGCTACTACACGTGGCGAGATCAATGTCGAACTCCTCTTGCCTTTGTAGTTTACGGAATAACTCCACTGCCACTCTTGACGTGTTAGTGAGAGCGAGCAGCATATTGGTCAACAGTGCGGGATCCATTTCTGCAGACCAAAGAGGCCAGAGCGCGCAGTACACAAACCATTGAAAGATGGCGCCAAATGTGGACGGAAGCACAGGGATTGCTGGGATGCGAAGCAATGCATCACAGGGCATTGGAACAGGACCCAGGATGCCCTGCGACTCCCTCCGCCTTCCCACAACTCTTAGAGGCAGAAGAGGAAGAGATGCTCTGTGGGATAGCTGCCCAGAGTGCACTGCTCTGAATACCACTGCAAGTGCCACAAGTGTGAACACGCTATTGCGCAGGCAGCTGACAGTGTGAACACACAACAGTGGTTTCCCTTCAGCGATCTCTGAGTGGCGATGTAACTCTGCCAGTGTAGACATACCCGTAGATTTTTATTTGATAGTGTGTGTAAAACAGGATTAATAAATCTCATCATTACTGGAGTGGGATAACACCACTCCTGAAAAGTTTAAAGTAGTAGCATTAGNGGTGGGGTGGGGGGGGGGGGGGGGGGGGGGGGGGGGGGGGGGGGGGCTGGGTGTTATCTGACTTCTCAATGTACTGAGCGCAAAAGGAAAATACTGTAAAAGCAGCAAAGAATCCTGTGGCACCTTATAGACTAACAGATGTCTATAAGGTGCCACAGGATTCTTTGCTGCTTTTACAGATCCAGACTAACACGGCTACCCCTCTGATATAAGGAAAATACTGTTACTTTAAATACAATGCAGCATGTGGTAGACCTCCTCTCCATAACACTTCACACAACTGTTACAATAAAGTGGCAGACATTCCTCTTTGGCCACTGTTTCTATGCAATTCTTCTCCCAGGGACAGGAATTCCTACATCATGTTATCACCTGAACTGATAAAGCCCCACACCCTACCCCCGCTGAGTCTGAGTCTCACACTGCATGGCTGTTGAAATCTACAAACATTTGAGGAAAATGAATGTTGAGGACTAGTGCTTGAGCAGCATCACTTACAGACATTGGATGTCTCCTGAGGGGTCTATACCAAAGTTGTTTACACAACCTATTAATTTTTATATGCATCCTTTGAAAAATAAGGGAATTTATGGAATACTCTGCACACTTAGCACTTTAAATATCAGTGTATTCCCCTGGGATTGGCAAAAAAGGTTTCAGTTTTACAAGAGTAAACATCTATGTAAATTTAACAGATTCTGTTCCTGAGTCAATGTGATCTAGTGGTTAAAGCAAAGATTTAAGAGTTGAAAGTTTCCTACACTAATTCTAGATGAGCAACTTGTTCATGATATTAACTGACCATGTGGGGGAGATCACTTATTTGGCTATTCACACTCAATCCACCTAGGACAAGTTTTTTTGTTTTGTTTTAAAGAAGGACCTTGTCTACACTAGAAAGAGTTTGCTGGTTTAGCTATACCAGCAAACCCTCCTAGTGGAGATGCAGTTTATACCAGTTGCCTGAACAAAAAAACTGTATCAGCAAACTGACTTTTTTGCTAGCATAACTGCATTTAAACTAGGGCTTTTGCCATCATAGCTACATGAGTTAGGGGTGTAATTTTTACATAAGACTGCCTGGCATAACTATGCCAGTTAGAATTAAGTATAAGCCTGGCCTTACTCAGACTTTCTTGCTGAACAACTTATTCAGTATGTGATTAATGAGAAACCCTCGTATCAAATTAATCTAACAGGCTATAGCCTGGGCTCTGAAAGAAAGCGACCAAGATTTTTTTTTAATTATGAGTATCGATTCCAATGGTGGAGATTGTGAGCTGCAGCTCACAGCTTCCTTAGTTTCCAAAGCAATTTCCCTATGTGACTCTAAGCAATTGTTTATAACATACACCAGGACTCAGATCTGCCAGAGACATCATCCAGGGTGGTTGTTTTTTCGCATGGGGGGGAGGGGGGGGGAAGAAGAGAGAGAGAGAGAGAGAGAAGAGAAATAGTGTTTTCAAAACTCAGACTTTAAGGCCAAAAGGGACCATCATGATCATGTAGTCTGACCTACTACAGCATGCCACAGAAACTCATCCATGCCACAGAACCTCATCCATTCAGTAACTAAGACAGAGCTTACAGGTCTATTACAGAACTCCTCAAATCATGATTTAAAGAGAAGTTACAGAGAAGCCACTATTTACACTAGTTTAAACCTGCAAGTGACTTATGTCCAGCAAGCAGTCAGGAACCATATTTCACTTCATATGGCTTTTTCGTTTGTTTTCTCAACTGCCAGGCAATAAGATTATAGCCTGGCATCATCGCTCCTGCCTGCCCCCTGAAAATTGCTCTCTCTGAAACACCCCTTCAGAGTTCTTCATCAGTAACTGAGATGGAGGTAAAAGAAAATTTACTATTTAGGGGCACTTCCTCCCCCAATACTCTACAGCACTCGCAGCATGCTTTGCCTAGATGTTCTCTATTTAAACTCTAACAAATGCCTATAGGTTAAT
Organism: Platysternon megacephalum; assembly: GCA_003942145.1. Taxonomy (NCBI): domain Eukaryota; kingdom Metazoa; phylum Chordata; order Testudines; family Platysternidae; genus Platysternon; species Platysternon megacephalum. Next base: position 352,047 of record QXTE01000096.1, read on the forward strand.
TTACTATGTAAAATCAATTACATGAAGTTTTACAATTCTAATTAACTTCCATATTTTGGAATCATTAACTGTCAATCTCCAGCACTGCAGAGGGTCAGTGTACAGTACATGTTAACGCTGTTACCACAGGTTATAACGGGTGCATAGGAACAGAAGATTAAAGAAGCTAAATTACTTTAAAATAGTATGTGCTGCTCCTATGGCCTGTTAAACTGAAAGATCCAGATCTCATGAGTTTGTAGAGAGCACAGTAATCCAGACCTCATTTAAAAACAATGCCGTAATAACTGCATTGGGTGACAACTAGGGTCAAGTACTGCATTCTTGGACAGCTCTATATTTAAAATGTAAAATGTCTCAATAAGTAACATTATTTTATTAAAGGATCTTTTAGTCCAAGATCAGATGTACAGGACAATAGACTACTTGAGACATGAAGTGATTGGGTGATTTTTCTTTGGTTTTCAGATTACATGTATCACTTTCTGCAGCAGCCTCAGAGTGCCTTCACTTCATTATCCCACTTTATTACTGTGATACATACATCTGCTCCTAATAAAAAGAGAGTTTCTCTAAGAGATGGGTATGTGTAGCTTGGGCTGAACTGAAATATCAAATTCCATCTACCCTATGGCAAGTGGAAAAGAGACCTGCCCACCCTGAGGCTGGCATGATGTATTGGTGTTTAGCATTAGACTTTGCGCACACTTAGGCTCCATCATAGCCAGCCTCAGATGTTATATGAACTGAACTCTACTTTGCAACTTACGAACTCTGGTCTGCTGCTGATCCAAACTAGCCCTACAGCCCCTACACACCACTAATTTGAAACAGAAAACTAAGTACAAATTGTAAGTTTAATTATTTACAGTAACAGATAAAATGTACACCAGCTTCTCTGTGCTTATGCTGCATCCTCAAAGTAGCTAATAAGCTTATCCTGTAGAAAAGGATAAAGCCAAAGCAAAGGCCAAGAATGTTTTACCCCCAACTGTAAAGAATTCAGGAACCCACAGCCTGCTTCTGCCCTAACCCCACAGATGGCTCCAAAAGTTTCAAGGGCCCCACTGTCCTGTAATTCCAGATCAGGATCTTATTTGAGACACTAACCTGCATCAAATGAAGTCCCTACACATGGGAGCTTGTGGGTCAGGTAATAGGAGAAATGACAAGGAGCCCCTTCCAGGGTGTGCTACGGTGCAGTAGAGAGCAGAGGGATTTGCCCCCGCATGTGTAGATGTAGGGGAAGAAAGAGGGTGGAACGCAGGATAAGGAAAGGGTGGGAGCCCTCCAGAGAGTCCAGTCAGGGCAGGGGTGCCGAAACCACTGGAGAATACCCCTAGGGTGACCAGACAGCAAACGTGAAAAATCAGGACAGGGGTGGGGGGTAATAGGAGCCTATACAAGAAAAAGACCCCAAAATCGGGACTGTCCCTATAAAATCGGAACATCTGGTCACGCTAAATACCCTTCCCCCAGGGGCTTTTATGGGGGTGAAGGAGGGAGAACTGTTGGGATGCCCCCTCGGGAGTGCAATCGAGCAGTCAGAGCAGCCTCGGGACCGACACTGGTTGCTCTGCCACCGCCTCCTTCCGCGCGGAGGCCATCGTGTCCTGGCCGGAAAGGTCCGTGTCCCGCCGCTTTCCCAAAGGAGCCAGAATAGGAAAACCCATTACAGACAGCCCAGAGCCCCCTGCAGGCCGCGCCAGAGCCTCGGTCTCGAGTACGGAGCGCAGTCCGGCACCGCACCACATGGCCGGTTACCATCTGCCACCGGTCCCCCCACCCCGCAGCCATGCACTCCCCGGGCAAGCCCGGCCCCTGTGGCAAAGGGATCAGCCCGCGGGGGAAGCCCCGGCCCTGGGGGCGCGGGAATCCCGGGCCCTCGCACAGGGAGACGAAACACCTCGGATTCCGGAACATCCCAAGAAGGGAGCCAGGAAACCCAGGCTCCCCTTGCACCACCCGCGGCAGGAGCTTCCGGTCGAGGGCTGCTCCGCGAAGAGGGGACCCCGGGGAACCGGCACGCAGGCTGCCTACGGGATAGGTGCCTCCCGGGAGACAAGCAAACAGGAGCTCGCAACAAACCCACAAGGGTCACCGGTTCTCGGACGGCACGGTCTGCAGGCACCCCCGGGGGGTGGGGTGCCCGGCCGGGGGGAGGGGGCAGCACCCCCGGGGGGTGGGGTGCCCGGCCAGGGGGGAGGGGGCAGCACCCCCGGGGGGTGGGGTGCCCGGCCAGGGGGGAGGGGGCAGCCCCCCGGCCAGGGGGGAGGGATGCCCGGCCAGGGGGGAGGGGGCAGCCCCCCGGGGGGAGGGAGGGGGTGGGGTGCCCGGCCGGGCGGGGGCCTGTACTCACATTACTCTGCGGGTCGATGGCCTGCAGCAGCCGGTCCCTGATCTGCTGCGGGGACGGGGCCGGAGCCGCTGTCATTGCCTGGGCGAAGCGGGGCGGCTGCGGCCGGGGCGGGCAGGCGGCGGGGCCGGGCCGGGCCGGGGCGGCGGCTCCTCACTCGCCGGCGGTAGCCTCCTCAGGGAGCCGCAGCCGCATGTTCGCTCCCCGCGCGGCGGGGGGAGCGGCGCTCGGAGCCAGACGCGACCGCGAGGGGAGGGTCGAGGCGGCAGGACTAGGCCGGACCCGTCTGCTCAGCTCAGGGCCGAACTCAACTGTGGGCAGGACTCGCAGAGCCAGCCCCGCGCAAGGCACCATGGGACACACCCGACGCCGTCGCGCACGGCGCGTCTGTGACGTACAAACGCACGCACAGGCACGTTGAGTGAGTGCCCATGCTCGGTAGACGCCAAGGCGACCTGTTCGCAATACGCATGCGCTAAAGGCAGGCGAGGCAGTACATAGCGCCTGCGCCCTCCGCCCGCACGTTACCGGCCGGGGGAGCGGGAAATGCGGAGCCAGCGGGGGAGGCGGCTCCAGCGTCTGCTGGGCTGCACCGGAGCGAGAGCGACAGACCCAGCTAGGCCCGCCCCTTAGCCCCGGCAGCTGCTCCCGGCCCCGGATTGCTCCCCTGGAGCAGCAGCGGGGCAGCCCCCGAGCTGTGGGGATGCAGGGGCAGCAGCAGGGGATGGGTAGGGCTGGAATAATAGGGGGCTGCAGGTAAAGGGGAATGGCCAACATGTATGGCTACAGTAAACCCCCGCTGAAACCAGCAAGGGAAACGTGACAGGTCAAGATTAAACAACGTCTTCCCAGAAGGCCAATCTCCAGCTCTGGCTTAGAGGTGTGCACTTGTCCTGGCAGTAACTGGGGAAAAAATAGCCTCTGCAAATCCAGACAGCTAAGATTTTCTTTAATGCAAGATGCCCTCAGTAAAGAGAGTGACAACAGTGAGCCTTTCTAGCTGAAAAGCAGATTATATAATAAGCACTATTTGAAGAAAATGGCCATTACTAAAAACACACACATTTCCATAATCTTCCTGCTGGCAGTAGCCTCAAGAGAGCAATGGTGATAGTCATAGCACACAACACAGTGTCTCCCTTGCATGCCAGTGCAATCTGAAGCAGTGCAAAAATTCTCAAACAGATTGGACCTCATTACAGTTGGTAAGATAAAACATACACATTACACCCAGAATAATTTGAATCAGGTTACTTTCAAGAGCTTTAGTGCCCACAGCTACATTCCTAAAGGTCCCTATTCTATTTGCATCAATTCTATGAGTCATTGTCTACATTAAAAATCCATAACACATAACATTTTTAAACATCTGACAAAACTAAGCCCTACCAATAGATTGAATCTAAATACATAAAAACTAAAAGCTAGGCGTCCCCAACAAGTCAAGCTATAATGATGCTGCCAAAGAGCCAAAGTTCTGGATATGGGAGGAGAGAACCTATTTTCTTCTCTCAGCAGCAGCTGCACTTGTTTAAAACCTCCTAAGGGTCCGTTTATGTTCTGGTGGCCTCTACTAGAAAAAGGAAATCTATAGATGCTAGATAGTTCTGGAATGTTCATGAAGGAATTATATTTGGCATATAATCACTATCACACCTTGCCCCTATTAATTTGCTTTTTGGCTGCCTTTTATGTGGTCACATTTGACCTCTCACCTCAGAGATAGGCATATACTACTGGGCAAATGGTGATTTTTATACCTCTTACTTAATGAGGATTTGCACTGATTTTCATTGTAGTGGTTAAAATGATCAATGAAGCAACTGCTAGAGGCTGCATAGTTTAAGCCTCATGGAAAGGATTGAGTTTACAAAATACAAAGAAAGAACTGTTCTCTAAAGATATAATTAACTGATTTGTCATTGTAGTAGAAAGAGAGCCTGAGACATAAGGCCTCATATCAGAGGCCTCGTGTGAGGCCTGAGCTAAAGTAGTAGTCAAAGTTTTGCTAACATAAAGCAAAGTCAGGCTGTGAACTAGGCCCTGCTCACAGAATTTGGCAACAGGGCTGATATTGCAGAAACATTCCTAAGTAGTGTTAGATACAAGAATATACATGCAAACACATTCCAGAAGGGTGGTACTAGAACACCCCAATACCAACATATCCTCCAAAGATAATAGGAACATGCTGACCCATCTTAAAGATTAGGTCAGGATGATAGCATGATGGATAGAGATGTTTTGATCAAACCAACAGGTACAAGGCAATGGGTGGCACCCAGATACATCAGGCAATACGTAACTTGTTTGTAACAGTGTATAAAAAGGTATCTCAGAGGGAGTGTCTTTGGCCAGCCTAGGGGGGAATGGAAAGTCCCGTCATTTATTGAGCTGCGTCCTTTGTCACGGGCATACATCTTAGTATCCTCATGGTAATGCCAGGTGCTATTACCATGCTTCGTCGACAATAAACTTGGCCCAGTGCCTTCGTACCTTAACGGATCCTGTGGTCATTGGACAGTTTGACTGAGGTCTGCTGTGCCAACTATCTGCGCAGAGCTGGGACAGCACACAGAGAACACATACATGCAGCCAAACATCTAACAGTCATACTTGCACTATGTGCTCAGCTCTGTATAAGGCACAAATAATAATTCAGGCCCTGCCCTGAGAAACTCACAATCTAAAATTTCATTCCACACAAAAAGTAAAGCTGTGCCATAAATCCCACACTCTGAAAATCAAAGTGGTCACTAAGTGTTCAGCCACACTAATCAAGGATCTAAACTCTTGGGTGCACTGTAAGAATAAGTAGTTCAAAGCAAATAATTTTAATCAGTTTCAGTGCAACAGTGTATAACTGCAATGGTAATGTGTGTAAACATTTCATTATTACACTTATAGCATCCGCTAAAGTGACTACTATCAATGCTTCATTGCATATTATCCATTTAGCCATAATATAGTTTATTATACATATATTATAGTTAGTATAGAAGAGCTCTGTGTAACTTGAAAGCTTGTACCTTCCACCAACAGAAGTTGGTCTAATGAAAAATATTACCTCACCTAACCTTGTCTCTATAATATAGTTTGGCATATTTGTAGTGTTCGTATAGCTCGAACATTTTCTACCTCCTAAATTAGAACATATTGAAAAGTGTTACTTAGAGAAGAGAATGCAACTTGTTCTACATGGAATTGACCAGAACTTTAGTTACACCTACAAAACATTGCTCTGAATAACAGATAAAAATCAAGAGAATGGTGGACACAAAATAGAGCTGAGCGCTACTCTGATGATTAAGGGGACCTCTAGTGGCTTATTCATAAACTGTAGGACCATCCTCTTCAATACACTGGCTAAGTATTCACTGAGGAAGAGTTAGATAAAAATTAGTGTGGAAATACTTTAAAAAGAGTCATGGATTCTAAAAACAGTAGATTTTAATTGGATGCTATCCCCTGCATATCATGGAAAGGACAGCATCTCTCCCCTTTTCAACAGTTGTGCATGGGACAACTGAACTTTCAAATATAACCCCATCCTACAGGTTATTCTTTGCAAACTGAAATATCTCAAGATCCTTGCCAATCGTGGCTAGGGAAGAGCAGGAGGGAGATTTTAATGTGTCTCTTAGTAAAGGCAAAGGCCAGCTGCCCTTAGACAGGCATTAGAAAGACCCATTCTCAAGAATGCAACATTCATTACTGCCAACTTTCTAACCTATGATGTTATAATAGTTAATTGTCAAGGTGCCCACAGCCTCTGTAAAGGCATTTTTTTTATGACTTGGTTTTGTAGGAGAAAGCAATGTTGGGAGTAGCCACCTCTTCATCCCATGGTTTGGTTTCAGACAGGACTATAACAGACATAGAATTACTCTCAAAATACCTGAATTATTCAACCAGATGACAAAGCATGTTCTCGTCTTCTCTCACCACCCCTCAAACCCTTCCTGTAGTTGTCATCTGCTCTTGTCCTTATCTTAATTTAGGCCCCAATTTGCTTAAAAACATTGTACTCATAAGAAGTCCCATTGAACTCAATGGGACTAATGTGCATGCAGTTAAACCCATGCATAAATGTTTGCAGGTTCAGAGCCTGAAACTGAAAATTCTTCAGGGATTCTATTTTTATGTGCAGTGCTTTATCAAACATCTCCAGTGCTGTATAAAAACTTTACTTTTCCCATATTTTCTAGGAAAAGATTAAATACAAACATAAGTAAAAAAATAAAAAGGCAGTAGGGCATGGGGCTATATACAATTGGAAAAGAGTTACAAAAGAGCATTAAAGTAGGGTCTGGTTCATTTAGAGTTAGCCTGGGGCTGCAAGCATTCCTGTGTGGTACAGACCTCTCAGCAGAAATCCTTCCCAATTTATCAATCTAGGTAGATTGCTGCAATTCATTCTGGTTGGGGCTACCCCCAACAAAGGCACAAAAACTTCAGGTAGAGCGGAATAAAGCTGCTCCTCTTCACGGAGCACCTTCTGGAGCACATAATACAGTACCTATGTACTACCTATTATACAGTGCAAGGTATTAGTTACATTCTATAGACTAGGACCCACTTATCAGAGTCTTCTCTCTCTCCTTCTCTGAAGTTACAACCCCCTGGATTCCTCTCCATTCAAGGAGTTAAATTATATGGCTGGTATCAGGCTTTTCACAGAGGAGAGCCTATGCCTGTGAGACCTGATCATTCCAGAGATGAAGTTTAGGGAGCTTCTGGGCACAGTGTAAAATTTGCTTTCTTAGGCAAGCTTCCTGATTTGACTGGTCAATAGGAACTAGGACTGTGAGGGTTCCACTGCTGGGCTTTTTATAATAAACAGCTATTTCTTTATCCCTTAATTATTTTAGTTATATAGGACACCAAAGCTACTTACCAACGGAGGCCAATATCAATTCATAAATAAAAATAAATAAATGCTGGGGGGAAAAAAAAGAGTCACAATTACAGGACAAACCAATTAACTCTTAGACCTTCTCAGCAGTTCTACAATGAAACTGACTCTTGCTAGTTGACTCTACTAGGAGCTAACAGAGTACCAAGCAGCTTTAACCCTATAAAAATAAAACTACCCTCTTCAAATTCATTTACATATTACCCACCAGAGCTCAACAGGGATGTATAATCTGAGCCATTTTTATTGAAACCTCCGGTACTGGTTTGGGAGATGAACAATTTACACACACACAATCACCAACACTGATTTAAGAAGTCTGATTACACTAAATTTGGTAACTATCTTAGATGTGTGCTATGAATCTAGAACATGCATATGGCATATTACATATCAACTGATAAAAACAGGTTATCATTTAATTGATATTTAAATTACAGAAGCTATAAAAACCTTAATTACATTTAGCACTTTTGCATGAAAGAAACGTGAATATTGTAACTGCTATTAACAAAATAGTGCACTAATAGCAAGTACAAAAATATGCTGACATACAATAACTCCCTTAGGCCTAAATTAAATGTTTGCTTAAATGCTGTTTTACCACATAACTTGGAAAACCTGAAGAGAAAGAAAAAAAGACTGAAGAATTAATTATTCTTAAAAGTTTCTTTTCAGCCTGTTCTGATGTGTAGATTCTCATAATACTTGGAAGTTAGTTTAAGATCTCAAGACCTGTTACTTCTTTTGATGATGAATTTGTGTTTTTTTAACCCACAGGTTCTTTGGAGCTTGTTCCTGAGCTTCTGGATCTTCTTTATTGGAATTTAATTGTATAAGTAACAGTGTCTGTATACTCATTCTCAGTTATTTCAACTTCAAGGACATTTATAACCAACTTGGGAAAGGCTTAATTCTGGTGGCCTCTATTCTACTAACTCCATAGCCACAAAATCTACCTGTCTCGGTAGGTAGATTCTCTAGAGCAGTTTGCAGGCAAATACTATCTTTGATATAGTGAACAACATTCTTCTTCTCCCCCCATAAGTTATTCTTTTATTGCGCAGCCCCTGACATCCAGATATTTAGAGTGCTACGCAGCTCTCTATAGTCAGATACAAAACTGGTAATCATTAAAATTACAGCAATATAACATTGTTTTGCTTAACTTTATAAAAATGCCTTACAAATGGCAAAATTGTTCTCAGACAATAGAGCAGTGGCTCCTCAAATAGCCTATACTATGCTATAACGGACTAAGAGCAAGGAATGACTGAAAGCAGAGATTCTTGTGACCATCAGATGTTGTTGTAGGTCTACAGTACACCAAGCATCATGTTGCTGGGCCAGCAACATCATTTAGAAGTTATTTATATATGCTAGAAAACTTGAACAATTTTGCTTTGAGCATCAAGGTTGGTAGGCCTAAAAGCTGACATTCCCATAGAGGCAAGCTAGAGGAGGGTGTACACATGGGTCAACGTGTTTGCTGTTAGTCCAATATTTATTGGGGTCTGTTGAAAAAAAGATATGAAAAAAGTCCCAAGAGTCAGCCCACACTTTTGGTAACTATGGTCCAGGAGGGTCAGTTTGTGTGTCTAACAACCATGAAAGTGCTCCCCACCGTTTAACAAGAAGCTACTTTCATTTACATAATAATCACACCATTTTACAATCTGCCCAAGCATATGAATGTGTCCTATCCCTTTAACATTTAGGACCTTGTACAAAAGAACAGACCAAAATTCTTTGTTGGTATTTTGAAAACATTGCAGTCTTTTACTTTATGGAAAGGTCATGTTTCCAGTCGAAAGCCTCCTCCAAGTTACCAGATAAAGACTGCTCTCCAAACAGGTTTCTGGAAGACTTTCAAGATCCAAATAACCTAGCAGATATAACAGAAAACAAAAAAGTAGTTGAGAATTGGGTATAATTGTATACTAGTCATTCAATTAAATGTCACTACAGCCAGAAGAGACATTAATACATATCTGGGTAGAAATTCAGCTTTCCCATTCATTGGACCATATAGCTACACAGGTGAAAAGCTAGAAGATATTTTGCCAGCCTGTCCATTGAGACTGAGCATGAGACTCAAATCCAGGGTTTTGAGAGGCAGCATGAAGGCATCTTCAAGGCCATGAAGCTGGCCTAGCTCAAGGAGTTGGCTTTTCTGTGCGAGAATTTGTTTTTTTTACATTCAAGACACTACTAACGTCATTTGCCTCGGTCTTCCAATATAACTGACATGTTTAAGCAACACATGGTAAGAAGCACTAGATTCAAGTTTGGATCTCTTACTGATGAACAGAGAAACTAAATTCATCATGCATTACGAGTTCCATTATCATTAAGTGACAAGGTCAGTGAACATCTCCTTGCAGATCAAAGTTGAAACAAATGAGGCTCAACAGCAGCCCAAAACAAAGGAAGACAGAGGGATCAGAAGAAGAGGAGTTAGGAACAAAACCAAGATGCCTAACTTCAGAAAAAAATTATAGCAATGAGATCCAATCTGGTTCTACTTACACAATCATGCAAAACATCATGAAGATGTTCCACAAGGCAATGAAGATTCGAAAGTACCTGAGACTCAACAAGAACTCCCTGATATTGTCACCTAGAAAATCAAAGGAAAAACCCTTTAGCAAATACAGACACACACATTTACACTTTACATTTTCAATATTAACTGAAACATGTCATCAGCTGTTAGCTCAAAATAAAAACTGAATGTTACAAAGGACAAAACAAAAAAGAAATGGAGATTTTGGAGGGGATGGCCACCACCAAGTTCAGTCTGTCACTAACATGAACACCTACATAGGTCTAGAATGAACAGTGCAAACAAGGAAAAGAAACCAGAAAATAGGTCACGTCCCATTCCAAAAAAGGAAAAGGACAGCTGTCATGGCCACATATTATAGTATGTGGTCTTCCCACCTCAATCACTCATCATAATGAGGATAAATACATAGGGGCAACTTAAAGGCACAAACATTAATGAGGAAATCCAACACATAAAGGCACGGAGTTCTTCTGCAGCAGAGATGCCAGTGTCCAAAAATGCAGGAGGGAATGTACACTGTAAATCTTAGGACTCCTTCTCCAAAGTCACAGTTATAAGAGGAAGAGCAGTGCCTGCAAAGCCCCTAGGTAAATGTTGTTCAGTCAAGTTGTAAGCAGAGATTGGTGAGCCAGTTACTCTAGCTATAGATGGATCAGTGAACTCGTAGTTGGGTGTCTCGGAAATGGGTTCATGTTAAGCACTTTTGTCTTAGAGGTTTCCCATATAGATTTGATTAATCAGAGGGAAGCCACCTGTATGAACAAAGTGCTGCATTCACAGCTATCTGTGTAGTGCCCACGCTGAGGGAAACTAGGAGTCACAGATGAGGTGTTCACTCATTGAGCCTATTACCCGTAGTTGGCTCCCGAGACTCTTCACCGAAGCCCTGAGTGTCTTTCTTCTTCCTGCAGGGACGGGACACAGGAGTTATTTCCACATTGCTCCCAGCAGACATGCATGATCAGTACCAACCCGAGGCGGGAGTCCGTAGGACTTGGGACCAGACAATTAATCTAGCAGGAGTTTGAACGTGGTGCAGAACCACAGAGCCCTGGGGGACAGCGTCTGCCAGGAGTGACTGGGAGGGTGGAGCAGCGCTGCCCTGGCTGATGCTGCCACAAGACAGGGAGCACGTTACTTCCCAGCTGCGGTCGGGACAGCCACGGGCACCCGGGACGGCGAGCAGGGGGGACGCGGGGACCCGTTCAGCGGCTGGTTACGGGGGCCCGATCGGAGGCCGGGGCCCGCCCCTCCCCCGCACTCACAGCCTGAAGTTTAACACGGCGCCGGCGTTCATCAGCAGCGTCCTAAGGGGAGACAGAGAGCGGGTTAGAGCGCGTGCGAGCCGGGCCTTCCCCGGGGACTCCCGCCCGGCCCTTCCCCCCCGCCCCTGTACCCGCAGAGCAGCAGGTCCCCGATCATCGCGGCGGCTTCCGGACCGGAACCGGAAAGTGCCGGCTACAGTTCAATCCTTCGGCGGCTCCGCGCGCGCCCCCGGCGTCCAGGCCGCGCCGCGACCTCCTCGCTTGGCCGCCAGGGGGCGCTACAGGGGGCGGGGCCTGTCTGCTCTTGCTGGGGCTCCCGGTAGGAGGTTTTTTCACCCTCCCCGCCACTCGATTACAGACCTAAACCTCGCAATATTACAACAAAAAAACTTCAAAAACAGACTCCAACGAGAAACTGCTGAATTGGAATTAATTTGCAAATTGGACACCATCAAATTAGGTTTGAATAAAGACTGGGAGTGGATGGGCCATTACACAAGGTAAAACTATTTCCCCATGCTTATCTTCCCCCGCCCCTACAGTTCCTTATATCTCCTTGTCAAGTGCTGGGAATGGGCCATTTTCATTATCACCACAAAGACTTATTTTTCTCTCCTGCTGACAACTGATCACTCTCCTTATAATGTGTATGGTAAGATCCATTGTTTCATGTGTGTATATATATATCTTCCTTCTGTATTTTCCACTGCATGCATCTGATGAAGTGAGCTGTAGCCCACGAAAGCTTATGCTAAAATAAATTTGTTAGTCTCTAAGGTGCCACAAGTACTCCTATTCCTTTTCTCTGTATTTCAGTTTCCCCTAATCAATTATCAAGGGTTAATATTAGGGCTGTCAAGCAATTAAAAGAATTAATCACACTGAATAATAAAATACCATTTATATAATTTTTTTGATGTTTTCCACATTTTCAAATATATTGATTTCAATTACAACACAGAATATAAAGTGAGCACTGTTCACTTTATTTTTTTATTACAAATATTTGTACTGTAAAAACAAAATAAATAGTATTTTTCAATTCACTTAATACAAGTACTGTAATAATCTTTTTATCATGAACATTGAACTTACAAGTGTAGAATTATGCACAAAAAATAACTGCATTCAAAAATAAAACAATGTAAAACTTTAGAGCCTACAAGTCCACTCAGTCCTACTTCTTCAGCCAATCACTCAAACAAACAAGTTTGTTTACATTTGCAGGAAATAATGCTGCCTGCTTCTTGTCCACAATGTCACCTGAAAGTGAGAACAGGCATTCGCACTGTTGCAGCCGGCATTGCAAGATATTTACATACCAGATTTCAGAGTAGCAGCCGTGTTAGTCTGTATCAGCAAAAAGAACAGGAGTACTTGTGGCACCTTAGAGACTAACAAATTTATTTGAGCATAAGCTTTTGTGGGCTACAGCCCACTTCATCGGATGCATGTAGTGGAAAATACAGTAGGAAGATATATATATACACAAAGAACATGAAACAATGGGTGTTACCATACACACTATAAGGAGAGGAACCTATCCTTGCAACAAAGCCTGTTGCCAACTCTGTACACATATCTATTCAGGGGATACCATCATAGGACCTAATCACATCAGCCACACTATCAGAGGCTCGTTCACCTGCACATCTACCAATGTGATATATGCCATCATGTGCCAGCAATGCCCCTCTGCCACGTACATTGGCCAAACCGGACAGTCTCTACGTAAAAGAATAAATGGACACAAATCAGACGTCAAGAATTATAACATTCAAAAACCAGTTGGAGAACACTTCAACCTCCCTGGCCACTCGATTACAGACCTAAAAGTCGCAATATTAAAACAAAAAAACTTCAAAAACAGACTCCAACGAGAAACTGCTGAATTGGAATTAATTTGCAAATTGGACACCATCAAATTAGGTTTGAATAAAGACTGGGAGTGGATGGGCCATTACACAAGGTAAAACTATTTCTCCATGCTTATCTTCCCCCCCGCCCCCTACAGTTCCTTATATCTCCTTGTCAAGTGCTGGAAATGGGCCATTTTCATTACCACCACAAAGACTTATTTTTCTCTCCTGCTGACAACTGATCACTCTCCTTATAATGTGTATGGTAAGATCCATTGTTTCATGTGTGTATATATATATCTTCCTTCTGTATTTTCCACTGCATGCATCCGATGAAGTGAGCTGTAGCCCACGAAAGCTTATGCTACAATAAATGTGTTAGTCTCTAAGGTGCCACAAGTACTCCTGTTCCTTTTTACTATAAGGAGACTGGTCAATTAAGGTGAGCTATTATCAGCAGGAGAGAAAAAGAACTGTTTGTAGTGGTAATGAAAATGGCCCATTTCCAGCAATTGACAAGGAGATGTGAGGAACTGTAGGGGGGGTGGGAATAAGCATGGGGAAATAGTTTTACTTTGTGTAATGGCCCATCCACTCCCAGTCTTTATTCAAGCCTAATTTAATGGTGTCCAATTTGCAAATTAATTCTACGTAAAAAAATAAATGGACACAAATCAGACATCAAGAATTATAACATTCAATTAATGTCGACAGTAGATTTACCCTCCTTAGGATGCCTCCATTTGACCTTGTGTGTCAGTAAGTGTGAGGAAGGCTCTTTCTGTCAGGAGAAAGTGCAGCGACCTACTGAATTATGTAACTAGGAGCTTTAATGAGAGAACAGCTTGTTGATCAGGAATGTGCGTTCTGTGCCAGGCACTGGTCTCTTCTCACACTGAGTACATGTATAATACACAACAGCTTAGGCTGGGAAACCACGGAGCCTGGCTTCAGTACTTTATTGATTGTAGCCATTCATTTTTAATTGTTTATTTTGGGATGAGGTGGATTGTCTTCTAAAGTCCACCTTATTTTTAATCCTCTTCCCACCACTCTTGGGGAAGTAGCTGGATGCAGGGCCTATCACAGTTATTACAGGTGGGGCTAGACCTCCCTATTTGTGGTTCTTTCAGAATCTGCTGTCCCTAAGAAACCTTTTCCCAATAGCCCAATACAGACTTCACTCTGCTGTTGCAGCCACAAGCAGAGCACTTCCCCTTTTAGACACACATTGAGGCTTTTGATACACATTCAAAGGCAAATTCTGCAGTGAAAGGAGATAGACCCACGGTGGTTGCCACTTTGCATAACTCAGCAGCAGCAGAAACATCATTTGCATAGGTCACACTCAGGGGCAGCATCAGGGATGGGCTGGCATGGGGAGTAGCAGCACTGGAATAGAATGGGGAAGAGCCTGGTAGGATGAGATGGGAGTGTCTGATCAGATGGGAGCAGCAGACCTAGGATACGGTGGACAGGGCCCAGTGGGAAGGGGAACAGTAGCCTTCGGATGAGATCAGGAGTGTGTGATGGGATGGAGTATTTCGTCACACAATGCACAGTCAACCTGTGGAACTCTTTGCCAGAGGATGTTGTGAAGGCCAAGACTATAACAGGGTTCAGAAAAGAACTAGATAAATTCATGGAGGATAGGTTGGTCCATCAATGGATATTAGCCAGGATGGGCAGAGATGGTGTCCCTAGCCTCTGTTTGCCAGAAGCTAGGAATGAGTGACAGGGGATGGATCACTTGATGATTCCCTGTTCTGTTCATTCCCTCTGAAGCACCTGGCATTGGCCACTGTCGGAAGACAGGCTACTGGGCTAGATGGACCTTTGGTCTTACCCAGTATGGCCGTTCTTATGTTCTTATGTAATTGGTAGTGCTCGATGTGGTGGGAGATGTTTTTCAGCAGCTAAATGAGCTCCATCTGTCTCCACCCGCAGAGACAGGGATTCGTCTGTATGGGTTCTGAATCCTGACACACAGTTGGGAGGGCAGAAGAGTGGGGCTGCCCGGACAGGTGAACAGAAGGCAGGGTGGAGGGTTCTGTGCCCCAGGGGCAGGGAAGTCAGTCGGGGGGTGGGGGTGGGGTGTCTGATCCCTGGAGGTGGAGAATTTGGCCAGGAGAGGGATCAGTGCTGGGGGGATGAGACGCTAGCCAAGGGTGGTGGGGGGGAAGGGGGGTCTGTGCCTGGAGACAGAAGGGCAGTCGGNGGGGGGGGGGGGGGGGGGGGGGGGGGGGGGGGGGGGGGGGGGGGGGGGGGGGGGGCGAGTGACTGAGACTGTACCTTGGGGGTGGTCTGTGCCTGGGGTACAAGAGGAGTTGGCCAGGGGGGTCTGTGCCCAGGGATGGAGATGTCTGTGCCTGGGGGACGTGGAGCTGGTCAAGAGGGTCTGTGCCCGGAGATGGAGGAGGCGGTTGGTGTGTGTGTGTACCCTGGGGAGGGTCTGTGCCCAGGGGAAGAGAGGAGCTGGGCAGCAGGTTCTGCGCCCAGGGACAGGGCAGGGGTCTGTGCCCGGGGGGGCTCTGTGCCCGGGGACGGGTGTATGTGCCAGGGGACAAGAGGAGCTGGCCGGGGAGGTGTCTGTGCCTAGGGATGGGGTTGTCTGTGCCTGGAGACGGGAGTGTCGGGGGGGGGATGTCTGTACCTGGGGGACGTGGAGCTGGTCGAGCGGGTCTGTGCCCGGAGATGGGGGAGGCGGTGGGGTGTGTGTGTGTACCCTGAGGAGGGTCTGTTTCCGGGGAGACGAGAGGAGCTGGGCGGCAGGTTCTGTGCCCAGAGACAGGGCAGGGATCTGTGCCAGGGGACAAGGGAAGCTGGCTGGGGGGTGTCTGTGGCTGAGAATGGGGGTCTGTGCCCGTAGATGGGAAGGCAGTCGGGGGGGTGGGGTGTCTGTGCCCGGGGTACAAGAGGAGCGGATCGAGCGGGTCTGTGCCTGGAGATGGGGGAGGTGTACCCTGGGAAGGGTCTGTGCCTGGAGATGGGGGAGGCGGTTCTGGGGGTGGTGTACCCTGGGAAGGGTCTGTGCCCGGAGATGGGGGAGGCGGTTCTGGGAGGGGGGGAGGTACCCTGGGAAGGGTCTGTGCCCGGAGATGGGGGAGGCGGTTCTGGGGGGGAGAGGTACCCTGGGAAGGGGGGGTACCCTGGGAAGGGTCTGTGCCCGGAGATGGGGGAGGTGGTTCTGGGGGGGAGAGGTACCCTGGGAAGGGGGGGTACCCTGGGAAGGGTCTGTGCCTGGAGATGGGGGAGGCGGTTCTGGGGGCGGGGGGGAGGTACCCTGGGAAGGGTCTGTGCCCGGGGCCCGGGGGACGAGAGGAGCTGGGCGGGTTCTGTGCACAGGGTCTGTGCCCGGGGACGGGAGGCGCTGGGCCTGCAGCCGAGAGCGCGGCGGCTGGACAGGGCAGCGGAGGAGGCGGGCCCGGGGGCGGCCCGACTGGGGTGGGCGGCTCCGAGGCGAGCCAGAGCCCGGCAGCGGGTGGGCGCCCCAGTCCCGTGGGCTCCGAGCGCTGCCCGGCTCCTCAGCCCCGCTCTCTGCCCGGGTGGGAGGGAGGCTGCGGCCATGGAGCTAGCGGGGGCCCTGCAGCTCGGGGAGCTGGCGGCCGCCTTCGCCCGGGTGCCTGTCTTCCCGCTCTTCGACCTGGGCTACTTCATCGTCTCCATCCTCTACCTCAAGTACGAGCCAGGTGAGTGCGGGAACGGTGTCTCCGGGGGGCACGGGCTGCCTGTGCCCCGAGCCCGACACCCCACCTTAGCCAGGGGGCCCCGCTAGGGCAGGACAGCCGCTGGGGCCGCTTCCCCGGCAGCGCAGAAAGTGGGGGAATGGGGGGGGGGGTTCCTCCTCCATCTCCCTCAGGCTGCCTCGGGGCTTATGGGGGGGGTCGTCACCCATCCCCAAATCCCGCTCAGGCTGCCCCAGACCCTCAAGCTGGCCCATGGCCAAGGGGTCCCTTATTCCCCTTCATCCCCTCCAGCAGCCCTCCCACCATAGCCCTCTACCCCCGACTGCCCCATCGTCTCTTCCGTCCATTCCCATGCCCTTCGGGATCCCCTCCCCCGCAGGGGGTGTGCAGCACAGGCCGTGTCTATATAAGGTTGGAGGACAAGCAGGTCTGGTAAGTGATCACCGACTTCAGAAAATAGCCCCTGTCACTTAGCGGGTCGGGGGAGGGGTAGCGAGGGACAATACACTGCCCTCGGGCAGGGGGAGAGATCGAAAATCACAACCAGAGGAACTGCTCTCTAGATCCCTGCACAGAAGTGTCTCCCTTGCCCATACCTCACTCCCACAGAAATACACAAACTAGGCAGATGCCCACTAAGCTTAGAAACAACAAACTGGCATAGAGAGTTCAGGAAACACTGGCCAGGAGACCCTAGGAGGATCCACAAGGTAACCATGCCAAGGGGAGAGATTGAAAATAAGAAATTTCTACATCAGTGTTCAAAATACCAAGAAGTACAAGCCTGAAGCATCCTCCAATTAACCGATTCTGCTAATAAAAAGCAAGGAAGAAAAAGTTAACAGCACTCGGAGAAAGGAAAGAGATGGCACCACACTATGTAGTATCCCATCACGGAAGCAGGTCTGGACAATAATGCCAGATAGGGCTAAAGGACTGCAAAACTGTCTTAGAGCGATGCTGGTTAGACTGTGATAAGTGGAACACTCAGTGTTACTGTGGTTGAACTTGGGCAAGACCTGTCGCTTGTCATGCTAAGAAAGATCTTGAACACAGGAGTTGAGGGGTTCCAACATGTGAGATGGGCAAGGGTCATAGATGGAAAATGTGCCTAACCTAAGGCCAAAGGAAAGAAATGACAGACTGTAGTCTGCTCTGTAGTAATCTGTCACTTAGTCAATAATATAAAATGAACATAGATACGGCTGCATAACCCTATTAGTTGATGTACTGACAGACACTTGGCATTACTGTACTCTAACCTATGGCAATGACGGCATAGTTTGTCATACCAATTAAGATTTTTTTTAATTGCACTGAATTGGCTGGGATATAGAGGTAGAAAAAGATGCGTGTGCATGAAAACATCAGTAAATAACATTGAGCACTTGCAGTGCTTTATGGTTCAAAGCACTGTACTGACGTTAAGAGTAAACTATCTTGAGCAGTTTAGTGTCGTCTGCAAACTTTGCCACCTCACTGTTTACGCCTTTCTCCAGATCATTTATGAATAAGTTGAATAGGATTGGTCCTAGGACTGATCCTTGGGGAACACCACTAGTTACCCCTCTCTGAAAATTTACCATTTATTCCTACCCTTTGTTCCCTTTTTTTGTAACCAGTTCTCAATCCATGAAAGGATCTTCTCTCATTCCATGACAACTTAATTTACGTAAGAGCCTTTGGTGAGGGACCTTGTCAAAGGCTTTCTGGAAATCTAAGTACACTATATCCACTGGATCCCCCTTGTTCACATGTTTGACCCCTTCAAAGAACTCTAATAGCTTAGTAAGACATGATTTCCCTTTACAGAAACCATGTTGACTTTTGCCCAACAATTTATGTTCTTCTACGTGTCTGACAATTTTATTCTTTACTATTGTTTCAACTAATTTGCCTGGTACTGACGTTAGACTTACCGGTCTGTAATTGCCAGAGTTGACTGTCTGTTCTCAAAAAAAATAAAAAAAAATAAAAAATCAATCACACTTAGTGCAACAGGTAGTTTTTAAGGTCTTAATACAAATCTCTCTAAACCCCTTAACAGAAGAAGAGTCTGTTAAGTACTAGGTCTTTGGGGAAGCTCAAGGATTGGTTATTAAAGTGGTTGATGCAAGGAAGATTCCCATTAATAGCATCATTTTTCTCCACCAGTGCATTAAAAAAATGGTTCCTGATTGGACTGGTTTTGAGCTCAGCGTGACAACTAGCAGAGAAATCTGCTCTTGGAAACTAATTTTAGTTGGTTATAAAATAATAAAAACAAGAATTCTCAGTCACTTCCTGGTAAGATGAGTCTAATCAGAAGGAAGAGTACATGAATCCTTTGAACCACTTAGCAGCAGGTCTACTTAACTGGACGGGGCTAGTGCTGGGAGGAGGGGAGGGGAGTGAATTAGTATCCTCTCCTTTTACTATAAGAGACCTGGGTTCATACTGCAGCTGAAGCCGCATCCTAATGTCCACCAGTGCTGCCACAAAATTTGGCAGCTTCTGCTCAGTAAGAGACCAGAACTGGGATAGCAGATCAGGAATGAGATGCATTAGCGGAGATGTGTGAGGTCCTGTAACTAGGATTGCGGATCAGAATTAATGTGCAGTGGCAGATCAATGTGTGCGCAGCTCTCATGGCCCCTGCCTGCATTATGCCTGCATGGCCTAGCCATGGCTGACATCATTGCTCAAAGAAACCATAAATGAGAGGTCTCTCTCTGCCAGTTGACTATGCCCATCTAAAGGCATTTTGATATTTGTCAGTGTGAAAATATTCAGACTACATCCACCTAGCAAGTCATTCCTCTAACGAGCATTTAGGCCAACAACAAAAGCATGGAAATTAAATCTGTCATTTTTAGACTTCATGTTCTGAATTCTGCTGTTGCTTACACCTGTGCTACTCACTGAGGTCATGGGAGTACCAAGCGGATATCATAGAATGCAGCCCTTCTGGTTTTTGCATGGGTTCCATGTATATGCCTTGTCACCATCCTTATTTGTGCCAAAGAGAGAGGTCAGAGCTCCTGTAAATGGATTGGAATTAAATTAGCTTGTACAGGAATTCTGCCACCAAAAGTTTGATTGTAAATGACTTCTGTTATTAGAGCATGCTTTTCAGATAAGAGTGATCTGTGTCATCTTTAATGTAATTTGGTTAGTATCCAGTTCTAGAGGGTAGCAAACCTGGGCAGTGTGACTTGGAAATTTACAAGAACCGAGAAGGTCCCTGGAACACCCTAAAAATCCTAAACTGAAGGGAGATGTAAACTTCACAAATATTCTTAAAGTTATCCATGCAGTGCCTTTGAGGCAGCATATCTGGGGTTCAGGAATTGTTCTGTTTGAATGGATATTTCATCCCCATCCAGAATCAGTCAGCTTTTGGACAAGGTGACTAGTTGGACATCAGCAATATATGAAGATGTCCCTCAAAAAAAAATAAAAATCCACCTCTGAATTTGTCAGCATAATTGCCTAATAAATAAGGAATAATCCATGTCAGTGTGGCTTTGGCATGCTCAGATTCTGCTTTATTCGGTGTAAAGTAAATTTCTGTACTAGAGGATTTACAACATTATCTTTTTTAGTCTCTGTAAATAGAGCTTCGTGGTTTTCCTTGTTTGATCACTTACAGGCCACTACCAACAGGAAGCCCTGAGATGAATACTTAAGAAGTGACTAAAAAAATAAATAAAAACATTATTTAAGTATGCAAGCCAGGTAAAAACCTTCTTGGGTTGCAGAGCAGTGCATGTAGCCTCTTGCTATGTTCCTAGTCTCATTCAGTCTACAGCTTCTATAGTTGATATTAGGGAGTGGATAGTAATATACTATTTGCTTTTTGGGTGAGATTACATGGTGTTATATGGCAGATGAGATCAGCGATGCTATAATGTTAACTTAGCAGAACAGAATTTTACCATCCTTTCATTCTATGGCCTGCCAGTGTACTTACTGAACTGAGTTCTGTCCCCTGCAGACAGGGGCCCTGTTGGGTAATTATTTGCCAGATGTAATAGCTGCTTTCACCTCAAAGGATTCCAACTTGGACAGATCAGGGAGGGGGCAGCTCTGATGAAGGATGTGTTCTGACAGAATATTTTAAAAATAATTTCTCATTGCATTCAGAATCTTTACTGCCCAGAACTTTTTTTTTTTTTGGCATGCATTTGTGCCTATCATTTTTGAGGTTCAGCAAAAGGTAAAATAAAAAAGCCAAGACCTGTTTCTTTAAGCAAAGAAAGTTAATTGTAGTTAGGCCCTGACAGTGTACTTCTTACTGAGCACTTGGCAATTTGTAGTTGACAGCTAGTAAACACTAGTTGAAACACCATATATAGGATGCTGGTATGAGTTCAAGGTTATACAGCATCTTGCAGAATTTGTTTTTAAAAAGTTTCCCTGCAGAAACATGTCTGTGATGGTAGACTTTGGGGGAAGAGGGAAGTTTTCTGATACACAAAAAGCAGCAGATTGTTCTTAGGAGTAAGGAGTTGATTAGCAGCAAAATAGCAGCTATGCTAATAGACTGGCCCCATTTTCTACTCTATAGGGCAGCTGAAAGCTACTACAGGAGAAGCAAAGTATCATATAACCCCTTTCTCTTATCTTAAAGCTTCAGGATCACTGTTTGTGTGTTAATTGGTTATTTTGTGATGAATGAGCTGAACAGGTGGTGCAGGGGTTCTAGAGGGCCCCTAGGCTGAGGCCAATGCATATTTTTAGACAGTGGCCGAGCTATCAGTTTCCAAAACAAAATATCAGATCATCATTCCTTCTGGTGTCTATAGAGAGTAACAGCTGCGCCAGGGGTTAACTCTTGGCCAGTTCATAGACTTCAATTAAATCAGATAATATCAATGTCTGCTGAGGCCCACAAGTTGTGATCATATTATAGTCATTTAATGCAATTGGTAGAGTTTCAATTAAATCAGTGACAAAGAGAACTGAAGGGATTGAAATAGGAAAAACAGCTTAGCTATGCCCTTTGGTTCCCTCTCTTCTTTTATATACCTTAAGAGGCTACCCACACCCTTAAGGAAAAATCCAATCTTTGCATCTACATAGGGCATCATGCAACACATTAAGATGATTACAACATCGTCTTACTAATTCTCTTCTCACACAACTATGGGATAACCCCTGCCTCAGGATCAAGTCCAATTCCATGTGTAAGAAAATTTGGATAGAAAAAGAATTAACAAAAAATAAATATATAATTCAGGATGATACACATGTAATTGAAGGAGGTCAGTGTAACAAATAACTACTGCTGTCTCACAGTTCCTTCTTTCAGCAGCTATGCTCAAGGATTCATGCAAGGATAGGGGACAATTGGTCTGTTTCATCTCTCTCATCTCTAGAAGAGCATGTTAATATGGAAACAAAAGTCACTTTATAGAAATTATTTATAGGTGGCTGAATGCTTTGCATTACCCTCTCAATTTCAAAGAACACTGGGGGTGGGGGGTGGTAAGGAGGAAAAAAAGAAAAACAACCACCAACTTAGCCTTACTCTCACAACAGAAACCTGGGAGAATATCCTGGCTTAATGTGAAAGATACTTTGAGTTCTTTATCCTTGTGATTCTTCCAGAACAAGATAATAAGCAGGTACTACTGGCCTCCAGAATATTTGTTTAAGGTTAGATTGTTGCAATCAACTGTTGTCAAGGAGACGCAAACAGCTATATACCAACCTTTTACACATCTCTATACCTGTTAAAAAATGCACGCATTCTGGAACACCATATACAGTGCTCTCTCAAAAAGAGAGTGTTGCTATCGTTCCTTCTCCAAGGTTGTGTATTTTAGGAGTGCTAGATGAGTTGGTATTACCAGTTATCATTAAGAAATGGATTACAGTAACTATTTTAGTAGCCAAAAGGATTATTTGGAGAAAATAGAAATCTGCAATTCTGCCCTCAGACACAGACTGGCTTAGTGAGCTTTCTACTTCTGCATTAATGGGGGAGGAGGGAGACTGTCTTATAAAAATGCTTAGAAAAAAATATGAGGATGTCTGGTTACACATGAAACTACTGGATACTTTTGCAGTTTAATATATGTTTGTCCCCAGTACTCATAGGTTATTTATCTATTGAGTCACTTCAATAATTGATGCCCTGCATAAACTCTGCAGGTTCAGGGTTTATTTGTAAGATGTGGACAAAAACAATGAATATTGAATTGTTATTAAGGCTGTTGATTAATCACAGTTAACTCATACAATTAACTCAAAATTAATCGCGATTAATCGCAGTTTTAATCACACTGTTAAACAATAGAACAAAAATTGAAATTTAACTATTTTTGGATGTTTTTCTACATTTTCAAATATATTGATATAAATTACAATACAGAATACAAAGTGTACAGTGCTCACTTTATATTTTTATTAAAAATATTTGCACTGTAAAAATGATCAATAATATATGGAGATGTACCTATCTCATAGAACTGGAAGGGACCCTGAAAGGTCATTGAGTCCAGCCCCCTGCCTCCACTAGCAGGACCAAGTACTGATTTTTGCTTTAGATCCCTAAGTGGCCCCTCAGGGATTGAACTCACAATGCTGGGTTTAGCAGGCCAATGCTCAAACCACTGAGCTATTCCCCCCAAGTGTGTTTTTTAAGAAAGTGTATTTTTCAATTCGCCTCATACAAGTACCATAATGAAATCTCTTTATCGTGAAAGTGCAATTTACAAATGTAGATTTTTTTCCTTACATAACTGCACTCAAAACCAAAACAATGTAGAACTTTAGAACCTGCAAGTCCACTCAGTCCTACTTCTTATTCAGCCAATTGCTAAGACAAACAATTACATTTATTGGCGATAATGCTGCTAGCTACTTATTTACAATGTCACCTGAAAGTGAGAACAGGTGTTCACATGGCACTTTTGAAGTCGTCATTGCAAGGTATTTACATGCCAGATATGCTAAACATTCGTATGCTCCTTCATGCTTTGGCTACCATTCCAGAGGACATGCTTTCATGCTGACGACGCTCGTTAAAAAAATTATGCGTTAATTACATTTTGACTGAACTCCTTGGGGGAGAAGAGTATGTCTCCTGCTCTGTTTTACCCACATTCTGCCATGTATTTCATATTATAGCAGTCTTGGATGATGACCCAGCACATGTAGTTCATTTTAAGAACACTTTCTCTGCAGATTTGACAAAATGCAAAGAAGGTACCAGTGTGAGATTTCTAAAGATAGCTACAGCACTCAACCCAAGGTTTAAGAATCTGAAGTCCCTTCCAAAATCTGAGAGGGATGAGGTATGGAGCATGTTTTCAGAAGTCTTAAAAGAGCAACACTCTGATGTGGAAACTACAGAACCCGAACCATCAAAAAAGAAAATCAACCTTCTGCTGGTGGCATCTGACTCAGATTTTGAAAGTGTAAATGTATCAGTCTACACTGATTTGGATCATTATCGAGCAGAACCTGTCATCAGTATGGACACATGTCCTCTGGAATGGTGGTTGAAGATAAAGGGACATATGAATCTTTAGTGAATCTGGCACGTAAATATCTTGCAATGCCGGCTACAACAGTGCCATGAGAATGCCTGTTCTCACTTTCAGGTGACATTGTAAACAAGAAGCAGGCAGCATTATCTCCTGCAAATTGTAACCAGCCTTGTTTGTCTGAGTGACTGGATGAACAAGAAGTAGGACTGAGTGGACTTGTAGGCTCTAAAGTTTTACATTGTTTTGTTTTTGAGTGCAGTTATTTTTTGTACATAATTCTACATTTGTAAGTTCAACTTTCATGATAAAGAGATTGCATTACAGTACTTGCATGAGGTAAACTGAAAAATAATTGTTCTTTTGTGTTTTACAGCACAAATATTTGTAATAAAAAATATAAAGTGAGCACTCTACACTTGGTATTCTGGGTTGCAATTGAAATCAGTATATTTGTAAACGTAGAAAACATCCAAAAAATTTAAATAAATGGTATTCTATTATTGTTTAACAGTGCGATTAATCGCACAATTAATCTTTTTAATTGCATGATTAATCATGATTAATTTTTTAATCACTTGACAGCCATAATGGTTATTTATATGGTATTTCCATCTTGTGAATGTATTTATAGAGCTTGGTTTTTATATATATTCACATAATGAAACAAAAATAAAGTTAAAAAGAATTGAAGAGAACTCCACTGTCCCTATCACATTGAAAATGTTACAAAGTTTCAAGATATATAGGGTAGAACTATAAAAACAGAACCAGCTTCTGGCCCTACATGGCTGTATAGTTATGAAATAAATATGGGCAAAGAAGAAATGGGAAGTTTCCCTTATTGAGAGTTTAGTGTTAGTGTCCTGAGCAATAGGACATTGATTAATTCAGAGAGAACAAGAGCTCTCTATGGGCTCATCTATACAATCCTGACCCCTCAGATCTCACACAGGTTGCAGAAACCCATAGACTTGTTTGCATTTCTTATTCCAGTTTCTTCACCTTCACTGGAATTTTGTTTAGTTGAATTGTAACACCTTGTGAAAGGGACCTGCAAATCAAACAGTCTCTAAAGCACAGAGAGCACATTAATATAATATAAACAGATGAAAATGAATTTAATATGCTTCTTTGTAATACCTGCAACACATCTGGAAGAATATTTTATAATAAATAAATATAAATCTTAACAAGGCTGCTGTCTCTTCTCCTAGCCTGGAGCAAGGAAAAATAGATACCAGAGGTCTTGTCCTGCTTAAAATCAGGTCTGTACAAATTTAAGACCACCTCCTTGAAAATCATGTGTTGTGTCTCATTGTCACGGTTAAGGCTAGCAAGTGATTGGGCTTCTGTAGTGATGAGTCCTAAGACATGAATGTGACTATTCCTGGCAATCCCCTAAGCAACACCTTAATCATTTTTTATTTAAATAGATGATTTAATCTGAGCGTGTTGATCCTGTGTCCCCCCTTTTTCCTGTACTAGGTGGCCTCGCTTTGTTTTGTCCTGTATAAGTTCTAAGAGCTCTTGATCAGAATGGTTTTACTGTGTGTTTTTTCCCAGCAACCCAGCCACCTTAGCTGGAGGCTGCTTTAGAAATAAACTAATAAAGTTCTAGATGGGTTTTTGTTAGTGTCCTTGATACTTATACTTAGTACTTAAGTATTAACACTAAATAGACTACAGATTGAGCCATTCTGCCCTACATGTTCTGTGGGGGAATCTGTAGCAGGACACAGAGCTCTTCACCTGTTTGTTGTCAGTTCTTCACACCAGCCTAGAGTGGACTGGAAGTGGGAATTTTCTGTAACTTTTTATGAATCCTAGGCATGCCTCAGTTGCCCCCGAATGTTGCATTGCTGGAGTTAACATGTCTCCTGCACTGTTCCAGGAGCAAGGAGGTGTGTGTCTCACCTCCCTGTCTGGGTGGAATAAATGGAGTCATTGAAGAACTGGCTTAACCTCACTCAAATCAGAGAGTCCAGCAAGACAAAAAGATGCCACAATGAAACAGCAGGAAACCCCAGCAGCTGGAGATCGGACTTGTGAACTGAGCTGGAGAACAAGGTGTCAGGTGACTGGAAGAAGGGCTGCTTTTTGGAGGGCCTTAGGAGCCCAGACCTGGGGAGAGCCACAGCTGGAGTCCATTACAGCTTGGCTGGCTCATCATGGCACTGGTTTGGCTAGGATAGATTATGCAGGGGTCGGCACGCGAGCTGATTTACTGCGGCACGCTGCTGCCGGCCTGGGGTCCCGACCGCCGGCCCCGCTCAGCCCGCCGGGCCGGCAGCACGCTGAGCAGGGCCGGCGGCCGGGACCCTGGCTGGCAGGGGCAATGCACAGAGCCCCCTGGCCTCCCCCTCCTATGAGCCGGATGTGTTGGCTACTTCTGGGGCGCAGCGCGGAGCCAGGACAGGTAGGGACTAGCCTGCTTTAGCTCTGCAGCACCACCAACCAGACTTTTAACGTCTCGGTCAGCGGTGCTGACTGGAGCCACCAGGGTCCCTTTTCGACCAGGTGTTCCGGTTGAAAACCGGACACCTGGTCACCATAGTCTCATGTCAAACTATAAACGAGGTTTTTCTTCTATTAGCTAGATAAAGTGCATCTCTAAGTAGGCCTCAGAACCAAGTTAGTGACTTATCTTTCAGGGTAAATCAAGCCTCTGGTTCCATGGTGATGGCAAATATGGGGGCAAAAGAAGTCCAAGCAGGCTGGCTTGGCACTGCACTCTCCACGCTCTATTTGCAGCATCTTAAACAGGACACAATACTGTAAAATCCCATAGAATCCTAGAGGAAGCCCCTCTGCAGTTGGATTTAGTGTGAAAAGATGACTGCTTGTAGCAGGAAAGTCCAATGGCTAACTAGCTTAATGATCAGGTTAACAGACTTATGGTTTCTGCCAGCCTAGTTGTCCCAGCAGGGGCCCCAGCTGCAGCCTCAATCACCCCTACATGATCCAATTGCTCCCCCAGAGGTTCTAACACCACAGAGGAGGAAGGGGAGGGACAAGGTAGAGACCCAAGCCCATCCACTCCACCAGGTCCCAACCCAGGATCCTAGGGGTTTATCAAAGCATCCAGCCTAGTTATTGAGCTAACCCCAAATTGTTTTCCTCCAGTTACTGCCTACCAGTCTGGAACTCCTTCAGTCTGGGGCATGATCATTGGCTTAGCAGACTCTCCTCGGTGTCTTAGTGGCCTGTTCAATCAATCTGATTTAGGGTCTTCCACTTCCACAGGGGAGTGGGGACAGCAGCAGGAATCCAAGCCCCTGCTGGTAGGGCAGCCAGCCTTCACAAAAATTGTTGCTACTCCTGACATAACTCAACATCAGCCTTGTGTCCTCATTCAACTCCTTCCCCCCACCCTTTTCCTGAGGGACCAGTGGCCTTTTAAACTGTTCCTCCAGTGGGACATGCTCTTCCTCTTGAGGGGCAGGGGCTCCCTAGCCCACTACTGCTCTAATCCCAGCCATGGTTCTACATGGAGCCTTTATGCCTCATCACACTGCTCAGAATAGTTTCCATCCTCCACAAACTATAATAAAACTTGGCTCACTTCCTGTGGCACATGCTTATATCACAGCCTGTTGTGTGAGGATTTACTTTTATTGTCAATGGAACTCTACCTAGCATTTTTGTGCAACCCAAATTCTTAAAAAACTACCTAGATCTATGCACTGAAATTTGTTGGGTTACAACTGGAATCTCAGCTGCTGCTATTGAGGATTATCAGAAGTTAGAGGGAAGAGCAGTTAGTCCTTCCACTTTGTAATTGTATTTCACATACACTTGTTTAGTTATTCTCTGCCTAGCTGATCAGTTATGTTGTTTGGGATAGTCCAATTGTTTCATGATTGTATGCCTACTGGGGGAATCTCTGTCAATAAAATTAGTTTTTCTTTACATGAATACTGTTTTCTGCCCTTTTTCTGATGGAGAGCATGCAGATCAAGTCTCCTGGCAAGACAAAGCCTTGGGGTTGTGATGTGTGTGTAGATTATATTTTCTCAATTGGAATCTTGTTTCACAGGAGCTGTTGAGATGTCCCATCAGAGCCCTGTTGCCTCATGGCTTTGTGCTATGCTTCATTGCTTTGGAAGTTATATTCTTGCTGATGTGTTACTTGGGGAAGCTCCTATTGATTATTTCAGCAATAACTCTAGTGTGCTCCTGGCCACGGCAGTATGGTGAGTCTTTCATACTTTGGTACAGCTCAGGGGGGAAGAGGGGGTACACACATTGTCCAATTTGGATGAATTAGGAAAATGAGGGGATTAGATAGGGAGGAGTATGGAATAGTCTTTTGAATTTCTGGACCTAGTTTCCAATTAATCTGATGACCTAACATTTTGATGAGATGAGCTAAAGTTAACCTACATTTGGGTTATTTCTGTTCACAGATGCCTCAGTTAAACTGTAGCACAGCCTACAAAACTAGCACGCACTGCACTGGCCCTGAAAAGAGGCTGTGTTTGGGGTGAACGTGGAGTGAGTGCAAGCACTTCAGTGGAATTGTGTACCCTTTTTTGTTGATCATGATGGTAAAGTGTCTGCAGAATTCAACAGACACTGAAAAGTTTAGTTTCCTAATACCAAAGGGGATTTTGTATTCTGTGCAGGCTGCACCCAGCACTGCCTTCTCCATGACTCAGTAACTCAGAATGACAGCACAGACACTATTCTCTCGTCATCTCCTACACAGTCCAATTGGGACAGATGGGTCACTGCTTGAACTCTTTGTGGTTTTGTTCCAGGTATTTGATTTTCTTCTGCCCCATGAACCTCTTCTACAAGTGTGTCAGCTTCTTGCCTGTGAAGCTCATCTTTGTGGCAATGAAGGAGGTGGTTAGAGTTCGTAAAATTGCTGTTGGGGTCCACCATGCTCACCACCATTACCACCATGGGTGGTTCATTATGGTGGTTACTGGATGGGTCAAAGGTAAATCCTGAGCTACTGTAACTCATGAGTGGTACACTCAGCCCCTGAAGAGAGGGAGAGGAAAGTCTGGAAGTGCAGCAGAGGCACTTACATCATGTCTCTCAGTAGTGACCTGGTTAGCTAGGGATGAAGCTAATGGGTTCCTAATAATGATGCTTAGCACAAAGATTCTTTAATCCTTGTAGCACAGTTATGAATTGGGTCATCGTTCCCATTTTATTAATGGGGAAACTGAGGCACAGAGAATTGCCTGAGACCACACTGGGAGTCAGTAGCAGATGTGGGGATAAGATTCAAGATCTCTTAGTTCCCTGTCCCATTCATGTAACCACTAGCTCTGACTCTCACCTATATATTTTTCAGGGCGTTTCTGTCTATGCCAAAAGGTTTAAATCCATTTTTCTTAGGGTTTTTGCTAACAGAGGGTGTGTAGTCTGTTTCAGCCCTGCTGATTGAGATGGGGACCAGATACCCTTCCCCTACATGACAACACTTTACAGAGCTGTACAAAAGAGTTTAGCTTTGGCTCCAGTGTTGGTTTTAGGATTACTTTTGTTTTGATCAGGAATGGGTCTTATGACCCTTTTAGTCCTTTTAGGACTAGCCTGGTTCCCATATGATTGGGAAAAGTTGTGCTTTTGCAGGGCTCTGCTGGTTTGGTGATTTCACCACTTCACTTTAACTGTTTCCTAGGTTCTGGCATTGCCTTGGTGTCTAATTTTGAGCAGCTGCTGCGTGGAGTCTGGAAGCCAGAAACAAATGAAATTCTTCATATGACCTTGTAAGTATCTAGAATAAATTCTCTCAGACCAAGAACATATCCAAGAACAGTGCCTCCTATTCTGTGCAATTCTACTTGATATGCTGTATGAAATGAGACCACATTTCTTTCCTAGCCCAACAAAAGCCAGTCTGTATGGAGCAATCCTCTTCACCCTGCAGCAGACTCACTGGCTCCCCATCTCTAAAGCCAACCTCATCTTCTTCTTCACCATGTTTATGATTGTTTGCAAGGTGAGTTCACAACAGGTTTGCAGCTAAAGAGTCTACAGAACCAAAGGGAAGAAGGGGTATGTATTGCCTCAGGACATAACTAAGTTGGGGGGCCATAGCACCACTGGAGTACCGAGTCAGGCTTGGGGAGATGTATCACAGGGGTACAAAGACAGGTTGGGGTGGTGGTATCACCATAGGGGTATGGAGTGAGGTTGGCAGGGGCAGGATTGCCACAGAGTTATGGAGACAGCAGCTTGGGGGAGGCATATCCCCACATAGGTGTGGAGCCAGGGTGTGTGTGTGCATATTGCCACAGGGTAAAAAGTCAGATTGGAAGAGCTAATCAGTTTAATGTAAAACTCTCCCTTCTGGGATGCTGCTTTACATTTTTGTTTAGTCAGATTCTATCCAATGTCCCCTTACCTAACATACAAATATTTCCATGTAGGGTGCTGCAGTTCTGACCAGTGGGTGTTGGCAGTAAGAGTTTCTCTTTTATTAAGTTTAAAAAGTAGTTGGCCTGAAATGTTGAAAATGGCATTTTTGGCAAGGACAATTAGCAATGAGTAAGGCAGAGGGACTCCATCGGCTTGTGTTCAAGAGAAGCCCTAGGACAAGCTCTTGCCCAAGCTCTGGGTGACCCTCCTAGGCGGTTATTGATAGCCCTGGGTGTTCACACTGTAGTTAGCCTGTAAAGAAACTGTGGGTTGAATTCTCCCAGTCTTCCAGAAGATATGGGAGATTAGGGTCCCAGCACTGAAGACCCAAATCACTTAGCAATATTCACTCTCTACAAAGGTTCAGGGAGCTGGGGGCAGGAATATTCCTTGCCAACTAGCATAGACGCCAACTTTTCCCAGCGTTGGTGGGTGCTCACCCCCCACCCTCGCCCCCTGCCCCACCGCTTCCCCACCTTCTACCAGTCCTGCCCCGCCCCCATTCCAACCTCTTCCCCAAAGTCCCTGCCCCAACTCCGCCTGCTCCCTGCCCCTATTGGACCCCTTCCCCAAATCCCTGCCCCGGCCCCACCTATTCCCTGAGCGTGCCACATTCCTCTCCCCCCCCCCCCAGCGCTTGCCGCCACGAAACAGCTGTTTTTCGGCAGCAAGCGCTGAGAGCTAGGGGGAGAAGCAGGGAAGGCGCGCTCAGGGGAGGAGGCAGAGGTGAGCTGTGGGGCAGGGCGGGGAGCTACCGGTGGGTGCAGAGCACCCACCAATTTTTCCCCGTGGGTGCTCCAAGCCCGGAGCACCCACGGAGACGACGCCAATGCCAACTAGTATTTAACAGGTGAGGTATGTGATCTGTAATTGCCCATCTCTGATATTGCATGACAGGTGTTTATGACTGCAACTCACTCGCATACCTCGCCGTTTGCTCCAATAGAAGGCTTCATGTGCCCAGTACTCTTTGGCTCCGTTTCTAGTGGGCACAACAATCACCATGACCACCATGAGGATTCCCATGATACTTCCCCTCCTGCGAAATCTAAGGAGGAGCTGAATGAAGGCACACGGAAACGGAAAGCGAAAAAGGCTGAATAAGCGAGATCGGATACACGTGGTGAACAAGCCAAGGAAGAATCCCTCAGAGCTGCATTGAAATCATCTCCAAGCCACCTGTGCCCTCACATACCCTCCAATCCCTGAGACTTCAAAAGAGAGAGATGGAAATCAGGACACTGCCAGATGGATCCCTGAATTTCATCCATGCGCTTCGCCCTGCTGCTAGCTTCATGATCTTTGTCTCTACATCTAATCCCCTATTTTCAGGGGGGTTTTAAATTTGTGCCAGGCTGAGGTTTGGGTACAAGTTCCCAGCCCACCAGCAATTATGACAGCATTTTGTTACTATACAATTCCTACTGCCCTCCTGTTCCTACCCACCCCCAAACACATCATTGAAGGGGCTGTTTTGTGTTCCTCCAACTCACAAATTCCTTTTGATACCCTTAAAAAGAAAATGAAATACTTAGAAACAACTGAATATGGAAATTGGATTTTTCAGCAAAAGAGTAAATTATCTCCTGTGAAGTTGAGCTAATGCATTTCAGCTCCCATACTTGCAAAGTACCCCATGATGTAGGGCTTCAAATTAATATGGCATATTTTATGTGCCTGATGGGCCTGGCCAAGTACCACTTGGGTAATTACATTTTTCTCATCTAAATTCACCCTGCAATTCTTAATGGATACAACTTCTTCACTTCCTTAACTTAATGTTTACACATGTTTTGAAGATGTAAAATGCTATAAGTGTTCTATATATATACTGTTACTATCTTACACTGTTGGGTAGTGTTGTTTGCTGTTAACTCTAACTGCCAACAACTTTCTGCCCCACCCCAGAGCTGACTGCATTTCATTGGGGAGGTGAAATGATCCCTAGAGTTTGGATACTGGTTTGTTTGTAAACTACTTTGGAATCCTGATGGATACAGGCACAATCTAAATGATTATTTATTGCTATTTATTATTGCTAAGGCACCAAATTATTGGGCCTGAAATTGGCTTTTAAAGAGAACTTGGAATCTGTATTTATACAGTAGGGCACATTTGAGAAAGGTCTTAGGCCCTCAAGTACATTCTAGCCCATGCTGGTTCCAAAGCAGGCTGGAGGGTGGGCTCGATTCTCTCACTGCTGAGAGGGGCATTTCCTTAAATTAAGATTTTATAAACCCAGGACATGGTTTTCAGATAAATCTGATTAAAACACCACTAAACATCTGACTGGAGTCCATCTGCAGAGGAAATATGAGCCTCTTTTGTACAGCCCATTGAGCCAAACTTTTATTAGCTAAGGCTGTAGAGCACACACACACACACACACACTCTCTCTCTCTCTCTCTCTCTCTCAAATGGGACAGAACACCACACCCAGGAGGTGTGTGGGTTACAATAGCACAAGTATGGGCCTGGGAGAAGGGCCTTTGCCCAGAGGGTGAGGAAGGAAAGGGTCAGTCTCCTGAATGCGGAAAGCCATGGCTCATGGAGAAATCAGCCAATTCTTTCATGTCCTGCTCTGTGAATGTTTGGGGATAAACTTTAGATAGGAAGGGTTTGAAATCTATGCACTGAATTTGTTTTTAAAAGTGTGACCTTGAATGTTGCCGCCACATGAAGTGCATTTGGGTTCTGAATTTCCTGGGTCAGCTGGAGCTGGGAATACTGCTGCAGGGGCAGCCCAACTGGTGCTTGGAGCATATGGGTGAGCTTTCAGTGGCATTGCATCCTGCCATCCTCAGCTGATGGTGTAGTTGCTCTGACTCAGCCTGGGTGTGTTTGGAGGTGGGGGAATAAGTGAAAGGAATTCAGAGAATCTCTTCCCATCCCTACTCCAAAAACTTTAATTTTTAAAAATCATTGAAATAAATGGAAATTAGTTGCCTAGTGGGGCTGGTGCATGTAACCCTAAACCAAATCCTACATACAACAGGACTAAAGCCAGTACAGGAGATCAAATTAACTATGGTTCTTAGTTTTGAAAGTGCCTTATCCTTGTGACCTTCTCTCACTCATTATAAAATACAAGAATAGGCCTGATAGCTGTCTATTTTAATAGATTTCGTTTTATTGAAGCCTGATGTTTCTCTGACATGTGCCAGAATGTATTTAATGTTCAGTGAGATTGCTTGATTCAAGGGGAATTATTGTTTTATAACAGCCATCAACAACATAAAGAGATTGTGAAGTGACTCAGTGTCCAGTGGTGCTCAGGAGGCAAATGTATGTCCCTCTGACTTGCTTAAGCCCCAGAAACACTCCAGTTACAACAGATTCCTGGGACGTGGTTACCGCCTGCTTGGCCCCCAACCCAGTTATGACATGATTCTAAGGTGTAGTGTAGGTTAGACCTCACTGTGTTCTGTAACCAGACTAAAAACATGACCAAAGGCATACTTAGTCTGGTCTATGCTCTAAATGAAATATGTGCACCTTACAGGGTCTACTGCCATTGTTGTTCATAGTTCAGGCTGATCCCATGGGGGCTCAGGAAAGAGGGGGCAACTTTTTGGAAGCTTGTTAGTTTCCCTGTTAGAGTTACAGTGGAAACTCACTCTCTCCATATAGGCATGAAGATGAAAATGGGGACGACGCACATGCGCGCACATACACATCTCTGTATAATCTCTTTGAATCTATTATTGAGTCTTTGCATTTAAAGCTGATAAATCCATATGACTCTTACAAGAACAAGAGTCCTGCATGTTTGCTCTACCCGAATGCTTTTGCTGTTATCTAGGGTTGAGTGCCAAGACTCTTTCCAAGGCAGACAGTTGGGTCAGGCTGATGCTCTTTGATAAGACCTAGAATACATGTTCTGTACGGTATAAGAAAGCAAAGTCTTCAGGCCTTCAAGGGACCGTCTCAGGCCCCGACCAGGGTGGTGAATGCAGCTGCCAGAAGGAGAAGGTTCTATTTCATTTAGTCAGGCCCTCCACGGTGAGAGCCATAGGGGCCTTTATTGAATGAGCAGGTTTCAACTCTGGCAGCCTCTGGCACAATTCCAGCACTGGCCTCCCTGACCCCGATGGTAGAGATGGTTCTACAGAAGGCAGTGCACCTAGAACCTACCACAAAGGAACAAGTGGCCCTTCAGGGCTGCCCCCACCTTTTGGTAGCCCACTGGGGCATCCTGTTTATACAATGGCTACTTTAGGACTATACGAGGAGACGTGTCTGGTTTTGACTCTTGTAACAGTAACAGCCATGAAGTACTATGGAGAGATGGTTTTATTTACTCACTGTCATGGCACAAGAATGTGAGTGATGAGGACAACTCAGTGCAATCCACCTGCATGCAATGCTTTTAAACAAACGAAGACCTGCACAGGGCCAATCACTTCCAGCCTTGTGAGTCTATCATCTGTCTCTTCCTAGGAGAAGTTTTTAAGAGTTAATATTTTTGCCCTCTGGGTGATCATAGCTTTTGCTGAGGGCATCAGTCCCTTGGTCAATATAAGCTGCAATGAACGGTTAGATCTGAGGTGTCTCTATGACCTGAGCCAGGAGAGGAAAGGTCAGTGTGAGGTGGGAAGAATGAGGCTTGCTGCATATGTTGAAACCCACCTTTTTAAAAAATACATGGTTTTAACAATTGTCCTCTCCCATCACATCCACAGAAAATGCTGAACCCATCAGTAAAATGTGCTCAGAGTGTGGTGCTGGCTGGGACTCGCAGGCAGATGAAGGCAGAAGTTTCAGTTGCTTTGTAAAGTTCTAAAATGTCTCATGTCCCATGCTGTGCTAGCAGTGCTGAATATTCCCAACTCTCTTGATACTAACTCTAGTGAGAAGTATCTAAATGTAATAGATTTAATCTGCAAAGAGGCCCTGGTCTTGTGTAATCATCCTGCCTGCTGGAGATGGCAGAGACTTTCTGGCAATTCATAGTCACCCCTCTGAATATTTCCTGCTGATAGACAAGTTTCCATTTTCTCTTAAATCAAAAAGGAAGAATAAGGGGTCTTTGGTTTTTGCCCGTACAGATTGTTCCCATAGATAAGAGATGTAAATGCTGCAAAAAGACCTTATTTTGTGTGAAAGAAAAACCTAAGATTATTTCTGTAAGAAGTAGACATGGCTCTTTACAATACAAAGAGGGGAAGCCAAACAAAATACAGAATTCCTGCCTCAAAGACCTTGCAGGGGAAAAGGCAAAAGCCAATACATTGGAGAACAACCCCAGATTGGCCAATGCTCCTGCCCTCTTGATTTCTTTTACTACTGCTACATGTATATTCTTTCAAACTCTGCCCAGATAGTAACCCCAATGTGAACTCAACATGAATGAAACATCCCAGAAGGTAGAGTTGGAGGTTAGATTATCCAGTCCATTTCCCTGGCAATAATGGATTTTTCCCCCTTGTACACTTCCCAGTGTTTTGTTCACTGTAGACTGAAGTCTCACGCCAAGAGGATTCTGCCACTTCCTTCTGCTGACTATTTAATGGTTGCATGGTGCTTTGAAGATGCAAACCACTAGAGGTACACCTCTACCTCGATATAACGCTGTCCTAGAGAGCCAAAAAATCTTACCGCGTTATAGGTGAAACCGCGTTATATTGAACTTGCTTTGATCCGCCAGAGTGCGCAGGCCCCCACCCCCGGAGCACTGCTTTACCACGTTATATCCAAATTTGTGTTATATTGGGTCACGCTATATTGGGGTAGAGGTGTACTGAGTATCATTTCAGAGTGTGGAGAGAACTCAGCTCAAAACTAGAGCTTCCTATGCCTACTGTACAACCCTCTGATGCACCTGGTTCTGGCAGCTGTCAGAGTCAGGATACTAGACTAGAGCACTGACTAGCCTGACCAAGTATAGTATTTCCTATGTTCCTTGCTACAGTAAGGTTTTTCCCTCCCTCAGCAGCCTGTTCTGGTCTTATACCAAAGCAGTAAGAAATTAGGAAATCTTGAAAAAAGATTTTTCCAAGATTCCCACAAAGTGTGTTTGTTTTAGTACAAACTTCTCTCATCTTTATGGGAAATACAGAGCAATAACCAAGCAACCAAGGCAATTTGTCCTTAGCAGGCAAAGCTGAGATTGCTGATCTGCACACAGAGAGTTCAGACTTACCTCTCTGAGGTGCCACTGACTTGCTCACCATGAGACTGATTTTGTCCCAGGTGTCTGTGGATACAATCAGGCTGTAGAGCAGTAGGAATATACCACCGACCACCTGACTAGGATGGTGACGGTGATTGTGAAACGCTCAGGGAGATTAGAGAGGCTACAAAAACAGAAAACCCATTAATAATGGGTTATTTCCCCATATTGACTGGTAACTGTCACCCCAGGGTGGCATGCAGAGACAACATTTCTAGATATCATTAATGACTGCTTCTTGAAGCAGCTAGTCCTGGAACCCACAAAGAGAGAGGACATTCTTGATTTAGTCCAAAGTGAAGCAAAGGATCTGGTCCCAGAGGTGAATGTAGATGAACCACACAGCAATAGTGACCATAATATAATTAAATTTAACATTCGGGGGGGTGGGGGAGGAGGGGGGAAATGCCAAAGAAACCCATCGCAGTAGCATTTAATTTCAAAAAGTGGAACTACACAAAAACGAGGCAGCTAGTTAAAGGGAAATTAACAGGAACAGTTAAAAGAGTGATATGCCTGCAAGCTCCATGGAAACGATTTAAAAACACCATAACAGACGCCCAAAGTACACCTCTACCTCGATATAACGCCACCCGATATAACACAAATTCGGATATAACGCGGTAAAGCAGTGCTCTCGGGGGGCGGGGCTGCGCACTCCGGTGGATCAAAGCAAGTTCAATATAACGTGGTTTCACCTATAACGCGGTAAGATTTTTTGGCTCCCGGGGACAGCGTTATATCGAGGTAGAGGTGTATATGTATACCTGTCACGTCTCCACTCACCACTTGCAGTGCCTTCTGCTGGCCGTCCTGGGAATTAGCTCTGCCAGGCATGCGCTCCTCCTCCAGTGGCATCTTCCCTCGTATTGTCTCTACAGCACCACTCACTCCCGGACCTGCCATCTCCTCTTCAGGGCATGGCCCTCCAGCCAGGTCACTAAGGTCCTCCCTTTCCAGGGAATTCACAGTCTTTACAGACCTGCTGGCTGGCATCTCCAATGCCCTTGCCACTCCCCAGTGGCTGGTAGGAGAACCCAGGCCTGTCTTCTACACTGGGTTCCAGCCCAGGGACCATATAACAAGCAACTACAGTCCATGTACAGTCCTACTCCTTGCTGCTGTTACCCTGGGCTTCTTCCTACTTATTTAGCTTCCCCCCCATCCAGGTTTGCCAGCCTCCAACTCCCTCCACTCAGAGAGTGGCTACAATCTACTTTCCTGCAGTCTTTCCCGGTGGAAGCCCCGTGTGCAGCCAGCTGCATACAGGCTTTATACAGGCCCTGCCTGCTCCTGCACAGGTGAGCCTGTTCCTCCAACGAGGGCATTCAATCTACTAGGTTAATTGGGCCATCGGGCCTCCATTAACCCCTGTGTGGGGTGTACACACCATCACAATACCCCAAGTTAAAAAAAAAAAAAAAGGACCAACAAACCACCCTGGCTAAACAGAGGAGGTTTGAGACAAAAAGACATCCTTTAAAAATAGGAAGTCAAATCCTACAGAGGAAAACAAAAAGGAGCATAAACTCTGGCAACTCAATTGTAAAAGTATAATTGGGCAGGGCAAAAAAGAATATGAAGAGCAACTAGAAAAATACACAAAAACTAACAGCAAAAACATTTTAAAGTACATCAGAAGCAGGAATCAGTGGATGATCAAGGTGCTAAAGGAGCACTCAAGGAAGACAAGGCTGTTATGGAGAAGCTAAATGAATTATCTGTATCAGTCTTCACTGCAGAGGATGTGAAGGAGATTCCCACACCTGAGCCATTCTTTTTAGGTGACAAATCTGAAGAACTGTCCCAGATTGAGGTGTCAGTAGATGATGTTGTGGAACAAATTGGCAAATTAAACAGTAATAAGTCACCAGGACCAGATGGTATTCACCCAAGAGTTCTGAAGGAACTCAAATATGAAATTGCAGAACTACTAACTGTGGTATGTAACCTATTGCTTAAATCAGCCTCTGGACCAGATGATTGGAGGGAAGCTAATGTACTGCCTATTTTTAAAAAAGGTTACAGAGGCAATCCTGGCAATTACAGACTCGTTAGCCTAACTTCAGTACCAGGCAAATTGGTTGAACCTATAGTAAAGAACAGAATTATCAGACACATAGAGGAACACGATATGTTGGGGGAAGAGTCAACATGAATTTTGTAAAGGGAAATTATGCCTCACCAATCTATTCGAATTTTTTGACGATGTCACCAAGCATGTGGACATAGACCTATCCATGTAAATTCTCGGTGTGACTATGTTTGTTGCTGGGGTGGAGGTTATGTTACTGGGTGAGGTGAGGAAGGCCAAGAAATTGTGCCCCAGTTTTCATAATCTTTCTATGGGGCTTATCCTATCTCTAGGGCCGTACCAAATTCATGTCCACGAAAAACGCGTCACGGACCGTGAAATCTAGTCTCCCCCATGCAACCTGGTCTTTTGTGTACTTTTACCCTATACTATAGAGATTTCATGGGGAAAACCAGCGTTTCTCAAACAGAAGGTCCTGACCCAAAAGAGGGTTGCAGGGGGTTGCAAGGTTATTATAGGGGGGTCATGGTATTGCCACCTTTACATCTGTGCTGCCTTCAGAGCTATGTGGCTCGAGAGCAGCGGCTGCTGGCCAGGTGCCCAGCTCTGAAGGTAGCACCCTGCCAGGAGCAGTGCAGAAGTAAGGGTGGCAATACCATCCTATGGCACCCTTACTTCGGTCTTGCTGCCTTCAGAGCTGGGCAGCTGGAGAGTGGCGGCTGCTGGCTGAGGGCCCAGCTCTGAAGGCAGCAGCACAGAAGTAAGGGTAGCAATACCATACCATGCCGGCCTTACTTCTGCACTGCTGTTGGCGGTGGTGTTCAGAACTGGGCTCCTGGCCAGCAGCTGCTGCTCTGCGGCCGCCCAGCTCTGAAGGCAACGCCACCAATAGCAGCGCAGAAGAAAGGTTGGCAATACTGAGACCCCCCCTACAATAATCTTACAACCCTCCCGCCAACACCCTTTTGGGTCAGGACCCCTACCACTGCAACACCATGAAATTTCAGATTTAAATATATGAAATTTATGATTTTAAAAAGTCCATTTTCAAAATGGACTGTGAATTTGGTAGTGCCCTACCTATCTCCTTTTGAAACCTCTGAGCAGACTCTGCTCGTTCGACCTCACAGCCTCTCTCTCACATACACTCACCCTGGTTCAGACTCCTACAAAACAGCCCAATTTGGAGTTCTTAAGGAGGACAAATAAGATCTCAGGCCCCAGCATTCATTTCCCTGCAGGGTGCAATGCAATGGTGCCACCTGGTGCATGGTCTCCAAGTCACAGTGAGCAACTGCACAGCTTGGAGTGGAGAGACATCTGCTCTGTCAGCCTCTGCTAGAGCTCATCTCCCTGGAACCTTTGGGCCAGTCTTGGGATGCCCAATACATCTGCAAATGGCTTCTCAGCAGTACTAAGAGTGCCCCCTGCCCCCAGCCTGCTCCAGCACCTGCTCACTTCCCTCCTGAGCCTAGAACTCAAGAGCCCCTGGATGACCCAATTCAGCAGCAGAACGATGAGCCTAAGGAATGGAGACCAGGAATAAGTGAAGGTTCCCAGCAATGGAGAGGTATGTTTGGTGAGGAGTGCAGGCTGGCTCAGTGAGAGGAAGCCCACTCTGCCACTGCATGCACTGCTCAATTCTGATGAAATTTTGTCTGTCTCCAGTGCTGAGCATGTGGCACCTTTCACTGTGTTTACTTTGAAGGCTGATTTAAAAAATAATAATTGTAGGAGTCTCTCTCTTTTTTACGTGTGGAGGTGAAGGGTGAGTTCTCGCAGGGTTCCCATTCCAAGTGCCTCTCTCCTCATTCCAGTTGCCAAGCTCTCTTCCTTCTCAGTGAGCCATACCCAAGGAATAAGGGGCTGGGACTCCAGTTCCTGGGAACCTGCCTCTCTGATGCACAGAGTCTAGTCTAAACCTGTTTCTTCCTGTCTCCTCTGACATTTCACAGGCAACTTGGGCAGAATCTCTCTTCAAATGGCTTCTCTTCCTCCTACTCTCAACAACCTGAATGGAAGAATGCTGCCCCACCTCACTGCTGGGCTTCTCCTTTGCCTTGGCCTCCTCGTCTTTCAGTGTGTCTGAGGTCTTCATTTCAGGAGTTTATTTTGCCTAGTCAGCCTGTCCTACTGCAGCTGCAAAAGAGCTGGAAACAGGCAAGTGACTTACACTAGGAAACACGTGGCAAACCTGACTGTACATGTCAGTCTTCTCCCTTTGTGCCTGTAACACTCCCTAGAGCACATGACCCAGGCACCAAGAATCAGCAGAGAAACAGACTCCACAGCTGGGAGAGTGGTGCACTGGTATCAGAGACTCCGACACGAACCATGAGAACAAACCAGCTCGTCAAATACACTTTGTTTGTCTCCTGTTACCTCTTCTGGGTGAGTCTGAGCGGAGCTGGGGCTTCCACGCCCAGGGTGGGGCTGACACTGGCTGGGCAGCAAGATCACTGCTTGCAGGGAAACCCACTTTCAAAGTCGTCCCAGTGAAGAGTCAGTCTGGCCAGTTGTGATACTAGGGTCCTGTGGTGAGAATGGCAGGGTGCAGGTCCCTTGTAAATTGTTAATCTGCCCTCTGGTATTCCTTCATCTGGGCTCCCCTTGGACAGGCTGCGAGTCCTGCTTCTCTTTTCTGGCTGGGCAAATGTCTCCTGCTCCCAGGATTAGATGCTGTTGGGGATTTTTCCTCTTGCAAAATGATGAGTTTGTCTCTGATTCTTCCTCCCTAGGTGGCCAGTGGGCTCATGGTTGCAGTTGGCATTTATGCCAAACTCTCTAAAGAAGCAAGTAAGTACCATTTCCTGTCCCTCCCTAAGTTACCAAGCTGGAGTTTAGATAAAGCTAACAAAGTGACTGCAGGGTAATTGTGCAGTCATTGCTCTCTTCCCAGTACAGCGTGGAGATGAGCTTTGTGGCCCATCTCTGACTGGCAGTTTTCAAATCACCCTCCGCCATCGTTCCTGTATGTCATTCCCACATGGTGGTGCAGGGTGTTGCCCAATCTTTTTGATGGATCTACAAAGGTGAGAAGGATTATTAATAACCATGTACATTTGTCATGCCCAAAGACTGCTGAGTGTTCAGCAATATTCAATAAACAAATTACAAATGGATCAAATAAGGTGGTGCAGCCTAATGAATGCCTGAGAACTCTGGAAAGTAAACTCATGAGGGAGCTCAGCTCCTTCCACCAATGCCATGAAGCTGAGGCTTCGTTGCCTTTCACAGTTTCAAGGCTGGGGAATAAACCTCCAAGCACAAGTATTTGCTGAGCACTAGCTATGTGCTTGGTGCTGTACAGACCATAGAGACAAACATGGCCTCTGCCCGGAAGGGTTTACAGTCCAAGGTGACAAATGTGTTCATCAATTAAACATGCGGACCCAGGCCACCTTGTAGTGCAGAACTTTATTTGGTGAGTGTTTTGTAATCCCGTAGCTCTGTGATGAGAAGGTGTGGCTAAAACTGAGTGCAGGGAGGAAATGTGTTTCAAGGGGAGGGTTGGGGCTTGCCCTGGAAGGCTGGTATGTGGAACTTGTCCAGCTCAGTGTTCTTCTGTGAGCTCTGTATCCATTCTTGATACTCCGAGGGGAAGAGGAAGGAGCAGGATTTGGCTTGCGCTAATTTCTTACTTTGCCTTATTTTTCAATTTCTGCCAGGTGCTGTGGATTCGCTCCTCGCTGATCCCTCGCTGCTCCTGCTTACGGTGGGGATCCTGATGTTTGGCATCACCTTTGTGGGGTGTACAGGAGCCTTGCGTGACCTGCCTGTGCTGCTGAAAATTGTAAGGAGAGGCTAGTGGGATGATTTCTTCTATCTGATAGGGATCCCTATGCCTTGGACTGCCCTTACTAGGCAACTTCCTGCCTAAAGAGAGTGCCTCAAAGAGTGGAGTGTGAACCTGCTCTACCTGCATTAGAAGATCAATTTTTGTCAGTCACTTAAGTGGGTGCTGAAGGGGGGCACTGGAAGTACTAGCATGTTACTGAGCTAGTGGGAAAATAGCTCACCAACTGCATGAAAAAGGAAAAAAATCAGTGAATTCCTGACCACACTAAAGGCCGCACTGCCATCGTGACTCATAACTTCTGCTCCCCACCTGTCTCTTTGGCTGCACATCCAAGCAAAAAGATTTGGTGGCTTGTGCCAGTTCTGTCACCTTTTAATGTGGCCTGTTTTTCACATTTGCACTATTTGTCCCAAGTCGAAGAGTTGTTTATAATATTTGCCCATCAGAATCCACAGTTGTTGCCCTTATGGGAATTTTGCAGAGAGTTTGCAAATGTAACATTCCTCCAGGTGTTGGTATGAGGTTATCTTGGGGATAATTTCATTGCGGAGTGTCTGGAGGCACAGGCATGCTACAGCAGTGCAATGCAAGAAAGTGTGTGTGATATGTTTGGAGACTGCATGTTTCTTGTAGCTAATGGAATCCAATGTGGCTGGAAGAGGTTTAGGGTGTGTTCTTTTCATTTGCAAATAACAAAAATTCCCCCTTGACAGGATTTAACATTTCCCAGTAATACAAAAGAAAAGGTTCCTTCTCAGGTGTCAGCTAATGTTTATCACTATAGCTGGGTAAATACTGCCCCCCTCCAAACAGTGTCTTGGAATATTGGCTTCAATTTTAAAATACACTTGCTCTGGTGTCCTTGTGTGCTTCTGAGCTGACCTTCTGAGCCCTCAAGTCACGCTCAGCAACATTTGGGTGAACAAATTTCAAAATGGCCTGTGTAGGAAGAGCACTCCATAAGAGTTATATTTATGCAACTGGAGAACAGAAACAACCCCATCTGCCTTATGTGACCACACTCAGACTGAATTTTGAATGTTGGGAATCAAATGCGCAGACTCAACATGATAAATCCACAGAGTAAAAAAAAAATTCACAACTTGTCAAATAAACCTGAGGAAATTGCTGACTGCAGCAAAGCCGCAAAAACTCACCAAAGAAATTGTTTGCTAACATAGTAAAGCAGAGAAGAATTCATTTCCCTGTGCTGGTTCCTCTCCCCAAAGGGAGACTTAACCATGCTAATGAAAAGATGGCATTTAAACTAGACAGGACAAAACACTGGAGAATAGACTGTAGGGAACAACAACCAGCCCCAGGGATGGGCTAACAACACTTGGCACAAACCTAACCTAACACTTTGCAACTTCAAAGCACAGCCAGGAGGTGAGTGTTATTAGCTGACCTCATATGTCCATGACAGGGGCACTCTTAAAGACAAGTGGTCGCCATGTTAGTCCGTATCAGCAAAAACAACAAGGAGTCCTTGTGGCACCT
This sequence comes from Platysternon megacephalum, assembly GCA_003942145.1. Lineage (NCBI taxonomy): Eukaryota > Metazoa > Chordata > Testudines > Platysternidae > Platysternon > Platysternon megacephalum. The sequence continues at coordinate 396,059 of QXTE01000096.1, forward strand.
TAGAGACTAAGGCCTGGTCTACAGTGGGGGAGGGATCGATCTAAGTTACGTAACTTCAGCTACGTGAATAACGTAGCTGAAGTCGACGTACTTAGATCGACTCACCGTGGTGTCTTCACTGCGGTGAGTCGACTGCTGCTGCTCCCCCGACGACTCCGCCTGCGCCTCTCGCGGCACTGGAGTACAGGAGTCGACGGGAGAGCGCTCGGGGATCGATTTATCGCGTCTAGACTAGACGTGATAAATCGACCCCTGCTGGATCGATCGCTGGCGGGTAGTGTAGCCATACCCTAAGGCTCCTTCCAAGCAGCTAACATGGATTTATGGCTCATTACAACCATCTATAATGCACTAACTTTTTGTCCTATGATAACAGAGGTGTTAACTGCCCACTTCACCTTGAATGACCTCTTACAACATGTAATTCCTTATGCTAAACAACCTGTTCCACCTTGTATTTAGCTGGGACACTCTGAGTACATTTCCCAGTCATGAAGAAGAGCTCTGTGTAAGCTCGAAAACTCGTCTCTTTCACCAGTAGAAGTTGGTCCAATAAAAGATATTACCTCCCCCACCTTGTTTACCAACACAGCTACAACATTACAAAAAGAAGCTAATAGGGCAGTCACAATGGCAGCAAGGTCAGAGTATGTCTCCCAGCCTAGGCTGACAGATTTGGGCCAGCAGAGCTTGCAATTTCAAAGTGCTGTCTCTAACGCTATCTTTAAAACACTAGTGCAAGGCCCATTAGCCCTAATCTGGGCTGGGAGGCTTGCTCCAAAATGCTGACCTGACTGTGGAGTCAGTGCCTGTTCCATTAGCACAGGCAATCTCAGCTCCATCAGCAGTGCTATAGCAGAGGTAGTGGGGCATTTTTGTCTGAAACATTCTAATCATTTTCTTCTAGCCTCACCTGCAAATGAGGCATGGAGACTTGTGGGAAAATCAGCCAGGGGGAAATTCTGTTCTAGCCCATGCTGTATTCCTCAGCTGGGATTTGTAGGCAGGGGACTTGACTCTCTCCAGTACATTCGGGTAGTGATATTTACCAGCAGTACTACCATTTAGCTATGCTGGGGAGCCCTATCTTGTAATAATACTGGTATCCAGGTGGTTGCCTGGAAGTTCTCACATTCAGCCCTCCTGCTGCAAGGAGGGCTGGGACCTGGAAAAATGGCAGCGTAGTGCTGGCAGGAGACAGCCTTTTATGCATAATCAGGCCTGGTCTCTCCAAGGGGCTGGTAATTTAAACAGTTCTCCTGCTCAGCCAGGTCTTAGGCTTGTCCCCTGTGTTCTCTGCAGTGTTTCAGCTACTGTGTCCTCTTGTAGAACCTGGAACTAGATTTTCCAAGCCTTCCTGCACAGGGCGCATCTCTGGAGTTTCCAGGGATTGTCTTGTGTGTAACAGGTCCTAAGCAGGCCCCAGTGCCTTGGGGGCCCCCAAGATACGGTATTACTGAAGGGGAAATGCTGGTTCATTGCACCTGACATCTGATTTCCTCTGGACTGTTGGAGGTGGAGGATGATCTCATTGGAGCTCTGGGCATGAGTATTAACACACATACACAGCAGGGTGAATGTACATGACACATCATAGACACGGCTCCAGCCCCACAGAGCTCTTGCTCTAAGGGCTTTTGCATCGATGCTGGCAGGGGGGAACTGGTTGCTCTACAGGTTGTTCTGATGATCTCACCCCTTCATTTTTCAGTTTGCCTGGATTTTACTGATCATTCTCATTCTCCAGATCGTGGCTGCTGTCCTGGGATTTCTCTTCTCCGGCATGGTAACTGCAAAGCCAACTCCAAAGCTGTCTGACACTTTGCTGAATTAGACAGTTGCATTTGGCAACATAATTGCATGAGCACAGATCTAGAAGTCAGTAACACCCTATGTAGCCTTGGGCAAGTCTCTGCTCCTCCCTGCCTCAGTTTCCCCTCTGGAAGATGGGAACATTAATACTTCCTCTACCTACCTGACTGTGCAGTTGTCAAGATTAATCAGGTAACATCTAAATGCATAGTGTAGTGTGCTATATATATGCAGAGTATTTATACTCTGGCTGCCAACAGGGATGCAGGTCAACCTTCTCCATCTGCACTTTTTGGGAGGCGAATGGGGAAAAAGGCAGCCGCTCGAGTTTAACTTGCATTTGTCCCTGTGACATGCTCAGATTAGGGGTGCCTCGGAGAGGCCAGATGCCAGAGACAAGACTTGGGCCCAAAGTGCAGGAAATGGAAGACAAGGGTTGCTTCTGAAAGTCAATGAATCTGCCTGGTAGATGCTGACAACTGCACTGTCTGTGTGTGTTGCAGGTGTTGGAGAAAGCAGCATTTCTGATGGGAAAAGCTATCTCCGGTTATAGGGATGACCTAGATTTACAGAACCTTATTGATTATATACAAAAAAAGGTAATTTAAAAACACCTCTCAGATTTGTATCATGCTTTGCTGTTTAATTATTTCAGTGAAGGCAAATGGCCAAACATACCCTGTCTCAGATCCTCAGTCAGTGCTATAGACCCTCACATACACATGGAGCCTAAAGCCAGGTCCCTGATAGCCAGCGTCCCATTGTCTTGCCAGGCCCTGTGCTCAAGTCAGTGTTTTCTCCACTCCTCAAACCACAGAAAGGAGAATGGTCTCCACTTATTTTTTTGTGTCCACGGCAGCAGCTGTGACTTTCACCAGAGCAGCTGGGAACAGAGTGAAATTCACCATGGGCCAATTTAGGGAAACCCCATTTTTGCTCCCTGTTTGCACCACAAGACACAGTTGCTTCTCCCTCCCAAATTGGATTCCTAAAGTCCCCTGAAAGTCTCAGGGTCTACCTGTGAATACCCATGAGAGAGATAAGAGAGAGATGGTTGAGTCAACCGTGTCTCAGAGGTGGGGGCCTGTCTCCTGTTCCAGCCGCTGCTCAGACACTGGTAATCTGAGGAGGCTGTGGGGGAGTTTGACTAGATTCCAAAGATTACAGTTCTCCCTTACTGGATTGTAGGGGGTCTTCTGGGCAGTTTATTCCTACCCATGGGTAACTTATCTCACAGCTATTCTCAGAACTCCTGTCTGTACAGTCCCGTGCACACCTGTGCCCTGTGTAAACAAGCAGCTACCCCAGGGTCCTCCTTTCTGTTTCACTCTCTCAGTTTGAGTGCTGTGGGGTGCATTCCTACAAGGACTGGTCCCAGAATATTTACTTTGAGTGCCAAGACTCCAACCCAAGCCTGGAACGCTGTGCTGTGCCTTTCTCCTGCTGCATCCAAAAAGATCAAGAGGCAGCCATTACTGTAAGTCAAATCTGGCCACATTTTTGTGGTTAAAATTTTTTTCTTTAGGTTTTTATTTAAAAAAAATCTCCACTGCAGCATGTGGTTGGGAGCTAAGGACACACATTAAAATAAAGCCAAAGAGATCAAGTAGGAAAGTATCAGAGGTACTTTGCATTATATAACATTTCATGTCAGGATCTCAATGCAGTTTGCAAGGTCAGGTCAGTATCATTATCCCCACTGGGTTAGGGAAACTGAGGCACAGAAAGGCGATGTGACTTTACTTAGAATATACAGTGAGTCTGTGGAAGAGATGCAAACAGAACCCACATCTCCCAATTCCAAATCCCTTGTTCTAACCACTTAACATGCTGTCTGTCTGTAACATAGCTGGCTAGACCACCAAGAACAAAGCAGTGTTCTGTTCTGGTTGTTTGATTGGGCCCATCACTATGTATCAGAATCATAGGACTGGAAGGGACCTCGAGAGGTCATCTAGTCCAGTCCCCTGCACTCATGGCAGGACTAAGTATTAGCCCAGGGGTGGCTCCGGAGCCACATGCGGCTCTTCAGAAGTTAATATGCAGCTCCTTGTATAGGCACCGACTCCAGGGCTGGAGCTACAGGTGCCAACTTTCCAATGTGCCAGGGGATGCTCACTGCTCAACCCCTAGCTCTGCCGCAGGCCCTGCCCCCACTGATTGGGAGGAAGGGGGAGCTGATCGGTGGGGCTGCCGGTGGGCGGGAAGGGCGGGGCGGGGGGGAGCTGCTGATGTATTACGGTGGCTCTTTGGCAATGTACATTGGTAAATTCTGGCTCCATCTCAGGCTCAGGTTGGCCACCCCTGAGCTAGACCATCCCTGATAGGTATTTGTATCAGGACACCTGTCCCCTCCCTCTCCTCTCAGGGTCAGGCATGCAGTGACTACTTCAGGGGGGAAAGAGCAGATCCTGTTCCTCACTCACTAAACTCTTGCTGACTCTTCTCTCCCTTCAGAGTGTTCTCAACAGCATGTGTGGCTATGGGACCCAGAACCTGAGATCATGGAAAGCAGAGAGTCTGATATACATTGAGGGCTGCTTGGAAAAGATTGTTGGCTGGGGGCAGAGAAACCTGCTGCTTGTTGCAGGGCTAGCAATAGGACTGTTTTTCTTGGAGGTAACTGAGGCTGTAACAGCGTTAAGACTATGTCTGTATTAGAAAAGTGCATCAGTTTAACTATAATCCATTAAAAACTAATCGAGTTAAACCAGTGCAAACTCTCAAGAGCAATGCACTTAAACTGATTTAAGCTAAATTAACATAAGCAAAGGTTAAGTTGGTAACTTACTAATGCAAGCTAAACTAATATCAAGCGTGTTGATGCAAACTACCTCCATGTATAGAAATGCATCTATATTAGGAGTTTGCATTGATTTAATTAAATTGATTTTAAAATAAATGTGGTTAAACCAGTGCATTTTTCTAGTATAAACAAAGCCAAGAATCTGCTTGGCTAGCTCTATGAATGATAACCACTCCCCTCCATACAAAGTTTTCAAACTTGGGTGGCTAACGTTAACAGAAGAGTCTGCAGAAGAGAAGAATGAGGGGGGATTTGATAGCTGCTTTCAACTACCTGAAAGGGGGTTCCAAAGAGGATGGATCTAGACTGTTCTCGGTGGTCCCAGATGCCAGAACAAGGAGTAACGGTCTCAAGTTGCAGTCGGGGAGGTTTAGGTTGGATATTAGGAAAAACTTTTTCAATAGGAGGGTGGTGAAGCACTGGAATGGGTTACCTAGGGAGGTGGTGGAATCTCCTTCCTTAGAGGTTGTTAAGGTCAGGCTTCACAAAGCCGTGGCTGGGATGGTTTAGTTGGGGATTGGTCCTGCTTTGAGCAGGGGGATGGACTAGATGACCTCCTGAGGTCCCTTCCAACCCTGATATTCTATGATTCTAACACCTAAATCCATAGTTAGATATACAGTACTAATAATATAGTGACATATGAACAATAATGCTTAGGCACCTAAACAAGTAGCCTGAGTTTCACAGGTGCTGAACTCCTGCAGCAACCATGAAAGTCAGTGGGGGACACAGTCCTTGGCATCAGAACCTTGGGTTTTGTCTAAAGGGTAAATTAAAGGATTTTGTGGTCCCTTCCCTGCATTTCCCCTGCTCTCAGCCCTCAGGGATGTTGCTTTCAGGTGTCAGTGAATCCAGCACTAGTGACTTCCTTTTCCCTTCCAGATTCTCGTGTTTTCCATGGCCGTGATGCTCATTTACCAGATTGACTTTATCATACAGAAACGGAAAAGCACAAGGAGGAGAGGCCCCGAGAAATAAGTCTGTTGCTCCCATCAAGAGCCCAGCATGGTCTCTATTGCCGCTGGTGCGGGCTGTGTAGAAGGAACAAACTGAGATCTCAGTTGAAACACTGTGAATACCCCAGAGGGTGCAGTGAATGAACAGATACTGGAAAACATTTTCTGTGCATATGAGGCACAGGCAACTGCTGCTTGGAAAGGACCCTTGCTGCCTGGTGGGATCATCTGATGGGTCTCTCACTCTCTCCTCCCGCACTGTTTTATTACCATGGACATTTGCACAAAACCAGATCTTTCTTTTCTGAGATTCCTGATGCTTATTCTCCATCTGTGGTCAGAGTCCTCTGGTTGCTTTAGCGATCACTTTGGAGGACAGGATTACAATTGAAAAGAAACTTGACAAATTGGAGAATTGGTCAGAAATCAACAAGGTGAAATTCAGTAAAGACAAGTGCAAAGTACTACACTTAGGAAGAAAAAAGTCAAATGCATAATTACAAAATGGGGAATAACTGGTTAGGTGTTAGTGCTGCTGAAAAGGATCTGGAAGTTATAGCAAATCACATGAGCCAACAATGTGATGCAGTTGCAAAAAATGCTAATATCATTTTGGGGTATTGTAACAGAGTTCCCAGGGGCAAGGTGGATAGCCCACCCAGTTTCCAGCCTTGCCTCACTGCAGGAAGGCCTTTCAGTCCAGTTCCTAACCCTTGTATGGGGCTTAGCTTTATCTCAGGGTTTTCAATGTCCTTGCCCTCTCCTTACTAGAGGGGGAGTGGGGTGGAAATGAGCCTTACACTCCTCCTGCAGCAAGGGCAGTTGGTAGGGGAGCCCGGTCCCTCCCACTCTACCAGGCTCTTACCCAGGGTCCTATGAGTGCCAACAGTGTCCAGCACCCTGGAATGACCTCCACTTTGCCCCTGGGCCATTTCCTACCATCCATCTCTCCACATGCCTCCAAGTCCTATACAAGATAATAAAAGAAAATGAAAAGACAACTAAACCTTCAGCCCAAACTAGGCTCAGCAGGTAGCCCTATTCCTCACAGGGGGGCTGCTTTGGCACCCTTGTTCAGGAGCCCACAGGGTAGGTCTGTCTTCCTCCCCAGCCTCCCTCTTCTGAGCTAAGTTGCTCTCTTTTAAGTTTTAAGGTGCCTCTCCAGTTGGAGCATGCTCTGCAGGTCTGGAGTGGTGGTGCTTCCTTTAACCCCTTCAGGCCCAGTGTGAGCTTTGTACACGCCATCACAGGTACATTAACAGGAGTGTTGTTTGTAAGACACTGGAGGTAATTGTCCCATTCTATTCAGCACTGGTGGGGCCTCAGCTGGAGTACTGTGTCCAATTCTGGGTGCCACACTTTAGGAAAGATGTGGATAAATTGGAGAAAGTCCAGAGGAGAGCAACAAAAATGATAAAAGGTTTAGTAAATCTGACTTATGAGGAAAAGTTAAAAAAACTGGGTATGTTTAGTCTTGAGAAAGATGGTGGAGGGGGATCTGATGACAGTCTTCTAATGTGTTAAGGGCTGTTATAAAGAGGATGGTGATCAACTGTTCTCCATGTCCACTGAAGGTAGGACAAGAAGAAATGGGCTTAATCTGCAGCTAGGGAGATATTAGGGAAAACTTTCTAACTATAAAGATAGTTAAGCTCTGGAGCAGGCTTCCAAGGGAAGTTGTGGAATCCCCGTCATTGGAGGTTTTTAAGAACAGGTTGGACAAACGCCCATCAGGGATGGGCTAGCTTTACTTGGTCCTCCCTCTGTTCAAGGGGCTGGACTAGAAGACCTATCAAGGTCCTTTTCAGGCCTACATTTCTATGATTGTGATAGCACACTCAGGGGGCTTTGATCACAGTGGGGCGACCAGCAATTGCTGCAGGGAAATTGTGAATCTGTTTACAAGTACCAGTCCCTTGTAATAACTAATGGGGAATGTGCCAAAGGGACAGAATTGTTTCATAATAAAGATTTCTCCCATTTTCCATGAGGTGCCAGTTCTTCGGAGTTTTAAAGCCACAAAGTCCCTGTCATTGGAGGCTACTGGCTAGTGCAGTCCCTGGGGGATTTGTATCACAGGCTCTGTGTTCAGCTATACTGGCATGTACTGTAACTATACAAGTATCAGAGGGGGAGCCGTGTTAGTCTGGATCTGTAAAAAGCAACAAAGAGTCCTGTGGCACCTTAGAGACTAACAGACGTATTGGAGCATAAGCTTTCGTGGGTGAATACCCACTTCGTCAGGCGCATGCGTCTGTTAGTCTATAAGGTGCCACAGGACTCTTTGTTGCTTGTAACTATACAAGTTATTGCCAGGAATGGTTTCTTGAAGAGCTGAACCTTCAGGATTGTTTTTTTGTTTTTTTTGTCATGGTGCTAAAGGGTCCAATCATGTTAAGAGCATCCAGCTCCCATTCACTCACTGAGCACGCCTCACCTTTTATGATCACAAACCCAAACTTTTTTGGAGGGGAGGGCGATGGAACCAAACACCTTTTGCATCTGAAAACTACCAGTTTCCTTCAGCAGCAATTACAACTTTCCAGGCTCAAGAAAATTTGGGAGCCTCTAGTGGGTGATGCTGCCACAGACTGAGAACTTCTAGTTGGCAGTTGTTGGAAATACGACACATTTGCTTGGAGTGAAGGAGTCTGTTTGCTGCTAACTCCAGCTGGTGAGAGTTTATCGGCAGGGCATTTTCCTCCTCACTGTACCCCACGTACTGTTGAAATGTGCAATTGGGAGTGACCCTGTGCAAGGCCAGTTCTCTCACAGTCTGACAAGTATGTGAACAAGCAGATTGCATTCTGTACAGTATAATCCATTTTGTGCCACTGGAGTCAAGCTGTCATATCACTTTCCAAAATAAAATCATTATGTTCTTTCCTGGTCATTGTCCACACTGCATGGTCAGTTAGTTCTTGTATAATATTAAAATTTTCTTGTCAGCTTCCCCTGTAAACTCCCTGTAGTTTACTTGGAGACACATCACAGACTTCAGAGGTCACTGTACAGGTGTAAATATTGACTGGGAATATTTTTAATGGAGGCATTTTAGTAGGTCACCCTTTTACACATTGACAAAAGACTAGTGCAGACAGGGCTTGGGTGTATTCCCCCGTGTCAAAACCTGCTCTGAGCAGGTGGAAAGAATGCCAGTGCCCTGTCCGGATTCATGCTAATACTGTTGCTAGCAATGGTACCGCTGCCCACTTCTGGAATATGGCTACAAGAATTTCTAGCATAAACAAGGCCACTGAGCGAAAGGGCCTCAAGTGTACATCCCTGACTAAGAGCACACTAGAGTCTGGCACTTTTAGAGCACCCCGGGGATTCACCCAAGTGACAAACACTGGTTGCTATAGAGATGGATGCCCTCCTGGGATGCAGCCAAGCCCCTGTGTTGCAAGGAGACAGAGTTTCACAGCTATCAGCGCAGACTCAGAGCTCTAGGTTTTCCTAATTTTTCCATTTGAACAGCTGAGGATTTTACTGGGTCCTGTTTAAATGTGAAGGAACAAAGCCCCACAATGGTCTGTTCTCTGGGGTGATGTGGGAAGTCTTGAGGGGGCAGTTTCCAAGTGTGCTGAATCGCTCACTAGTGCCACAGGCTGGGTCTCATTCCTGCCACTTGTTTGAATATATTCTTCTGTAAAGCAGTGTCCTCCAAGGGAGAAGTCAGCGAGTGAAGACACCAGCATGAGTCTCAGCTGCCTCAGCCCGGACACATGCCGGGACCTTCTCCAGGGTAAGATGGTCCCTTTGCCCTTCCAGCCGTCTAGTCTGGTCCGAATCTTCATCAGCTCAGCTTCCTCAGGTAAATAAGCTGCGAAGTGCTGAAGATGCCAAATGCTTTTGGCAGGTCTGGATGCAGATCTCGTCCCTTACACCAGAAGGGATGAGGGTAGTGGGTTGCACTGCGCTGCAACATGGCCAGGCTGCTTGACTCAGCAGAGAATCATGTCCTCCATGGGAGTTGCAGCTCCACATTAAAAGGTGAAGGTGGCTGCAGTTTGCTGCATTTTATTCAAAGTTAGGTGCGTGCTGTACTTGCCACCACCATCCCCTCTGCATGTAGATTGTGTCTGAGAGAGCAGGATTCTGGCACTAATGGCATTGCCAGTGCAGACAGGGTCAACATGCAGCACACTTTACTGTGCAAGGGGCCAAGGAGAAGAGATGCTGGCTGGTGCACAAGACTGACTTTCAAGTGGCTTTAGTGAGGCTGGGTGCAATGGGTCCCCTGAATTTGGTTCTTTACTTCCATTGTGGTGTGGAGAAAAATACATGGAACAGCATGTGTGTGTATGTGCTTGTGTGTGAGAGCATGGGTGGGAGTGTGCATGCTTGAGCATGTGAAGAGTGGACTATGCATGAATGTGTGTGTATGTGAGGGGGAAGGGCTGTGCATGTGCAGGGTATTGTGTGGTGTAAGGGGTACATATGTAGCTGTGAGTGTTCTTATCTTTCTCCTATTTGCTCTTTGGTTTTCTTTGTCACAGCTCTGGTAGAGCTCTCTCAGTTGGACCTCATCAGGCTGCTGTGTTTGGATCCCAAGATGCTACCCCTGTGTGCTCTTAAGCTTCCCTTGGTCAAAGTAGGCTGCAGCACTGTCTCTTTATTTGGCTGCTATGGTACACGTCCTGGGCACAGGCTTTCGTCTGTTACCCCTTCACAAAAATGGGACTTGATGGCCCAGCTGTCCTAGGCCCCCAGGACCAGAGCTCACTTCCCAAACTCTCCAGTAGCTTAAGCACAACCCAGCCCCCTGCAGAGAAGTTGGAGAAAATTGGTTTAACATAGGCCATGGCATTGTCCTAGTGCTCCCCTTTGAATGGGAGCCATCAAGGTTTAACAACCCTACGTTGTCCCTGGTTTGGGAGATACGCAGCACAGCCCCTGACAGCAGGTGGCTGACTCCACATACACCTATTGTTTGGGCTCTACCAAATACATGGTCATGAAAAATACATCACGGACTGTGGAATCTGGTCTCCCACCATGAAATCTGGTCTTTTGTGTGCTTTTACCCTATACTAAGATTTTACGGGCAAGACCAGCGTTTCTCAAATTGGCGGGTTCTGACCCAAAAGGGAGTTGCAGGGGGAGTCTCAAGGCTATTTTAGGGGGGGCTGCAGTATTGCCACCCTTACTTCTGTGCTGCCTTCAGAGCTGGGTGGCCGGAGAGCAGTGGCTGGTTGCAGGAGAGTGGCAGTTGGTGGCTGGGTGCCCAGCTCTGAAGGCAGCGCCTCGCCAGCAGCAGCGCAGAAGTAGGGATGGCAATACCATACCATGCCATCATTACTTCTGCACTGCTGCTGGGCTGCCTTCAGAGCTGGGCTCCTGGCCAGCAGCCACCGCTCTCAAGCTGCCCAGCTCTGAAGGCAGCGCTGCCACCAGCGGCGGCACAGAAGTAAGGGCAGCAGTACCACAACCCCCCTACAATAACCTTGCGGCACCCCCCCCACACACACTGCTTTTTGGGTCAGGACCCCTACAATTACAACACCCTGAAATTTCAGTTTTAAATAGCTGAAATAATGAAATTTACAATTTTAAAAATCCTATGACTGTGAAATTGACCAAAATGAACCATTAATTTGGTAGGGTCCTACATATTGTATGCAGTGTCACTGTAGCCATGTCGGTCCAATAAAAGATGTAACCTCACCTACTTTGTCCACATACACTGAGTAATTCAATGACACAGTAATTTAATTAAATCAACCAGTATTCATAAGTTGCACATAGACAGATTCCCCAAATCATCACATTTATTTTATTTTATTTTAACTTTCTCTGTTAACTGTTTGGGTTCATTCAGAGGATATGACACCGTTACAAGGTGCTGCACTGACAGTCCTGGAGAGCCCTCTTTTCACAGCAGGCACAGTAGGGGAAGCAGCCACAGAAGCTTCACAAATGCGTCTCTGTCCCATGTGGAGGGACCCCTCTAGGAGTTAAAGTGTGTCCTTTGCTGTGGCTTTTCTACTGAGACAGCCAACAGAGGGGCTGATTAGTCCCATATCTGAGAGGGTTTGACCACCATGAAATTCATCCGGGGGTTGGAAATACATTGTCCTGGATCAGTACTAGATCAAGGCTGCTGTGTGGTACTCAACAGCTCTAAGCTACCTCAAAATCCACTGTTGCTCAGCTTGCATTTAAAAAAAACCCATAAAACAAACAAAAAGCACATTATGTTTCTAGACCTTATGAAGAAAATGTTTAAAATATGACTTCACGTAACCAATGCAGTAATGTGTGCCTGAATCCGCACACAGCAGGAAACAATAGTGCTGACTGTCAGACAGTACTGTGATGAGGAGAGTATGAAACCTAGCTAGATTAGACAAGTATTCATCTGAATAGAGTTTTTAAATCTGAAACCTAAAGGTGATGAGTAGGTTGGTTGACAACTAGATAGAAGATTCCTAACTTTTGTTGTGGTGCTGCACAAATCTTTCACCTGATGATTACCTATTCTGTTCATTCCCTCTGAAGCACCTGGCATGGGCCACTGTCAGAAGACAGGACACTGGGCTAGATGGACCTTTGGTCTGACCCAGTCTGGCCGTTCTTATGTTCTTCCTTGCAGACATGGCTACAGAGAGAGACACCCTGCTTAAGGCAGCATACCCTGAGGTCCAGGCCTTCTGTCAGAAGCACAGTTTAATGTTTGAGGTAAACCATTTCCTGTAGTTCAGATTATTGCTGATGCTTTCTGACCTGGCTGCAGGCCATCAAAGTGTGTGAGATGCAGGAAAAAAAGTGATCCATGCCCCACAAATGCTCCCTGACTTCTCAGCCTCCCTAAAGGCTTAGGAGCTTTCAGGAAGGGCTGTGTTGGCCTCCTAGTTCTCACATTACTCCCAGGCTCAATTGGAGAAGTTATTCTATACTTTCTCTACACTGATAAACAACTGTTCTGTGTTCCACCCCAGAGGTGGATGCACTTCAGGAGTATCTGAAATTATCCCAGTCTGTACCATCTGTGCAGAACTTTTGGCATAAAAGAGGTTGTTGTAAGGCTGGGGATCATTATTATTATTATACCCTATAATGCAGTACCATACAAATATTGTAACAAACATCCTTCAGATTAACAAGTTTCTTTGACTTGAACAAAACTGTATGAGTCACATGTCAGGCTGCCTATGGTTCAAATTCCCAAATTTGTGCCTCCTTCCAGATATCCCTGGCAAGAAATTACATGCCTCTCTGCCTCTCCCAAGTTTCTAGTCACTAAGTCACATGGGCCTTGTTGATTTCAGCTTTATCTTTGAAATTAAAGTGATGGGGCAGCTTTGTCTCTCCATATCACTGCCATTTCAAGATGCTGTGAATTATTCTTCAAGCATCCCTGTGCTTTTTTGCTGTTCTGCAGGTAATTGACCTGAGATGGGGTGTTTGTGATGTTATAGACACTGATCACATGAGCACACAACTCTGTCTGGAGGAGATTGAATCCTGTCAAAAACTGTCAGTGGGTCCCACTTTTATCGTAAGTACAAAGAGTGCATGCTCAGACCCCACTACCAAGGAAGACATATGGGGCTGGCCTCACACATCCATAACTTGCTGAGCTCCTGTGGAGATGCAGGAGTATTTTAGCAACACAGAAAGATGATCAGGGTGCATGTCATTACTTGGGGGGAAAAGTGTTCAGAAGTATTTCATCAGGGAGCAGAAGAGGGAAGTTTCAGCAACTAGGTGGGGTTTGGCCCCCAAAAGTACACACACGGCACATGTCCAGGCCAGCTCTGAACACATGGGCTGTTAAGGAAACGGGGCTACAGCACTGGAGACAATGGGCTGTGGGGAAGAGGACTGTGCGTACTGAAGAAGCAGCCAGAGTTAGGAGTCAAACAGACAGAATAAGAGATGAGTGGGCAGTGCCATCTATCACTCCAAGAGCTCTACCCCCTGTCCAGCACCTCAGGGCCTGGGTGACTTTCATTGGCAAACTAAACAGTTCAGAAAAAATCTTCTCGGGAAAGAATGTGGCAAAGAACCAGAAATATACCCCCATGGCAAGGAGTGCTTTGTCCCACACAGGGGGAGGGAACTGGGGACCCTCTAACACCTCCTTCCAGGAGCTGAAGGCTGCATGTTATGGCAACCTCTTTCCTGACCTGCTTGCTGCCCTTCCTTCAGGTGACCTAGCACTGTGGTGACAGGCATGGTATTAAAGATCTGATCAGAACACAATACTCAGAGCTGTCAGGGCCTGTTCTCTCCAAAGGAGGTGAGCTGGGGCTACAGTATCAGCCACCTGTTCTGGTGCCACACCCACCTTGTTGTTTGGGGTTGGTTAGATTTTAGAAAGAGAGAAGAAAAGGTGCTGCTGACAGGACAGAACAAACAGGGAGAGGGCCCTGCCCTAGCAAGAGCCCCGTCCTGGTAAGGGCCTGGCCCCAGGGAGGCCCTGCTGTGGCCAGAGCTGCGTGCAAGTAAATAAGTCATTAGGTAGTTGTGTGAAATACATCTGATTTCCCCAAGAGTCTTCTGCATTCAAAGCCTGCCAGGTCTCAGAGAGAGAGTCAATTAGAACCTCAGCACCGGGTTACTGTGTGTGCCCCAGAGGAGCATGCTCTGTGCTTTGCTCTGACTGTTCAGATGCTCCCAATAGCTGCTCCATGTTGTATTCCACAAGTGCCTCTAGTGGTAGTCAGGTAATTTCATAACCAAGCAGCCATGCCCAGACTGCCTCCCACTATGGGTCTGGCTCCCCAGGCCTCAGCCCAGGGCCTCAGATACAGCCAAGCTCCCAGGACCTCAGGCCCAGTCCAGCTGTCAGGGCCACAGCCACAACCCAGTTTCCCATCCGAGGCCTTGTCCAGCTCGCAGGCACAAGCCCAGTGCAGCTCTCGGGGCCCCAGGTCTTCATTTCTACTTATTCAGGAGAAATGGGTTTCCCCCATTTGCCTGCAGATGATGATGCTGGTGAGTATTACAAGCTATTTCTGGTCCCTCTGCTACAGGGGCTGCTTGGGGATCGCTATGGACACCGGCCCCTCCCCCGACTTATCGAAGCGAAGGAGTTTGAGGCCCTGATTGCACAGCTGACAGGGGACCCCACCGCCACACATCTCCTGACATTTTGGTACTGGAAGGATGAGAATGCCATTCCTTCTGTGTATGTCCTGCAGCCAATTACTGACCACCTGCCCCACTGCCACCCCGCTGCCAACCAGGCTCAGCACCAGGGAGATGTAGAGGTCTGGAGGAGCGTGGAGAGAGACTTGGCCTCAGCACTGCGCCAGGCAGCCCGGGAAGCAGAGAAGCACGGACTCATCAGCCAGGAACAGAGGCATCGCTATGACAAATCAGGTGTGCCCCAACATGAGACAATGGCCATAGCCAAGCAGGGCTCTCCCCCTACACCCTGGTTTTGTCTTCTTTGTGGCAATCAGGAGAAGATGGGCCTTTAACTCCATTTTGAGTCACCCCCAGGCTGTGTGGGGGCGGGTAGCAGTGTGTTGGCTCACTAGCTGCGCCTGAGGTGCAGAGTGGGTAGGTGGGAGTGTGCTGGGCTGATTTAGGCTGTGGCTTTTCTCCTCTGCTCTTTGTTGGACCTAAATGTTCTTCACATCTCCCCCCTACTTTTGTAGAGACAGAGTGGGAGATTGAACAAGGCCTCCTCAACACCCAAGAGATCGACTTGGCTGCTTCCATATTCCTCAGAGAGGTTGAGGGCCTTGACAAACACCTGCTGGAAGGGACAAGCATGCAACTGGTGGATACAGAGGAAGATGGCAGCCTGGACAATGAAGCCCAACAGCTGCTCTGGAGCCTCAAGGAAAAAATTGCAAACTATTACCCCCAGCATCTCAAAGTGCATAAAGTCCCATGGAATGCACACCCTGGGAACCTGCGACACAAGGGGCATACCAAGTACCTGAAGGAGCTGTGTGAACAGTTCATCACTGCTACAAATCACCAGGTCCTGAGAAGCCTCCGATACCGAGGGAAGAGCAGTGAGGAGCCAGAGGGGCTTTTGCAGGAGCTGAGCCACCACATGATGCTGTGCCTGGAGAGCTGCAGAGTGTTCTGTGGGAGGCAGGACTTACTGGATAACATTCTCCAAAGCATCAGACAGAATGATGACCATGTCCACACACCCCTCATTCTCTATGGGCCTCCAGGCTGTGGAAAGACAGCCCTGATGTGCAAATTGTCTGAGCAGGTGCGAACTCTCCTGGGGCAGGAGACTGTGGTGGTAATTCGCCAGCTGGGGACATCCCAGGTCAGCTCTGCAATCCACAGTCTGCTGAGAGATATTTGTTCCCAGGTGTGTTTAGCATTTGGTTTGCCACCTCTTCCTGTACAGATAACACAGGCTTGCAGTGATTTAATCCTGTTCTTCCATAACCTCCTCCTCACTGTCTCTCACCTTGGTGTACAGTCACTGGTGCTGTTCTTTGACTCTGTGGACCAGCTAATCCCTGCTAATGGTGCCCCCAGACTCTACTGGCTGCCTAAAGACTGCCTCCCAAAGGTTCACATTGTTGTCTCCACTTCCACAGCAGAGCATGGGATTCTGGAAACTCTCCAAGAGGCCATGCCTGAGCCCGAGGCCTACTTTGAAGTGGGTCCATTATCCAGAGAGGAAGGTGGGAAGATGTTGGAGGTGCTGTTGGCATCAGTGAGACGGAAGCTGAGCCCAGCTCAGCAGACTGTTCTCCAGCACAGTTTCCCTGAGGGTGGGCACCCCCTGCTATTCAAGCTGGCCTTCAATGAGGCCAGGAGATGGGCATCCTACACTCTGCCTTCAGCACTGATGATTGTTACCACAGCCCAAGAGGCCATGCACCATCTGTGTGTGAGACTGGAAAAGCTGCATGGCACGGTCCTGGTGGCACACATGCTGGGGTACATTGCCTCCTCACGGTAAGTGCTGCCATATCCCCTTTTGGAGCATCCTGCACCATCTAACTGCTCCTTTTGTCTGGGTGAATCTCAATGGCTAAACACAGTTCCAGGCAACAGCAGCTCTCAGCTTCTCCAGCCTGTGAATGTCTTTACATGAGCGTAAGCACAAGCTCCTTTCTCTTACCTGCCACGCTGCCTAGTCTGGCCTATGGGTAATTGGTCTCCTGTGCTCCTCCAGGATTTGAGCTCTTAGCTAAGACTGCCTAGTGGAGATTGGGGTGGGTGAACAGGTCGTGCATGTCTTTCTTGCCCAGAGCTAGAGTCCCTGTGAACAGCAGCTAGGTGGGTTTCCTGGTGGATGGTAGTTTGGGGCCAGCTGGGGGGGCGGGGGGGGGAGAGAGAGAGAGAGATTGAGAGTGTGTGTGTGTGTGTAAAGAGTAAAGATACTGTTCACCCTCCCACTTTGGAGGCCAATGCATACTGTTGGGGGGAGAGGACTAATCTCCCCGACTCTGTCATTCCCCAAATCAGGAATGGGCTATCAGACGCAGAGCTGAAGGACATCTTGTCCCTCGATGATGAGGTTCTCTCTGAGATTTACCAGCACTGCTCTCCTCCATGTAAAACCATCCTGCGCTTTCCTCCTCTGCTGTGGGCACGACTGCGCCGTGACATTGGAGAGTGCTTGGCAGAGAGACAGGCAGACGGCTTTGCGCTTCTTGGCCTTGCTCACAGGTACAGCAAGTACACAGGATGAGGAGGCATAAACTCCTGTGTGGGAGATGTCCCAGTGCTGGCTGTGTGGGGATCCTGCTTAGGCTCCCTGTCTCAGCCCTGCTGTCCATTCCCATCAGTGTTGATTGAGGCTCATGGGAACCCCATTCTCTGGATCCCCATCTCAGTGTCTCTGCTATTTCTTTCCTCTCCAGACAGTTTACTGAAGTGGTGCAGAATCGTTATCTACCAGCCCAAGACAAAACCAAGCGTCACTTGCTCCTAGCAGATTTCTTCAGGGGGATTTGGAGTTGGGGCATGAAGAAGTCCCTGAAACTGCCACTTCTTGGCAAATCTCTGAATGCTGACAGGAAGGTGAGGCACCTTAGCAAGTATTCTTGGTACTCACAGGCTCTGGACCACGAGGCCTGGGCCCTCACACTGCAGGGCAGGGGGTGGGATCAGAGGCATTAGGAATTAGGGAAGATTGTTTCTGGGTGGCTTTTGTTTTATCTCCACTACTTTGTCCATCACTGGTAACCCCACTTGACAGGGAATTGGCCTGTATCAGCTTGCCTGCTGGCTCTGCTGTGCCCCTGGTGCAATATTGCTGCAGGTAGCGTGTCCCTCAGGCTGTGGCCTGGAGGCTAGATGTCACACCATGAATTGAAATCCAAATACTACAGCACTGGAGGCATTAGTGAAATTAATCCATTACCTGTATCTCACCTGGGTTCTCCTTGATCACCTCCTGTTTCTCCCTTTACCAGGTAGCACCTCAGCCCCTCTGGTTCTCTGATACCATTGCAAATCGGAGGAAGCTAAGCGAACTGCCTTTTCACTTACTCAACGCTGGGAGAATTGAGGAGCTAAAGCAAGATGTGCTGGGTAAGGGCCGGGGACAATGTTCAACAGGGAACATGCTTCATTCCTGCAGCTGCATGCCAGGGAGGTGCAGAAGCACAATTCATGTAACATTTCTGTATTGAAAGCACTGGGAGCTGCCAAACTGAGCATCAACAGCCAAACTGAGAAGGAAACCTGTGAAAGAGAAAAATACATTATCCTCACAAACTGTTACCCCAGACACTTCAGAGTCCTCATCATCCACACTCCAGTCACTGAGAGAAATAAAAATCCATGCTCCCACTCTTCCCAAGGCTCAGGAGGAGACATTTTAAAACAGTACATTAAAAAAGTATTCACCCACTCAAAAAGAGGCTAAAAAAGGAACCACAACAATGACAGCCCCCAGTCTCCCTGGAGAGTGGCCTCAGACCCTCTCCAGGAGTGGCCTTCCCCATCATCACCAGGAGCATGACCCCCAGTCCTCTGGACTGCATGGTTCCACCTTGTGCCCAATGTTCTCTGCTCTGATGGTCAGTACTCTTTTCTGCAGGGAATATGAACTGGATCACCTGTAAAATTGTTGCCACTGGAATTCAGGGCATTGCCAATGACTTTGCCATGTGCAATGAGCGTATTAACTGCCCAGAGCTACGCCTTATACAAGAAACCCTTCTCCTTTTGAAACCAGCACTTGACTATATAGATGGTGTTGAAGGTAAGAGCCACTTCTGGTCCATGTTTGAACTGCAGTTGAGCATGGGCAGATCCATTCTGGGGAAGTTGGACTATTTGCTCCCTAGAGGAAGTTTCTTCTTGGGCAATTACAACTAAAGATGAAATCCTTCCTTAGGTATCTCTGGAGCTCTGGGGAGGAACCCGCAAATTTCTTTTTGGAAAGTTGTTAGCTTTCGCCAACAGGCATCTTGTTTATTAGATCAGAGCAGTTCACCCCAACCCAGAGGGTCCTTCCCTTCACACCCCCTTCACTATCAGCATCCACTAGCCACCTGAAACCCCTGGCAGCGTTACCATTAATTAAAGGGATAGATTCACAATTCCCCCCCGCCCCCAATGAAAATTCTCCAATACACAGTTAAATCTATACAAGTTTTTATACTGCACCCATCCCTGCAGTATCTGAGTACCTAGCCAGGGAAGGGCAAACTCACACCTGCTCATTATAAACTGGTAGTCTATGCACTGTTCCATATTGAATGATTGCAATGGCCTCTCACAGTCATATGCTAGGAGCCCTTTTAAAATTCCTTTTGTCTTTTCCCTCTTAGGAGTGAGTATTATATACACTGAGGTGCTGGCCAGGCTGCATTTTTTCATGTTTTCCTATCCTGATCTAATTGGAAAGCTGTGCCAGCAGTGTCTGAGCTGGCTCAATGTCTGTCCCCATCCTGTTCTTGTCCCGCTGTGTGGATTCCTCCAGCCACCTGGTGGGCCTCTTAAGATGACTATCACTGGATTTCTAAAAGGTAAGGCCTTTTCTCAGGGCATGAAGATTCCTCAAGGGAGCGGACGGAAACGAGTCACCTTAATAAGACCAGAAGTATAGGAGCTACATGTGAGGAGATGGCACTATCTGTCAGTTCTCCCTGCTCTATTTGTCCCACAGCGTCTCTGACATTTGCTATTTGGTGCTTGGGAAATGCAGTGGGATTTCCATGGGCCTAGGGAATTTCAGATAGTTGGGTTACTTTACCGATTGGTGATTCTCTGTGACCCAGCTGGCAGGATGGTGCATATAACTAACACCAGGGCACACAAAGGGAGCCTGGAAGGTGTTGCAAGCAACTCTGACTGGCATTAAAGTTCAGACTAGCCTGTAACGAGAACAACTGATGTTGGGTGTCTGGTCTCTGACCTGTTTCTGAGTGTGGGGATCAGCAGGGGCCTCATTCCCCAGGTAGGGGACTAACAGTGTTGTAAATATTGGATATTGTGCCTCCCTCTATAGGCAGAGGTGACTATTGCACTCATCCAAGGTCTCCTTTGCAGGACATTCCAGTATGCTTATGATACTGTGAGGCTTACTCATATTTGGTTTAATTGTTTTCTAGTTATTAATCTCACTTAGTGATTGCTGAATAATTGGCACAGTGCAGTAATGCACCAGCTCACTACAGTCTTGGAGGTGTATTAGCCTAGGCACAAAATCTACTCACTCATCCTTACCAAGATGAAGATGATAAACCTCATTATAGTTTGCTTGTCTGATTACTCTTGGGGAGACTTCTAAGGGAATTAAAGAAAATAACTTGATAAGTTCACGGAGGATAGGTCCATCAATGGCTATTAGCCAGGATGGGCAGGGATGGTGTCCTTAGCCTCTGTTTACCAGAAGCTGGGAATGGGCGACAGGGGATGGATCACTTGATGATTACCAGGTCTGTTCATTCCCTCTGGGGCACCTGATATTTGCCACTGTCAGAAGACAGGATACTGGGCTAGATGGACCTTTGGTCTGACCCAGTATGGCCGTTCTTATGCAGAATTTTACAGAAATTAATGTTGTGCATGCAGAATTTCCTTTCCCCGACAGAAATGGGCTGCAGTGCTGCTGGCCACACTAGGGGCCACTGGACCCAGCAGAGCCCAGCTAGCACATAGAAGACATTGCGGCGGGGCGGAGGGGGGCAGGGAAGGGAGCTAAAGGGTTCCTGACAGCTGAAGTTCCCAGCACGCCTTGAGGGAAGGAGAGGGCGGTGCACAGGAAACTTCATGCAAGCCTGGGACAGAGCATTAGGCTCTTCTCCCTCTGGATACATGGGCTCTGGGGAGGAGGGAGGCAGGTGTCTGGGCTGGGGGAGCCAAGGCTGGGCTCTGGGGGAAAGGGGAGCAGGTATCTGGGCAAGTGGGGGGGCCCTGCGGCTGGGCTCTGGGGGGAGGAGGTGCGGGTATCCGGGCTGGGGGAACCCGTGGCTGGGCTAGGAGTGGAGGCGATTTGGGTGTATTGGCTGGGGGGGGGGGTGTTCTGGTGGGGAAGGGTTGTGGGTATCTCCCTCCGCCCCCGCAGCTGGGCTCTGGGGTGGGGAAGAGGGCAGAGAAACAGTAACTGGGTTGTCATAGTGGTTTGAGCAGGGGGTTGGACTAGATGACCTCCTGAGGTCTCTTCCAACCCTAATCTTCTATGATCCTATGATTAACTCTCTACTCCTGGGCTAATTTTTGTGTGTGTCTGTATTGTTACAGACATACTTGCTGACAGGTATTTTGAAATAAATTACAAAAATAATTGAAACTGGTGATTATGTAGTGTTATTTTGACAAATAATGTTTGCAGAATTTTGCAATATTTTGGTGCAGAATACCCCCCGGAGTACCCAATAAAGAAAATGAATGTCCCTGTAGAAGTAAAAGCAGCAAAGAATCCTGTGGCACCTTATAGACTAACAGAGGTTTTGCAGCATGAGCTTTCGTGGGTGAATACCCACTTCTTCGGATGCAAGAAGTAGAAGTAGAATTTTGCAAGGCTGCATTAATGTATATATTATGGGATGGGACAGTTTCTGTATTTCCTTTGCCTGTAACACAAAGGAATTGTAAGGGTCCATCTGCTGATTTAACCTTTTATGCTGAATTTAGTACCGGTTATGTTTTTGATTGCTTTTACTGTACCAAGGGAGAGATGCCACTCAACGGTATTCACAATATAAACAAACACAGATCCACAAATGTCTGAGGGAACCTAATCTAGTTTGGTTGGTCTCTTGTCACATAACTCACACAAGGTCAGTAAGAGACTTGCTGCTATCACAGGTGGGAAAGGATACATAAGAACATAACAACGGTCATGATGGATCAGACCAAAGGTTCGTCTAGCCCAGTATCTTGTCTTCCGACAGTGGCCAATGCCAGATGCCTCAGAGGGAATGAACAGAACAAGTAGTCATCAAGTGATCCATCCCCTGTCGCCCATTCCCAGCTTCTGGCAAACAGAGGCTAGGGACACCATCCCTGTTCATCTTGGCTAATAGCCATTGATGGACCTATCCTCCATGAACTTATCTAGTTCTCTAGTTGTATCCTCTCTGCCTGCTGTGTCTGCAGACTCCCCTTCCATCTATGTCTAATTACAGGTGTGACAGTGCTGGAGCTCAGTTCTGATCACAGGGTGCTGGTGGCAGGATCCCAGGATGGCACAATGGTTGTGTGGATCATGGAGGATATTGAGGTGATGCACACCTTGACTGGGCACTCTGGTGAGCCTTTTAAAGGGGGCATGGTTCCTGACTTCCGCTTATACTATACCAGGGGTCCTCAAATTTCATTGTACTGCAACCCCCTTCTGACAACAAAAATTATGACATGACCCCAGGAGGGGGGACCGAAGCCTGAGCCTGCCCAACCTCTGCCACTCTGGGTGGGGTGGGGGCTCA
This sequence comes from Platysternon megacephalum, assembly GCA_003942145.1. NCBI lineage: Eukaryota > Metazoa > Chordata > Testudines > Platysternidae > Platysternon > Platysternon megacephalum. Next base: position 418,462 of record QXTE01000096.1, read on the forward strand.
AAGCCAAAGCCTGAGCCTCACTGGCCTGGGCAGGGGGGCCAAAGCCGACGCCAAAGGGCTTCAGCCCCAGGCAGGGTGCCTGTAACTTGAGCCCTAACCCCCAGTGCGGAAGCCCTTTGGCTTTGGCCCGGGGTGGTGGAGCTCAGGCTTCGGCCTTGGCCCCAGCAAGTCCAAACCAGCCCTGGTGACCCCATTAAAATGGGGTTCCGACCCACTTTGGGGTCCCAACCTAAGTTCCCTCTAAGCTGCGCGGCTGCCTATTAAGCCCCGCGCAGGGGCTCAGGGCTGCGGCGGGGAGAGGCACACCCCTCCCCGCCAGCCCCAGCATGGACCTGCCCCGGACTTGCCGCAGCCGGGGAAGAGGAGCCCCTCCCTTGGCCCAGCCCAGCCGGAGCTGCCGCAGCTGGGGAGAGGCGCCTCTTCCCCGGCCCCGAGCTGCTGCCATGAGAGATGGCTGGGGGGGAGTCCTCTCCCACCATCGCAACCCCGGGGCAGCCTGCATCCCAAACCCCTCATCCCTGGCCCCACCCCAGAGCCCACATCTCCCCACACCCCAACCCTCTGCCCCAGCCCTGAGCCCCCTCCCGCACCCCAAACCCTTCATCCCCAGCCCCACGCCAGAGCCCGCAACCCCAGCCAGAGCCCTCATCCCTCCAAACCCCAACCCTCTGCCCCAGCCCTGTACCCCCTACCACACTCCGAACCCCTCGGCCCCACCCCCACCACATGAATTTTGTTATGTGCACCAATATGAAGGTGATGTGTCACACACACATCACCTTCATATTGGTGCACATAATAAAATTCATTCCGCACATGGACGTAAAAAATTAGAGGGAACACTGGTCCCGACCCACAGTTTGAGAACTGCTGTACTATACAGAGAGCTTCTGTGTGGTGGCAACACCCAGACCTCAAGGCTGAAGGCTGCACCAACCGTATTTTACGGCCAAACTGTCCTGTTCCATGCAGCATCCCTTAAACAGATCAAGTGATTGCCCATAATTAAAAGTGATTTTAGAATGTGGTAACTGAGAGCCATTTAATGGATTAAAACTGCCCCCTCTAATGTTGCTGTAGAATGCAATTAACTCCCCCACTGACCCTCATTGGAGAATTTTTCTCATGGCCTTACAACGGCATTGACTGTTTGCATCCAGTCATTCCTGAGCTGTAAGCACAGCTGATGGTAATCTGAGCACTCTTCCAATTGCTAGAAGTGTGGAGGGTCCCCCATTTTGCAAATGCTTCTCTCTGCTGTTTTGTAGCTGAGGTGAGATGTGTGAAAGTGTTTGGAAAAGGGACTTCCGCTGTCTCAGCTGCCATGGATTACACTCTACGCATCTGGAATTTAGTCTCTGGCAGACAGAAGTTTTCCATTCAGGACAGTCACTCTGGAGAGCAGCATTTATATCAGCTTCATGTGGATGAAAGGAACAGGATTGTGTATTCAGCAACAGGTGCAAAGGTATGGAACTGGAAGCCATCCCATAATGTAAAGTGCACAGAGAAGACAAGAGTCTGAGCAGAAACCACAAGAAGTTACAATCAGGGAATCATGGAGCATAGAGATGGAAACAGGGGTGCTAGAACTAGGGGTGCCGGAGGTGTGGCAGCACCCCTGGCTTTAAATGGTTTCCATCATATACCGGGTTTACAGCTTTGTTCCATGACTTTCAGCACCCCCACTATAAAAATTATTCCAACACCACTGGTCCTAGCCAGTCCAAACTCCTGGGGCCAGTGGAGAATATCTCAGGTGGACATTTGCTAGTGCTTTGTCCAGTCTACTTTTCAAAGTCCTAACTGATGGGGCTCCCATGCCTTCCTTTCCACTGGCTAGCACAGTGAATCCCGTCTTCAGCAACCATTCAAGGAACTGAAGAAAAAAATGGGTTGTTTGGAGCTTGGATAAAATGCAAGGCCTGATCTACATTTTAGAATTAGCTCAACCTAGCTATGTCACACAGGGATCTGAAAAATTTCATGCCCTGAGTGTCATGGTTAGGTCAACCTAACCCCCAATGTAACTGCAGCTAGGTCAACAGAAGAATTCTGATACTGATTCAAACTGGGTTTTGTAGAAACCAACAGAGAAAGAAAGGGCTTTTGATATAAAAAGGCTAAGTTTAAACTAACTCTGGGCCTTCTATCTAATCCAGCAAGTGGACGGGACCTTCTGTCCAAAGGGGGGGGGGGGCAACCCTTGCAGAAGGATTAGAAGGACTTTAACCTACTAGGGCCCCATAAAACTGATGGGTGACTGCTGGTAAGCTTTTAGCATGCATATAAGAACTTTTATTGTTTTTGTTTTCTCTGTAATGCTTTCACCTTAAGAATAAATGTGCTTGCTTAGAAAGAGCCATGTGGTAACTTGTAACTGCTGGCAATGCACTGTTCATAGCCCTTAGAGAGAAAGCAAAGCACAGGCACTGGCCTTTAGGTAGACTGGCTTACTAGGTATATCAAAGTGTAAGGCAGGGAGCTATACATCCCTAAAAACACCCAGTCCAAAGGCTACACAGAGACAGGTGATACCAGGAGACCTGGCTGTGACCACAGAGGGGGGACACAGGTGCAGTTACTCCAAGATTGTGATAGCAACAACCATGTGGAAGTTCTTCCAAGGAATCATGTTGGTTTTGTAAAATATTTTGAGATCCCTGGAGTGTGAAATTTGGGAAGTTAAGTCAGCATCTAAACTCCAGAATCAATATATGTGCAAATGCTGCACAAAAAGATCTCCGGCGAAGGTGACCTGCCAATCCTTTTTACTAGGTTAATGCCTGGCACTTGGAAACAGCGGAACATATTTTCCAGATTTCTGGTGAGGCCCCAGATGCGTGGCTATGCACTGAAGTGTTTGAACCAAGGCAGGTGGTTATGACTATGTCTGAAGGAGGAAGACTGAGTCTGTGGGACAGCAGCACGGGAGAGCTCCAGTCTAAGCGCCAGCTATCAGGGCTACAGGAAGAAGCACCAACTTGCAGCATTCTGATCCAGAAGCAAGGAAAGATGATAGTAGGATTTAGCAGGGGTTCCCTCTCCATGGTGCGTCTCTCTGCTTAGCTAGCTATAACATTTCGGGGATTTAATCTACGAAATGCTGGCTTTGTGGGGATTCTGGATTCTCTCTTCTGTTTCACTTCGCTCTGTGCTGATGCCTGCATCTTTGATAGGCCTTTGTCGTCATACAGATTCCCTGATAGGTTTTCACAACTCCATGGTTTCTAGGAGTTTCTAAGACAGCTAATTTGACATGCTCTAGCATGATGTCCTTTGTTCGCTTGCTCACCCATCAGCAGCAATGTGATTGCAAGATCCAAATGCTGTAAAGCTGGGTTCTGTTCCTGACTCTGCCACAAACTTGCTATGTGACTGAGCAAATAATTTCCCCTTTCTGTGCTTCAATTTGGCCATGTGTAATATGAAGATAATGCACCTCACTGGGGTGTTTTCTGTTCATAAAGCGCATTGAGCTCCTTGGATAGAAGGTGATAGACAAGGGTAGAATATTATTAGCAATAAAAGTGTGCACGGGAGGAGAAAGACTTTGCACCAAGGTCTCCCTGGTAAACTGTCCACTAAGGTCCAGTGAAATGAGCCAAAGTACAGTTCCAGGCACCATCCAGCCTTGTGCTGAGCTAGGTAATAGGGTGGGTCTCCAAAGGACTTTCCTGTCCTCATGATGAAGAAAGCATGCTCCCTATACCTGCAGACCTCGTGCTGCGTAAACCAGTACACACGGGAGCTGCACAACATTGAGAGGCCAAACTAAACTCTATTCACCTTCAGTTTCTATCCTCCTATCATCTTCCCTCTAACCACCACAGTGCTGTGTCTGACTGTACCTTCTCTTTCGGCAGATCTTCTCTGATGGAACCAGCCTAATGAAGAAACTTCCTGGAAGGGTTCGCTTTCTGGTAGTGTCAGAAGATGAGTCCCTTCTTGCTGCAGGTTTAACTCCAGCCCGATTACCTGGGAAAGATTTCAGCAGATTTATAAAAGATGATGGCAGTAGTCTCTCTGAGTGTCATACACCAAGTGTCCCTTAAACAGGGGCCAAGATGGGGGTCTTTCCCCCTTATTAACATGTTCTTATCAATCTAATATGCTCAAAGGGCTGGAAAACAATGGGGTGAAATTCATTCTGTGCAGAGAGCCAGCACATGGTCTATGCACCACATAAGTCCTACAATGAGAAAGTAAGTGGGACTTATGTGATGCATAGGACTTGTGCTGGGCCTCTGCCCGGGGAGAATTTCAGCCCCTTGGTTTCTGAGCAGTTCTCAATGCACAACTTTACTGGCATGCTGGGACCAACAGATTATGAACATGGATGGAGGAGATATGTAACATTTTAAAGCCTCTGAATGCATATTGGGTGGGTCTGGCCTTGTCTGCGCTATATCATCCTGAGTGCTTTCAAGAGCTCCTCCCCAGATCAATAAATCAGAAACTAACATTCCCTTGTTTTAGGCTTTGGGGTGTATGTGCGAGTGTTCCTGGCCAACTCAAAGGGATTCCACAGGTTCATGGCAGCAGACCTGGAACATGAGTGTGTGGTGCACTCAGCTGTTTTCTCTCCTGACAACAGCATCATTGTTACAGGCTCTCAGGGTGAATCTATCCAGGTAAGAGGGGAAGCTTTCCCATCAGAAATGCCTCCTGCAGGCCCAGCTCATATCTGCGTGCCGGTTCTAGTAAGGTGCTGAGCAGGGTCCCTAACCACCTGCCTTGTGGATGCATTTGTGGTGTTTCTGTTATTGTCCCATCTGAATGTCTTTCTCTTTCTCTTTCCTAGTTCTAGTAGTGTGTAGCTCTCACTCTGCTCTCCTGTTAATTCTTTTTCTGGCACTGAACAGTGAGTGACAGTACTATATAAATTCAGAGAGAGAAAGGCCAGGGAGAGCTTATAACCAGAGTATTAAGGGATATTATTTTAAAATAATTAAAATTCCAAGACCCCAGAAACTGCCCTCTCCTCCAACAATGAGAGTGAAGCAGCCCAAAGGGAATAGTCTGTACCTGAGACACCATTTCTTTCGAAGAGGCTAAGACCTGGTGCCACCCAATTGAGGTCAGCAGGATCTCATGGGGTGTCATTCAGAGCAGAGATATCAGATCGGCAGAACAGCTCAAGGTCTTTTATAAAAGTTTATTTAAGAGAAGGTTTGTGTGTTTATTAACTGAACAGAAATGCTTCTAAGACATTGTCACTTTTGGAACATTTCCCATCTCTCTTTACTCTGTGTATGACACACTTGATTTCTCTTCTTTGTTTCTTGTTTTATGAGACTGTTTCTTGTATCATTACTTTGACTTTGTTTTTATAAAATTTTACTTTGATTGTTCTACTCCCCTCTTAGTAGGGTATGAGAGAGAGGAAAATTTATTTATTTAATGATTTTGTGTTTTCTTACTATTTTGACTGAATGCCACTATGTTTTTTCTAATTCTTCCCAGGTGTGGAGTTTATCAGAGCAGGGTTTGCTGACAGACACGTTGGATGGCATGGGAACACCAGTGACTCTTTTAGCCCTATGTGGCCACACATTGGTATCTGCCTCCCACAGTGCACCATATCTCAAAGTTTGGGACCTCACTTATGATCGTAAGCACAAAACCTTAGCACCAGTCCCAGATCGCACGGGGTGCACTGCAATGTCCCATGATGGGAACTATGTCTACTTCCCTCAAGCCGGAGAGAGACATCAAGTCATCATCTGGGACTCCACTAAAGGTGAACGACAATCTATAAAACACTGTAGAGAACTAAAACTTGGTGTAGCATGGGAATCAAAATGATTCCAAAAAATGAATAATTGATCTGACAGAGCCAGGGTTTTTTGGTCTTCCAGGCATGCTGCAAGGACTCTCTGTTCCTGCACACTGTGTCAGAAGGGATGGGTTGAGCAGAGAGGGACTGTAAATTTAGGAATTATTTTAATCTCTTTTCTTTGACATTTTTGTCTAGATCATTATCATGACATATGGGAAAAAACCCAAAGGACTAGAGCTGGAGCAGGGAGAACCTCACAGACATCTCTTCTCTGTTGCAGGTGCAGAGTGTGACACACTGGACACCTCTGCTCAAGTGAGATGTCTAGAGGTGGCTGAGCAGAGGAAGCTCCTTTTCACTGGGCTGGTGTCTGGAACGGTCCTTGTGTTTCCACTTAATTCCAGGCAGGATGTGGTGTGCATCCCACCCCCAAAGTCACAGAAACCAATCAACCACATGGCACTCAACAGGCAGGAAGAGCAGCTAGCCATAGCATATGACGACTTAGTTCTTGTGCTGGATGTTAGCCCTGGAAAGCCATGCCCTGTGATTGACAAGCCCATTTATGCCATTTATGCTCAGATCCCTGCTGCTGTGATTTCCAGTGTGGCTGTCCTTGCAAACTACCGGGTCCTCTATGGCATGTCAAGTGGGGACTTGTTCCTTTACGACTGCCCACATTCCAAAGTGTTTCCTTTGGAAATGCACAGATGCATAGTCACCTGTTTAGAAACCAGCCATGGAGAGCAGTGGGCACTAAGCGGCTCTGAAGATTCTCTGCAGTGTCTCTGGGACTTGGAGCTCTGCCAGTGGGAACATGAAATGTGCTACTATAAGGTACTGCCCTGGTGGGTGGAGATAGGGACACAGCATTGTGAGGCACTTATTTCAATGAGCTAATAATGCATCTGAAAAGCCAAAACAGTAGAAAAACTAGTCCATAGGAAGCCAAATTTTCATACAGGAGGACATCTAAATCCTGTATCTGGCAGCTAGGTGCCCGTTTTATGCCCTGAAGTGCCGATTTGTACATATCCAGGATTTTGATGCCCTATTCAGAGAGACAGTCAGTGCACAGTCACCATGAGCTAATGCACTTAACATCCTCTGGCCCAGAGCCTGCTCACCACACTCACTTGCTTGGCATCAGCTGGAGGACTTGCATGTAAAGAGAGCAGGATTTTACTCAGTGAATAAGCAAAAGCAACAGAGTGAACAGGCCAGGAACAGTGGAGGCAAGTAAAGAAAAAAAAGTGAGGGAAGAGTTTGAGTTGATATTTTTAGCCTTTCACCTGCGCCTGATAGACCTCAGACTTCACCTGATGATGTACAGTGGAGTCAGACTGTATCCAATCCCTGTCACTTGTAGATTAATTAGGTTCCCGAGAGATCACAGTGGATCTCCTCTTTTCTGCACAGCTGTAAATTGTTTTACAAGCAAAGGACTTTGTATTATGGAATTTCGTGCCCCTATCAGGACCACTCTGCCTTATGGTGGAAATCCTAGTTTCATTAGATTTTTATCCCCATTCTCACAACTGCTGAGTAGCCACTAAATTGCATAGGGCTTCCTAGTCTCAACCTGCATTTAACAAGATACACCTCTACCCCGATATAACGCAACCCGATATAACACGAATTTGGATATAACGCGGTAAAGCAGTGCTCCGGGGGGGGTGGGGCTGCACACTCCGGTGGATCAAAGCAAGTTCGATATAACGCGGTTTCACCTATAACGCGGTAAGATTTTTTTGGCTCCTGAGGACAGTGTTATATCGAGGTAGAGGTGTATTTATGGTCTAATTCAAACCTTTATCCATTTTTAGCAGACTTCCTTCTTGAAAGGTATTCAGTGCGCTTGCTTCTCGAAAGATGATAAGTACGTGTACACTGGGTCATTCGATCACTCCATTACAGTTTGGGATGTTTTAAGTGGTGAGTAATTCTTGATTTATAGCAAATATAAGGCAGGTTGTACACCTTATTGCCTTTATTAAACAGAGATCCAATGGCCTTGATGTGGTGCAAAGGGAAACAGTTTTCACTTAGCAGTTTGGGTGAGAGACTTCCTTGACTGCATGTTTGAACAGAAAACTTGGGATACGTCTCCTGGCCAAAGACAGTTAATTGACAGGCACAGATGGATACATGGGTTACAACTATGTGTGGAGGAACACTGACACCTTTCCCCTCCCACCCCCGAATATCTGTGTTCCACAACGGCCTGACCTGATACCTCTATCTTTTGTGACATCACAATAGGATGTACCATCCCAGAGACCAGACAGTGGTTCTTTTGGGAGTGCTATTATTACATTGACCAGCCACCATTATCTGTGGCTATAGTTTCCTTCTCAGATGTACAGAGGTGATTAGGGCACTGCCTCTTAGAAAGAAGAGAAAGACCTTTGACCTCCTCATATAAGGTATCCACATGAGTCCATCTTTAGAAGTATCCCCAAAGCCTAGGGCCCAGGAGTACAAAAGCACCAGACTCAGCATAAGGAAGAAATGGGGGGGTGTGTGTGTGTTCTTTTTCCTTGCCACATCTCTGTATCAGATGCTATTTTGTGTGATCACACTTAGTTCAGCCCATTTTGCATAATCACTGTGACCATCCTGTCCTAGATGGCTGTATGACTTGTCATTCTTTCCCAAAGGATGTGGCTAATCTGAGCAGGGGGATTCCAGCAAAAGGGTTGCACAACTGTGTGTTTTGCACCTCTGGTAGCAGATTTACTGCTTTTTGGTATCTAAGTTGATTGTAAGCTTACATCATGGTAATAAGAAAATGCTTTCTGGGCAGGAGCTCAGTGGCCCTTTGAGAGATTTTCTATCTCCTTACACACGAAGTGTATTCTACGTATTCCTCTTGCACACAGTGAAGACAAAGCATTTGGTCCTGATCAGTTGCAAGTTTTATGGCAGTGTGATATGGCCTCTACAGGCTTCCTTCACCAAAACCATCAATATAGTTCCAACGGGGAGCTAATGACATTACTGATACAAAATTATTAATTACTATTATTATTATTAACATTAACATCAGTGACTTGTTTTTCTTGAGTCCAAATTGTCCTTCTAAATGGTTCTCATTTATGGAAAATGACAAGTCCTTTTCCCATGCTTCAGGGGAATATACTAATATGGAAGTCCTTTTGTCTGTTCTGATCTTGATTTCTCCCTTTTGCCTTCTGGGGGTCTTCTGCAGGTGCCCTGTTGGCTGTTCAATTTGTGTATGCAACTGCTAACAGAATCATGCCAACTGCAGATGGGTTCGTTGCAACAACAAGACTCGGCTACATAATTCGTGAGAGGTTCCGCTGCCCACAATCCATAAACTCACAGTACAATCCACTCCAGAATATCAAGGCAACATGTGTAGTAAAATCCAGAAAGAAAGAGGAGGCAAACCCAAGAGAGCAACATGACAGAGGAAAAGTATCCAGAAACCAGATTCGAACCAATAAACTCTCTCAAAACTGTGTGATCATGTAAAACTGGTGAAGTGGTCGAGCAGTTCCAGGAAGATTCTCAGACTCTTTACCTGCTGAATATTTTTCATCTGGTTTGCAGCAGCCTGGCTCTGGACTAAGAGTGAGATCTTGCCCCTTATCCCAGATCAGCTTGTGTTGTTTTCTGAGGTCTTGATCCCGTTCCTATTGTTTTTCATGATGCAAAATCAAGATTGGATGTTTTTCTAAAAACTATGTTCTAGGAATTATTTTAGGGAAGGTTTATTGTCTGTGTTATGCAGGAGGTCAGACTAGATGATCACCACGGTCCCTTCTGGCTTTGGAATCTACAAATCAGGGCCCTAATTCTTGTTCATCCTCCTGGTGGTGCCTACCAACTCTTCTGCATAAAAGAACATTTGAGATAACTAATGAGTATGGGTAAGGCCAGGAAAAACTGTCTGGCATGTCTTGACTTGAGAAGCTTCAGATCTGTGTACAATATACTTCCAGAAAAGAGGCATTATCTCTAAAATACCTATGGTATTGGACAAGAACAGAATAAATGATGAAAAGTAAATTTAAATTTTACAAATGTCACTGTTAATTTACAGTTTTATTAGTAACAATGGGAAGGAATATTTTAAGATGCAACTTTATTCCTTAATGCACTCAGCCCGCCCATTCCATGTAGATCTGGAAGGGACCTGAAGGAATCATCTAAGTCCAGCCCCCTGAGGTAGGACTAAGTAAACCAAGATCATCCCTGACAGGTGTTTGGAGGATTTTAAGAACAGGTTAGGCAATGGCAGGGATTCCACAACCTCCCTTGAAGACCATTCCAGTGCTTCGCTACCATTATAGTTAGAAAGTTTTCCCTAATATCTAGCATAAATCTTCATTGCTGAAAATTAAGCCCATTATTTCTTATCTTACATTCAGTGGACATGGAGAACAATTGATCACGGTCCTCTTTATAACAGCCCTTAACATATTTAAAGACTTATCCAGCCCCCCGCACCCCCCAGCCTTCTTTTCTCAAGACTAAACATGCCCAGTTTTTTTTTAACCTTCCATCATAGGTCAGGTTTGCTAAACCTTTTATCATTTTTGTTGCTCTCCTCTGGACTCTCTATAACTTGTCCATATTTTTCTTAAAGTATGGCACCCAGAACTGGACATAGTACCCCAGCTGAAGCCTCACCAATGTCAAGTAGAGTGGGACAATTATTTCCTGTGTCTTAGATATGATACACCTATAAATATACCATGAAATGATATTAGCAATTGCATCACATTATTGACTCATTCAATTTGTGATTCACTATATCCCCTCAGATCCTTTTCAGCAGTGCTACTGTCTAGTCCAGGGGTGGGCAAACTATGGCCCGGAGGCCACATCCAGCCCTCCAGACATTTTAATCCGGCCCTCGAGCTCCTGCTGAGGAGTGGAGTCCGGGGCTTGCCCCGCTCCAGCCGGGGAGCGGGGTTGGGGGCTTGCCTCGCTCCGAGCAGCTCCTAGAACCAGCAGCATGTCCCCCGTCTGGCTCCTACGCATAGGGGCAGCCAGGGGGCTCTGCACGATGCCCCTGCCCCAAGTGCCACCCGCGCAACTCCCATTGTCCAGGAACCACAGCCAATGGGAGCTGCAGGGGTGGTGCCTGCGGACGGGGCAGTGCGCAGAACTACCTGGCTGCGCCTCCGCATAGGAGTCGGAGTGGGGACATGCCGCTGTTTCTGGGAGTTGCTTGAAGTAAGGGCACCCTGGAGTAGGGTGACCAGACGTCCCGATTTTATCGGGACCGTCCCGATAGATCGGTCGGGACGCGGGACAGAGATATCCGCAGGCAGCACTGTGGTTTTTTTTTTGCTCAGCTGGGACTCGCTCGGCTTTTTTTTTTTTTTTGCTCAGCCCCCTCTCCCCCCATGTGTCCTGATATTTTCTTCCCCTCATCTGGTCACCCTACTCTAGAGCCTGCACCCCTGACCCCCTCCCATGCCCCAACCCCATGCCCCACCCCTGATCTCCCGCCCTCTGAACCCTTCGGTCCCAGCCCGGAGCACCCTCCTGCTCCCCCAACCCCTCATCCTCAGCCCCACCCCAGAGCCCTCACCCCCCCCAACCCCAGCCTGGAGACTCCTCCCGCACCCTGAACTCCTCATTTCTGGCCACATCCCAGAGCCCATGCCCCCAGCCGGAGCCCTCACCCCCTCCCGCACCCCAACCCCCAATTTTGTGAGAATTCATGGCCCGTCATACAATTTCCATACCCCGATATGGCCCTCGGGCCAAAATGTTTGCCCACCCCTGGTATAGTCAGTTATTCCCCATTTTGTAGTTATGCATTTGATTTCTGATTCCTAAGTGTAGTACTTTCCATTTGTCTTTATTGATTTTCATCTTGTTGATTTCAGGCCAATTCTCCAATTTGTCAGGCTCCTTTTGAATTCTAATCCCATCCTCCAGAGTGCTAGCAACCCCTCCAAGCTTTGTGTCACCTGCAAATGTTATCAGCATACTCTCCACTCCATTATCCATGTCATTAATGAAAATATTTAATAGTACCAGATCCAGGACAGACCCCTGTGAAACCCTACTAGATACATCCCCATTCTGACAACAAACCATTGATAACTACTCTTTGAGTACAGCCTTTCAAGCAGTTGTGCACCCACCTTATAGTAATTTCATTTAGAGCACATTTCCCTAGTTGCTTATGAGAACCTTATATGGGACTGTGTCAAAAACCTAACTAAAATCAAGATATATCACGTTTACAGCTTCCCACACACCCATTAGGGCAGTATCCCTCTTCAATAAGGTTAGTTTGGCATGATTTTCTCTTGACAAATCCATGTTGGCTGTTATTTATTACCCTATTATCCTCTAGGTGCTTAAAAACTGATTGCTTAATAATTTATTCCAGTATCTTGCCAGGGATCAAAGTTAGGCTGACTGGTTTATAATTCCCTGGGTCCTCTTTTTCCCCTCCTTTCAAGATAGGTGCTATGTTTGCCCTTCTCCAAACCTCTGGGACCTCACCCGTCCTCCATGAGCTCTCAAAGATAATCACTAATGGTTCCAAGACTGCTTCAACTAGTTGCTTAAGTACCATAGGGTACATTTTATCAGGTCCTGGCAACTTGAGTACATCTGACTTATCTAAATATTCTTTAACCTGTTGTTTCCCTATTTTGGTTTGCATTCCTTTCCCATTCTTGTTAGTATTAATTATGTTAAGTTTCTGGTCAGTTTATCTTTTTAGTGAAGACTGAAGCAAAACAGGCAACATCTCACCCTTCTAGATGTCATCTGTTATTAGCTCTTCCTCCCTAAGTAGAGGACCTACATTTTCCTTCAAAAGAACGGCCATACTGGGTCAGAACAATGGTACATCTAGCCCAGCGTCCTGTCTTCTAACGGTGGTCAGTGCCAGATGCTTCTGAGAGAATGAACAGAACAGGGCAATTTTGAGTGATTCATCCCCCATTGTCCAGTCCCAGTTAAGAACATAAGAACGGCCAGACGGGGTCAGACCAAAGGTCCATCTAGCCCAGTATCCTGTCTGTCGACAGTGGCCAATGCCAGGTGCCCCAGAGGGAGTGAACCTAACAGGTAATGATCAAGTGATCTCTCTCCTGCCATCCATCTCCACCCTCTGACAAACAGAAGCTAGGGACACCATTCCTTACCCATCCTGGCTAATAGCCATTAATGGACTTAACCTCCATGAATTTATCTAGTTCTCTTTTTAGTTTTTGGCAGTTGGAGGCATAGGGATACCTGGAGCATGGGGTTGCATCTCTGCCCATCTTGGCTAATAGCCATTGATGGGCCTATCCTCCATCAACCGATCTAATTATTTTTTGAACCCAGTTATACTTTTAACCTTCACAACATCCGCTGGCAATGAGTTCCACAGGTTGACTGTGGGTTGTGTGAACAAGTACTTCCTTGTTTTTGTTTTAAACCTGCTGTCTATTAATTTAATCGGTGTCCTATAGTTCTTTTGTTATATGAAGTGGTAAATAACACTTCCTTATTCACTTTCTCTATATCATTCATGATTTCATAAACTTCTATCATCTCTCCCCTTAATCATCTCTTTTCTAAGCTGAACAGTTCCAGTCTTTTTAATCTCTCCTCATACAGAAACTGTTCCATACCCCTAATCATTTTCACTGCCCTTCTCCAATTCCAATATATCTTTTTTAAGATGAGGGAACTAGAACTGCATAGAATATTCAAGGTATAATCATACTGTGATGTTACACGCCATATTCTTCACAGAAATATTGTTAAGATATTAATATGGCATAACCAAGATATATTTTATGCAAGATGGGTCATGTGAAGTATCATTAAAAAGATTCTGATCTACTGAATGTGTTTGCCCAATTTGTATGCATGTATCATTTCTGTATCTGAAGTTAGGAATATTGACTATGTAACCATTACAACTGTGTGTGTACTTGGGGTAATGCCCACCAGACAGTAAGCAATCAGCCTGAATGAGCCATTTAAGAAAGACAATAGAACTTTGGAGATACTAATCTCCCACCTTCCTGAGCAGCTTCCTGGGATGTTGCTTTGACCCCACTGCAGGGTCATCTGACGATGTCACCTGGTACAGAGTACCACCTTGGACACTGCTGGTATTTTTCCACTGGAAACAACGGGTTCCCACCTTATGTAAATTCTATTTAAGGCTGGGGCATAAATCAATCAGCACTCGTCTCCATTGCCTCCTGGTCCAAGAAGGAAGATTGCTAAAAACACCTGAAGGGAAAGGCATGGGCTGAGTCTAGGCTGAGACAGGGGTCCAGTCTGTAAAGAGAAATAACTGGAACTCTAAGCTATAGAAACTCCGCAACCGGACTAAAACAACATATAGGGTGAGAAATTACATTTTGTAACCTGTTTCTTGAGTGTATTAAGCTTAGTTTGTGTGGTTTTTTTTATTTGCTCAGTAATCTGCTTTGTTCTGTTTGCTATCCCTTAACATTTACCTTTTGAAGTTAATAAACTTATTTCTTGTTTATTTCAAAACCCAGTTTGTGCAATTCATATCCCGGGCGGGGGGGGGAGGGGGGGGGAGGAGCTGTGCATATCTCTCTCCACACTGAGGGAGAGGGTGACACCAAGATCTCTTTCTTGAGTGGTAACAGCTAATTTAGTGTCCATCACTTTGTACATATATTTGGAATTATTTTTTCCAGTGTGCATTACTTTGCACTAGGGCTGTCGATTAATCGCAGTTAACTCACGCGATTAACTCCAAGTAATTAATCACAACTAATCACAGTTTTAATTGCACTGTTATACAACAGAATACCAATTGAAATGTATTAAATATTTTGGATGTTTTTCTACATTTTCAAATATCTTGATTTCAATTACAACACAGAATACAAAGTGTACAGTGCTCATTTTATATTATTACAAATATTTTCACTGTAAAAATGATAAAAGAAATAGTATTTTTCAATTCACGTCATACAAGTACTGTAGTGCAATCTCTTTACTGTGAAAGTGCAACTTACAAATGTAGATTTTTTTGTTACATAATAGCATTCCAAAACGATATAAAACTTGAGCGCCTACAAGTCCACTCAGTCCTACTTCTTGTTCAGCCAATCGCTAAGACAAGTTTGTTTACATTTACAGGAGATAATGCTGCCATTCTTATTTACAAGGTTGCCTGAAAGTGAGAACAGGTATTCGCATGGCACTGTTGTAGCTGGTGTTGCAAGATATTTACGTGCCAGATATGCTAAACATTCGTATGCCCCTTCATGCTTTGGCCACTATTCTGGAGGACATGCTTCCATTCTGATGACGTTAAAAAAATAATGCGTTCATTAAATTTGAGACTGAACTCCTTGGAGGAGATTTGTATGTCTCCTGCTCTGTGTTTTACCCGCATTCTGCCATATATTTCATGTTATAGCAGTCTTGGATGATGACCCAGCATGTTGTTCATTTTAAGAATGCTTTCACTGCAGATTTGACAAAACACAAAGAAGGTACCAATGTGAGATTTTTAAAGATAACTACAGCACTCGACCCAAGATTTACGAATCTGAAGTGCCTTCCAAAATCTGAGAGGGATGGGGTGTGGAGCATGCTTTCAGAAGTCTTAAAAGAGCAACACTCTGATGTGGAAACTACAGAACCCGAACCACCAAAAAAGAAAATCAACCTTCTGCTGGTGGCATCTGACTCAGATGAAGAAAATGAACATGCGTCAGTCTGCATTGCTTTAGCTCATTATTGAGCAGAACCCGTGATCAGCATGGACGCATGTCCTCTGGAATGGTGGTTGAAGCATGAAGGGACATATGAATCTTTAGCGCATCTGGCACGTAAATATCTTGCAACAACAGTAGGGTGACCAGATGTCCCGATTTTTGGGTCTTTTTCTTATATAGGCTCCTATTACCCTCTACCCCCGTCCCAATTTTTCACATTTGCTGTCTGGTCACCCTAAACAACAGCTACAACAGTGCCATGCAAATGCCTGTTCTCACTTCCAGGGGACATTGTAAACAAGAAGCGGGCAGCATTGTCTCCTGCACATGTAAACAAACTTGTTTGTCTGAGTGAATAACTGAACGAGAAGTAGGACTGAGTGGACTTGTAAGCTGTAAAATGTGACATTGTTTTATTTTTGAATGCAGTTATTTTTTGTACATAATTCTACATTTGTAAGTTCAACTTTCCTGATAAAGAGATTGCACTACAGTACTTGTATTAATTGAATTGAAAAATACTATTTCTTTTATTTTTACAGTGCAAATATTTATAATAAAAAATAAATATAAAGTGAGCACTCTACACTTTGTATTCTCTGTTGAAATTGAAATCAATATATTTGAAAATGCTGAAAACATCCATAAGTATTTAAATGGTATTCTGTTATTGTTTAAAAGCGTGATTAATCACGTGATTAATTTCTTAAGCACACAATTAATATTTTTAAGCACACTTATTAGCGATTAATTTTTTTGATCACTTGACAGCCCTTTTTTGCACTTATCGACACTGAATTTCATCAGCTATTTTGTCACCCAGTCATCCAGTTTTGTGAGATCTCTTCATAACTCTTCACACTCAGCTTTGAACCTATCTTGAGTAGTTTTGTATTGTCTGCAAATTTGTCACCTCACTGTTCACCCCTTTTTCCAGACCATTTATAAATATATTGAAAAGCAGTGGTCCCAATATGGATCCTTGGGGTATCCTGCTATTTACTTCTCTCCATTGTGAAAACTGACCATTTATTCCTACCCCTTTGTTTCCTAGTTTTTAAACCAATTAGTGAGCCATGAGAGGATCTTCCCTATTATCCCATGACTGCTTATTTTGCTTATGAGCCTTTGGTGAGGGAACTTGTTAAAAGCTTTTTGAAAGTTCATGTGCACTATATTAACTGGATCACCACATGCTTGGTGACACCCTTAAAGAATTCTAACAGATGGGTGAGGCATGATTTCCCTTTAGGAACACCATGTTGACTCTTCCTCAAGATATCTTTAGGTGTGTGATATAAGTCTGTTCTTTACTGTCATTTCAAACAATCTCCCTGGTAACTGAAGTTGGGCTTACAAGCCTGTAATTGCCAGGATCACCTCTGGAGCCTTTTTAAAAATCAGCATTACATGAGCTACCCTCCAGTCATCTTGTACAGAGGCTGATTTAAGCAACAGATTACACACCACAGTTAGTAGTTCTGCAATTTCATATCTGAGTTATGTCACGTAAAAAGAAAGGCTTAGGTGTAGGAATCCCCCTCACATCCTCTACAGTGAAGACCGATGCAAATTATTCATTTAGCCTCTCCGCTGGCCTTGTCTTCCTTGAGTGCTCCGTTAGCACCTTAATTGTCCAGTGACTCTACTGATTGTTTGGCAGCCTTTCTACTTCTGATGTACTTAAAAAAAATTGCTGTCAGTTTGTGTATCTTTTGCAAATTCTTTTTGGTCCCCTTATTATACTTTTACACTTGAGTTGCCAGAGTTTATGCTTTTTTTCTATTTTCCTCACTAGAATTTGACATCAAATTTTTAACGAATTCCTTTTTTGCCTCTGACTGCCTCTTTTACTCTGCTGTTTAGCCATGGCAGCATCCTCTTACTGTTTTTTGATTTTGGGTATACATTTAATTTGAGCCTCTATTTTGGTGTTTTTTAATAGTTTCCATGCACTTTGCAGGTATGTCACACTTGTGACTGTTCCTTTTAATTTCCATTTACTAAGTTCCTCATTTTTGTGTAGTTCTCCTATTTGAAGTTAAATGCTACCGTGGTGAGTTTCTTTGGCATTTTTCCTTCCACAAGGATGTTACATTTATTACATCATGGTCGCAATTACAGAGAGGTTCAGCTATATTCACCTCCTGGACCAGATCCTGCATTCTATGTAGGACTAAATCAAGAACTACCTCTCCCAGTGTGGGTTCCAGGACAAGCTGCTCCAAAAAGCAGTCATTTAATGTGTCTAGAAATTTTATCTCTGCATCCCTTCCTAATGTGACATATACCCAGTCAATATGAGGATAGTTGAAATCCCCCATTATTATTGTGCTTTCTGCCTTTGTAGACTCTCTAATCTGCCTGAGCAGTTCAGAATTGCTGTCACCACCCTGGTTTAGAGGTCAGTAGTATACTCAAACTTCTATACACTTATAGTTCAAGCATGGAATTTCTATCTACTGAGATGCTAAGGTATTATTTGATTCATTTAAGATTTTTACTTTATTTGACTTTATGCTTTCTTTCACATATAGTACCACCAGCACAGCCTACTCTCTCATTCCTATATATTTTTCCCCATGGCATTAACATGTCCCATTGATTATCCTCATTCCACCAAGTTTCCAAGATGCCTACTATATCAATAGCCTCATTTAATGCCAGGGACTCTAGTTCACCCATCTTAATATTTAGACTTCTAGCATTTGTACATAAGAACTTGTACATTTTGTCAATATTCAGATGCTTGCCTTCATCTGTTATATTTAAATAGAACTCTTATGTTTGACTGTTTTTCACTAGCTCCTACCTGTACTTTACCAATTTCTTTCCTATCTTCTTTACTAGGACCTATAGTTCCCCATTTAATAAATTCATCCCGAAGGGATGTCTCCACCCAGTGTGCCCCTGCCCCCGTCAGCTTTCCCCCAGCCCTTAGTTTAAAAAAAATCTTCCACAATCTTTTACATTTTATGTGAAAGGGCTTCATCTTTCGCCTAATGTATTCAAATAAACTCTTATTGTTGCCTTTTATGTCCCTTGCAAGGTGTAACTCGTTTTGGTACAAGGTGTAACTTACTCTTTATCCCTACATGCTTGTGCTGTTCTTTTAGCAATGAGGCCTTGTACGCAGCCCATCCCTGACCTGTCCTTTCTGTAGTCATTCCACCTTGCAAACTCACATCCACTTTCACTTCTTTCAACCACTTCTGCTGTAAGTCTCTCTCCCGCTCACTCAGCAGCTATATTCCAGGTAATGTCCTGCCCCCCTGGGCCGTACCAGCTGCAGCTGTCCAGGCAGGGCACGGCTCATGGTCTTCCCTCTCATGCTTCCAGCCTATGCTGGACCCTTGGGAATACTCCTGTCTACACAGGCGCTGTCATGGCTCCCACCTCAATATGCTGCACAGGCAGCGTTGCCATAGTGACCACTGACATGGCGTCAACTGCAGGCACAGACCTTGCTATACCCCAGCCCCACCAGCGTCTATACTGAGCACCCCCGCCCCATATCCGCCCCAGGTGCAGAGCCTCGCTGTACCTCAGCCCAGCTCTCTCGCCGAAGCTATCGCTGACCTGAGCGCGCCAGCGCGGCCAAGTGAACGCGACGAGGCTGAAAGCCAGCACCGGAAGCTAGCTCGGAGGGCCGGAAGTTGGTGCAGCAGAACAAATCGTCCCGACCAACCCGTGCTCCGTCCCCGATAGCCCTGGCCCCTCCCCTAGGTTCCGCCCCTTTTCGACCGGCCCCGGCGGAGCCGTGCAGCGCGTGGTGACGTAAGGCGCTCGGAACGCGCTGACGAGGTGGTTCTGGGCGGGTGCTTCTGCCCGGTGCCCGACTCCCATCATGGCGGCGGGGGGAGGCGGAGGCGGAGGCGGCCGGGGGGGCAGTGGCCCCAGATGGGGCGGGGGCCGGGCCGGCGGGGGCGCAGCGCAGGAGAAACTGCCGGTGCATGTGAGTGCGGGGCCCTCCCCGAGCGCCGCCCCGGCTTCCTTCAGTGACCCCACCCGGGATAATCCCCCGTGCCCGCTCGGGCCCCCCATCGCCCCGCCCCACGGGCCCCCTGCCCTTCACCCGGGATAATCCTCCGTGCCCGCTCGGGTCCCCCATCGCCCCGCCCCACGGGCCCCCTGCACTTCACCCGGGATAACCTCCGGCCCCTCCCACCTGGGATAATCCCCGTGCCCGCTCGGGCCCCCCATCGCCCCGCCCCACGGGCCCCCTGCACTTCACCCGGGATAACCTCCGGCCTCTCCCACCCGGGATAATCTCCCGTGCCCGCTCGGGCCCCCCATCGCCCCGCCCCACGGGCCCCCTGCACTTCACCCGGGATAACCTCCGGTCTCTCCCACCCGGGATAATCTCCCGTGCCCGCTCGGGCCCCCCATCGCCCCGCCGGCCCCCTGCACTTCACCTGGGATAACCTCCGGCCCCTCCCACCCGGGATAATCCCCCGTGCCCGCTCGGGCCCCCCATCGCCCCGCCGGCCCCCTGCACTTCACCTGGGATAATCCCCCGTGCCCGCTCGGGCCACCCATCGCCCCGCCCCCCGGGCCCCCCGCACTTCTCCCGGGATAACCTTCGGCCCCTCCCACCCGGGATAATCCCCCCTGCCCGCCCGGGGCCCCCCCCCTCCCCCCCCCCCCCCCCCCCTCCCCCCCCCCCCCCCCCCCTCCCCCCCGCCCCCACCCCCCGCGCCCCCCCCCGCCCCCCCCCGCCGGCCCCCTGCACTTCACCCGGGATAATCCCCCGTGCCCGCTCGGGCCCCCCATTGCCCCGCCCCACGGGCCCCCTGCACTTCACCCGGGATAACCTCCGCCCCTCCCACCCGGGATAATCCCCCGTGCCCGCTCGGGCCACCCATCGCCCCGCCCCACGGGCCCCCTGCACTTCACCCGGGATAATTCCCGTGCCCGCTCGGGCCCCCCATCGCTCCGCCCCACAGGCCCCCTGCACTTCACCCAGGATAATCTCCGGCCCCTCCCACCCGGGATAATTCCCGTGCCCGCTCGGGCCCCCCATCGTCCCGCCCCATGGGCCCCCTGCACTTCACCCAGGATAATCCCCCGTGCCCGCTCAGGCTCCCCATCGCCCCACCCCACGAGCCCCCTGCACTTCACCCGGGATAACCCCCCATTTCCTCCCAGCCAGGATAATTCCCCCTGCCTGCTCCAGGCCCCCCATCGCCCCTCCCCTTGGGCCCCCTGCACTTCACCCTGGATAATCTCCGGCCCCTCCCAGCCAGGATAATTCCCCCTGCCCGCTCCGGGCCCCCCATTGCCCCTCCCCTGGGCCCACTGCACTTCACCCGGGATAACTACAGTGCCTCCCACCTGGGGTAATCTACCGTGCCTGCTCCAGGGCCTCTGCCCCCAAGGGTGACACCCCCCCACCGGAGTGAACCCCAACCCCTTCCTGCGAGCCCCTTAGCCCCCCCCCCCCTCACCGGGGGATAGGTCCTCAGACCCTAGGTTGCCTTGCACTCTGCTCTTCACCCCAGCTCCCTGACTAACTCCCGCTCCACTGCAGGTGGAGGATGCACTCTCCTACCTGGACCAGGTGAAGATTCGCTTTGGCAGTGATCCCGCCACCTATAACGGCTTCCTGGAGATCATGAAGGAATTCAAGAGCCAGAGGTAAGGTGATACCCCCCCCCCCCCCCCCCCCCCCAACCCATCCAATACCCACTCCTACAGTGCCCTTCCTCTCAGGTATCCCATTTTGCCCTAGAATATTCCCCTGCTCCTAGCACTCCTCTTATAGGACCCCAGACCTTAGTGCCAGCACCCACCTTTAAGAACCTTCTCATTGCTCATCCCCACATAAAATACCCCCCAATATTCCCCTGCCTCCGTTCCCGTTTTCAGCACACCTTCAGCAAAATCTGATCATCACACTTCCCAAGCTCATGCAGGAAACATGCTTCTTGGGTTCCATGAGATTATGCAAGAGTTAAATTCCAGATATAAAGGGGTCCATTATCCCTTCCCCAAGAGGGTCCCAAATCTGCTTATAGAGCACCAATCCCAACACCATTCATCCGGATGGAGTCAATATCCCACAATTTCCCAGGGCCCTGATTCCAGGAAGACAATAAATCTTATAACTCAGGGAACCCAAATCCTAAAAAGGGGTGAAGAAGCCAGAACTTGTAACACCCCAAAACACCAGGAGTGAAGGCAGGCACATCCCCTTCAGCTAATCCACATCCTTGAGTCTCCATCTGACCCCATAAGTAGAACCATCACTTTGGGAGGAGCTTGCTGATGATTGGGAATCTTTCACTTCATTTGGGCCTACTAGTTCTGTTGGTCTTTTAAAGTGACATGGACTGTCCAGAATAGTGGCTTGGTCAGACACTGGTGTTCTATAGTATTGGGGCTAATTAATCTAATGTGTGCCTCATTTGGAGAGTTCAGTCTTTAGACTGCGGGGGATGGGAAAAGGAGTTTCTTCTGACATCTGTACATCTGACCTTAACCTTGCAAAATATATAAATTGTATGATCAGTGTTTAGATTCAGGGAGGGGAACTATCCTTACTGTGGTACATGGATGCCCAGAGAGTTGGAATAATTCAACCTGCTGCAGTATAATTGCTGTGACTAAATCTTCTCTAGGAAGCCACAAGAACTCTGGACAGTTTATCATTGTCTTCAGGGGAGTCAGTGTTATCTTGATGCTTAAGTCTATCCAATTCCCTGATTGCTAATAAATGTTGTTGCAGTTCTTACTTTTTCTGTATCTTACCTTTTATTTTGTGACTTAAGGTCTTACATGGAGTTAACAGCCTGTTCTTGGTTCTAGCATTGATACTCCTGGTGTAATCAGGCGGGTTTCTCAGCTGTTTCATGAACATCCCGACCTCATTGTAGGATTCAATGCTTTCCTCCCTTTGGGCTACAGAATAGAGATTCCAAAGAACGGGAAGTTAAGTATACAGTCGCCACTGGCTAGTCAGGTATGTTAAAATGCTTGGATTAATTTAAATGAATCATAATGTATCTACAGGTGACATACAGGGTCTGCATAATAGATGAGTTGATTTGCCTTTATTGCAGTTTGAAAATATGTTTTACAGGTTGTTCAGATACCATGGCAATGGGTATGAGAATGTAAATAGAATAGAATTTCTTTAAGAAACATTTAATAGTTTTAGTCTGCACTAAAATGAAGCTCCCACACAAGTTGCCACTGCAGGCCAAATAATTCAATCAAATTTGAGAGTTAAAAATCATGGCTGGCTGGCTGGCTGTGTATACACACAACATTTAGTGACTCTTTATAATCGCACTTGAATTTAAACTTGAAAAACATGTTTGAAAAGATCATATTTCCACATTCCCATTAAGATGCCTACACAGAACACAAATTTGTACATGTTATTCATTTGTATCATAAGTATTGCCATACTGGGTCAGACCAAAGGTCCATCTAGCCCAGTATCCTGTCTTCCGATAGCAGCCAATGTCAGGTGTCCCAGAGAGAATGAACAGAACAGGTAATCATCCAGTGATCCATCGCCTGTCACCCATTTCCAGATTCTGGCAAACAGAGGCTAGGGACACCATCTCTGCCCATCCTGGGTGATAGCCATTGGTGGACCTTCCTATCTTCTATTAATTTATCTAGTTCTTTTTTGACCCCTGTTATTGTCTTGGCCTTCACAACATCCTTGAGCAAGGAGTTCCACAGGTTGACTATGCATTGTGTGAAGAAATACTTGCTTTTGTTTGTTTTAAACCTGCTGCCTATTAATTTCATTTAGTGACCCCTTGTTCTTGTATTATGAGGAGTAAATAACACTTATTTACTTTCTCCACACCAATCATGATTTTATAGACCTCTATCATATCCCCCCTTAGTCGTCTCCTTTGCAAGCTGAAAAGTCCCAATCTTATTATCCAAGTGTTCAGATACAGCTGTGATGGATGTAGCATTGGAACGTAGATAGAATCATACCAGACTTTGCATCCATTTTCACAGTTGCAGAGTTTGAAACTTAAAAATCTTAGCTGAATTTTGTTCAGAAGCCTCTGGTTTTAACTCTAATTTCTGCTACCTGCTAGTCTTTCAGCTCTCATGTTCTTTGATCTCTCTATCACTCAGAAACTTGGCATTTCTGAGAGCTCTACTGTTGAACGTGTTTCTTTAAATCTACAATTCCTGCGGAATAAAGCAATGTTAGTACAGAGTGTTTTGTATGTTCTTGGCATCACTACTTTCTAAAGTGCAGAGGATAATGGAGTGACAGTCACAAGCATTAATGAGTCAGTTACTGTTGAGGGAAGAATGAAAACAGAAGAGCAGAAGCAGTGGTGGCTTGTCCGTTTTTTCATGGACATTTGGTCATTGAATTTTGAGTACTTTGTGTTTCTTTGTCAAGATCATTGCCATTGGGTCCAGGTACAACATTTGAAAATCCCTTGATTTATGAGTCTAGCTCTGGTGGAAGAATTGTTCATGAAAACTGGACCTGAGAAGGCACTCGCCCTTTGATAAAAGAACACAAAGAACAGTGTGTGAGAATCTAATGATGAAGTTTGGCTTTATTGTGCTGAAAATGCCTTCAGATGTTCAGAGACTTACAGGAAACTTGTCTTGCTCGCTGGATCCTGAAACAAAATTACCCTGTGGTGCGGAAATACAAGGGTTTGTGGACAACTGAGACTTGCAGCTGGAAAAAATACTTTCAGAGATTATCTACAAGGCCCTTTCTGTGAATCTCCTTATCAGAGATGGTTCCTGTATTTAACATATTCTGAGTTTCTCTTGGAATCAGCTACAAATGGACACTTCTTCCATAGCTAGTTAATGTGGTTTTGGTCAGCCTGGGACCAAGGAACCATATGCTCCTAGAACAGGGGTGGGCAAACTTTTTAGCCCGAGGGCCACATCGGGGTTGTGAAACCGTATGGAGGGCCGGGTAGGGAAGGGCTGTGCCTCCCCAAACAGCCTGGCCTCCCTATCCGCCCCCTCCCACTTCCAACCCCCCCGCTCCTTGTCCCCTGACTGTCCCCTCCCGGGACCCCCCGCCCCAGGAACCCCATCCCCTATCCAACCACCCCTGTCCCCTGACTGCCCCGACCCCTATCCACATCCCTGACCCCTGACAGGCCCCCGGGACTCCCATGCCTATCCAACCCCCCCGTCCACTGACCGCCCCCACAGAACCTCCGCCCCATCCAACCGCTCCCTGACTGCCCCCTGGGACACCCTGCCCCTTATCCAACTCCCTCCATGCCCTCTTACCATGCCGCTCAGAGTGGCAGGACTGGCAGCCATGCCGTCTGGCCGGAGCCAGCTGCGCTGCCTGGCCGGAGCCAGCCATGCTCCCTGCGTGGCAAGCTGAGGCTGCGGGGGAGGAGGGACAGCAGGGGAGGGGCCGGGGGCTAGCCTCCCTGGATGGGAGCTCAAGGGCCGGGCAGGATGGTCCCGCAGGCCGGATGTGGCCCGTGGGCCGTAGTTTGCCTACCTCTGTCCTAGAAGCTATTAAGAAATCAAAGGTAAAATTGGACTGAAACAAGTTGCTTGTAATGCTCAATTGCTTAGAAAAGTGGCTTTCAGGCAGTATCGTAAGCAAGAGGTGGCATAGAGTCTGCATGGCACTACAATTGACCAAATTCTATGAATACAGATTCCAATGAGCTTGACTGCTAGGAGCTGTTAAGTTTCTGTCCACTGATTGACATCTGTAAACTGCAAGCAAGAAGTTCAACTGTCATTGGTTGGTCATTGGCCTATTTTAAAACAGCGATTTTTCCTGAAAATTTGGACACTCAGTAACGTACATCAGACTGTCTGCTGTGCAACGTCATGGTATAGCTGCACTGCTAGGAGCTCTCAGAACTTACCTTTATCCACTAGTGAAAGGAGGGACTTAGAAAGCCTTTGACTGGTGTGGCAGGACAGGGCTTGGATGTGAAGGAGATGTTCTCGGTATTGAGACTCATTTTGAGTTATTTTATAGGGGCTGTTACAATAAGGAAATATAGCTCTGTTTCTTGCGACATCACATATTTAAACACTTCCTTTTTATTATGTCACTGTAATTATTTTTCTGTAAAGAATGTATGTTCAACATACTTCATACACCAAACAAGTCAATAGCCAAAATATACCAAAACTGAACTACAACAGCCCATGAGTCTTTGCAAACACAGTCAATTATATACAACAATTTCTTTTACTCTGTAAGTGTCCAAAAATGTGGAGCTATAATCTTTAAGAGATCTGGAGAATTAAGTAAGTGTTGGGGATATCTACCAGTCACCCTGATAAAGGCTAGCAAACTGCAGAGTGCAATCCAAACCTGTTTTCCCTTCAAACATAAGTGTCTGTAAATAAAACAAGAGTCTTGAAGTTTAGCTGGTTAATGTTGGCCTTTGTTATAAATGATCAAAGTTGAAGCTTCAAAAGTGAAGTCTCAGTAATGTTCATACAGTGGGGTGCATCAGATGTGAAAATCCTCTGAATAATTAGGTTTAAGACTTTCAAGTACTGTAAACATCTGTCTGAAGCTCTGTTCTCAAATAGGTATGTTGGGAAGAGCTCTTTAAAAGCAATGTTGGACTTAAATGGAAAGAGAAGTGAGAGTTTAGCACTATGGCTAATGGTTTTTAATTGATTGTCTTAGTAAAAGAGGTCACAAAATTCATGGGTCAGTTAAATCTTTTACTGTGCAATTAACCTTTCCCTAACTGAACAGTCTGTAAATATGCATGATAATTTTAATGAACATGTTGTACATCTTTTTTTATTTGGTTGCATTACTTCTATCACTAGGTGTCATCAGAGCCTGTTCCAAGTGCTCACCCGGGTGGTGGGTTATTGTTACATTATTGCCAGGAGAATTCTCACAACCACAGTGACTGCTCTGAAGACTTCCGGCAGCAACTTCCATACAAAGAAGATAAATCTCAAATCTCCTTGGAATCTGATTCTGTAGAGTTCAATAATGCAATAAGTTACGTGAATAAGATCAAAACCCGTTTTCTTGACCATCCTGAAATCTACAGATCATTCTTAGAAATTCTTCACACTTACCAGGTAGAGTTCTGGAAATAAGATATCATGGATCAGTATTGTGGCTGTTTGAACCTGCAATGTCAAATGAAATTTGTTCGTACAGTACTGTTTTATTGTGATTTATAAATCTCCCCCAACTTCAGCCTTTCTCAGACAAATGTGGCACTGAGAAACTCTTAAGCATAGGCTTTGTATGTGGATAGGGAATGCTTAGGGTCTGTCAAATGCTTGTCATCTCAGTAATGTGGTGGTGCTACAGGCTTTGGTTTGAAAAGAAAGACAACTGATGGAAGCTGTACAGAAAGTATTTTTTGTTTTAAGCTAGGTGATTTTCTTTTACCATTACTAATGTTCTATTTTTAAATGCTTTATACCTGCTAACTGAGTGCAGTGATTAGATCTGCATGCCCATGGAAGGATAACAGTTTGAGAATTGACTGCTGAGCCCTGTGGTCTAGGACGCCAAACTTGGATACCCTACGTGGTAGCACATTATGCTGCTACAAGAATGCTAGGCCAGCTGATAATTATCTAAAGCTTTTTCCTGTATTTGACTCTTGAATACAGTGGGTTGTCTGTTCCAGTTTCCTTGCTAACTGAAGTGCATTACTGTAACAGTTTGTTTAATGTTTCTCTGTAAATTGGCAGAAAGAACAGCTGAACACTAAAGGCCGACCCTTTCGAGGCATGTCAGAGGAAGAAGTGTTTACTGAAGTAGCAAATCTCTTCAGGGGACAGGAGGATCTACTCTCTGAGTTTGGACAGTTTCTCCCTGAGGCTAAAAGATCTTTGGTATGTGTTTTGGTAGTATAAGGCAAAAAAGATAGAACACTGTGACAGTCTACTCTGTGTTTATGTTCTAGTTGGATAATCTGCATAATGTCGGAATAAATACCCTAAAGAATAAAGTTATTTGCCCCTGCAGGACTGAGATCTGGGCTGGGAGAGAGTGCATCAGGGTGAAGAGCCTGAGAGAAGGGTTGATTGGGTGGAGCATCTGTGTACCTTTCTCTCAGAGCAGTTGGACAAAGCACAGTAGAGATAACCAGTCTCCTGAGATGGAACAGATAGTAAGCAGCGATGTGTAAATTCTTAGAAGTTGCTGCTCTGTGGTGCTATTGGCAACAGCTAAAAGATCTCTGCCCCCCCAAAAAGTATGCTCTGAGCCTTCTGCCTTGGGGAGAGTAGAGCCCCTTTGAGGCGTATCTTGTGATAGACTACTGGGTGAAAACAAGCTACCTTTGGATGCCAAATAGGCCATGTCTAAATTGGAGGGGATTATTTTGGTGGTCCACAGAGATCCATGTGGTTAAAACCATTATTTGGTGGGCTGCCACTTTTTCCTGTGACTTTCTCTGTCATTACATCATCTGACTGCTCTTGCAGCATCTCCCCTATGGCTGGGAAAGTCAAATGAATGTTGTCCTCGTTTCCTGCTCTTGGAATTTCTACTCTACTAAATCCTTAATACTGAATGAAAAAACTTTAGGGATAAAAAAAATCTTCAAAATTCCAGAGATGTGGAGAAAGATTTGGCCCTTGGAACAGCTCTAGCACAAATCTTATTGATCCTTCTGATGACTGTTTCACTGTAGGGTGCTGTTAAGATGCTACCACTGGGTCCTTCTCAAGATTTTCAAACTAGCCTTGTAGCTGTATGTAGAGCTGAAACAATTGAATATAACTTAATGTCTTACTAAAGAACTAACATTTAGTATTAAAAATTTTTAAGGGGTTAATTCTTGCTATTCCAATGGGTTGTGCTTGTATGTGATATGTGTAGTGGTGCTACATCACTGCAAAATATTGTTATAGAAAAACTATCAGTGTTTGAACTATGCTCTCACGATTTGTTGTTTGTAGTTAGGTAACTCGCTTAGTGAAATCTCATGTCCTCTATCTAGTCTGTTCAGATAAATGGGGTTCTCTATTTCTGAGGAACTAATAAGGGCAAATTGAAAACATTGTCTTTAACTTAGTTCACAGGAAATGGGCCATGTGAAATGAACAGTGTCCAGAAAACTGATCATGAAAAAAATCTGGAACATAGTAAAAAGCGATCCAGACCACTACTGCTGCGTCCTGTTCCCAGCCCAGCAAAGGTATCTTGTTGCAAACAGAAATGTGTTCTGTTTTCATACTTAGGCATTGCTATAACCTGTGCTATATGAGATAATTGCTCTCAACTTTCAAATTCTACTAAGAGCACGTCATAGGGCAGCCTCACCTGGGTGCCCTCCAGTGCCAGGCCATGGTATGACAGCCATGGATGCTTCAGTTTTCCCGTCAGAGTCCCCAGAAATAGTCCTTAAGTATATGTAGCCCTTTCAGGGTTAATTACAAAAGTCCTGTATACATAAATCATAACAAAAGTCCCACAGCCATAGTCCGGACAGTACATTAAGTAGATCCATAGAATCTCTCTGGATAGAAATTCCATGCTTGCATTATAAGAGTAGGACTATATTACCGGCCACCTGACCAGGATGGTGATGGTGACTGTGAAGTGCCCAGGGGGATTAGAGAGGCTTACAAAGGCAGAAGATACAATAATAATGGGCTATTTCAACTGTCCTCATATTGACTGAGTATATGTCACCTTGGAAGGGGATACAGAAATAAAATTTCTAGACTCACTAAATGACTGCTTCCTGGAGCAGCCAGTCCTGGAACCCACAAGAGGTGAGGCAATTTTTGAGTTAATCCTACATGGAATGCAGGATCTGGTTCAAGAGGTGAATACAACGGAGCCACTCAGTAATAGTGATCACAATGTAATTAAATTTAAGATCCTTGTAGGGGGATAAAATGCCAAAGAAACTCACCATGGCAGCATTTCACTTCAGATAAGGGAACTACACAAAAATGAGGAAGCTAATTAAATGGAAATTAAAAGGAACAGCCAGAAGCGTGAAATGCCTGCAAACTGCATGGAAGTTATTTTAAAACACCATAATAAATGCTCAAACCTAATGCCTAGTGGCTAGAGGCAAAAAGGCATTCTTTAAAAACTAGAAGTCAAATCCTAGTGAGGAAAATGGAAAGGTGTTAAACTCTGGAAAGTCAAGGGTAAAAGTATAATTAGGCAGACCAAAAAAGAATTTGAAGAGCAACTAGCAAAAGATACAAAAACTGACAGCAATTTTTTTTTTTAAAGTAAATCAGAAGCAGGAAGCCTGCCAATCAGTGGAGCCACTGGACAATTAGGGTGCAAAAGGAGCACTCAAGGAAGACAAGGCCACTGTGGAGAAACTAAATGAATTATTTGTACCAGTGTTCACTGCAGAGAATGTGAGGGAGATTCCCACACCTAAGCCTTTCTTTTTAGGTGACAAAGCTTGAGGAACTGTCCCAGACTGAGGTGTCAGTAGAGAAGGTTGTGGAACAAATTGCTAGATTAAACAGTAATAAGTCACCAGGACCAGATGGTATTCACCGAAGAGTTCTGAAGGAACTCAAATATGAAATTGCAGAACTACTAACTGTGGTATGTACTCTATTGCTTAAATCAGCCTCTGTACCAGATGACTGGAGGATAGCTCATGTAACACTGATTTAAAAAACAACAACTCCAGATACAATCCAGGTGATTAAAGCCTCATAAGCCTAACTTCAGTTACCAGGCAGATTGGTTGAAATGATAGTAAAGAACAGAATTATCACACACAGATAAAGACAATATGGTGAGGAAGAGTCAACATGGCTTTTGTAACGTATGCAGTGGTGGTCAAAAAGCTAATATAATGCTAGGAACCATTAGGAAGGGGATAGATAGTAAGATAGGAAATACCATAATGCCACTATATAAATCTATGGTATGCCCACACTTTGAATATTGTGTGCATTTCTGGTTGCCCCATCTCAAAAAAGATCTATTGAAATTGGAAAAGGTACAGAGAAGGGCAGCAAAAATGGTAAGGGGTGTGGAACAACTTCCATACAAGGATAGATTAAAAAGTCTGTGACTGTTCAATTTAGAAGAGAGACAACTAAGTGGGGGATGGGGTAGAGGTCTATAAAATCATGACTGGTGTGGAGAAAGTGAATAGGGAAGTATTATTTACCCCTTCATGTAATACAAAAACTAGGGGTCACACAATGAAATTAATAGGTAGCAGGTTTAAAAGAAAAGGAAGTACTTCACACAATGCACAGTCAACCTGTGGAACTCATTGCCAGGGGATGTGAAAGACAGAAGTATAACTAGGTTCAAAAAAGAATTAAATCAGTTCATGGAGGATAGGTCCATCAATGGCTATTAGCCAAGATGATTAGGGGGACAACCCCATGCTTTGGGTGTCCCCAAACCTCTGACTGCCAGATGCTGTGACTGAACATAACGGGGATGGATCACTCAATAATTGCCCTGTTCGCTCCCTCTGAAGCATCTGGCATTGGCTACTGTTGGAAGACAGAATACTGGGCTAGATTAACCATTGGTCTGACCCAGTATGGCCGTTCTTATCCTTAGAATCTCTCACCACACTCACCTCCCCAGTACAATTCC
Organism: Platysternon megacephalum; assembly: GCA_003942145.1. NCBI lineage: Eukaryota > Metazoa > Chordata > Testudines > Platysternidae > Platysternon > Platysternon megacephalum. The sequence continues at coordinate 449,486 of QXTE01000096.1, forward strand.
AGATATCACCATGCCTTGACTTCAGCCTTCTCTGGCTTCAACTCCCGACCCCAGAGAGCCGGCAGGCATCTCCCTCTGCTGCACTCCGCCTTCAGCCATCTCCAGCCTTCTGTGCCCATCACGCTCTGGTGCAGGAACATCATCAGGCTCGTTTCTCCACTAGCTTCCTGACAGTTTCACCCTCTTGCTATGGAGAGTCTACAGAGAGCTTCTTGCTTTATGCAACTTTGCCCAGACACCACCTCCAGTCTCCTGACTCCCAGGCAGCTCTCAACTGCCTTCTCTCTGTCTGTCCTCAGGCATTTCCCCCATTGATATGGCGCATGTGCACTCTCATAAAATCCCATTAGGAGTCAGTTGAGAAGTCATAGGTGCACTGTCCTCTTTCCTCTTAAAGGACTAGTGCCAAACATGAAGGGGAAAGTAAAAGAACCGTTATTTTTTAAATAAATAATGGGGGCAGGGAAATGGTGTTGAAGACACTTAACAAAGGGAAGTTGAAAACTGTTTGGACAAGTGCATTGTCCCTTGATACAATATAAAGTTATATATAAGTGCTAAGAATCAGGAAAATGAGAACTTGATAGAAGGACTGAATTGGGCCTCTCCCCTTGAATAAATTGCTGTTTCCTGCAGGATTATACCCTATCATTTACCTGTTATGCAAACCTGTTTTGTTTTTGCTCGTGGTCATTGATACAGACCTCCATGGAGGGTGTGATGTGGCAAAGCTAGTTTGTGATTTTTGGGAATAAAGGCTCAGAGCAAGGGGTAGTTACATTTCAGTAAAATGGAAATTGCTGGTATTTGAATCAAAACCATTGAAGTAAAAATATCGAACCTTTTCAACAGAAGAAAATGAAACTGCGAGGTACCAAAGATCTGTCAGTTGCGACAGTGGGAAAATATGGAACGTTGCAGGAGTTTTCTTTCTTCGATAAGGTCAGTGATCTGGCCCCGTCCTGTTGCATGGTCTTGCTTTCAATCGGATAGGTAGCAATTGACTGGTATTCTACGACTCCCTCTATGGTATAGTAGAGTCCATTAAGTAACAGTTTCCTAACAAATGGAGGAGTTTTGGGAGGACCCTGAGGGAAACGCATACAAGTATCTTCTTGTGTGTGTTTTCTCTGCTTCTCAGCAATTGTGAACCTCATAGTAGTGTAAATCCTGTTCCTAAACTACTGTTTATAACAGGGCACTTCTGTATGCATGCTGCATCCAAGGTTCCGATGAGTGTATGCATTTATTGGCTCTGTGCAAAAAGGCTTAGACCCTTTAAGATATCAGCATAAAAATAAAGCTAGTATACAAATGATATGAGAGTTTTTATTTTCCCTCCCTCTGCCAGGTGCGCAGGGTACTGAAGAGTCAGGAAGTGTATGAGAACTTCCTCCGCTGTATCGCACTCTTCAATCAGGAGCTAGTGTCAGGCTCAGAGCTTCTCCAGCTAGTCACCCCATTTTTAGGGTAAGTGAACTTGTCTTTCCAGTGACATGTAGGGTGTACCTTTTAAACATTTGCTATGTCACTTTTTCTCTCATGCTTCAACATTAAAACCTTATGAAGTCAAAGGTTTCTTCTGGGTTAGCAATGCCAAAATTTTAGGAATCATTCAGACAGAGGAGAAATAAAATCTGACACAATTTTTAGTCCATAAAGTCTTAGAACAATGCTATAAAACAGGCAAATAGCAGTAGTGTAGTACCTGATGGAGGCCAATTGAGCTGTTAGCCCTCCAAGAGAAGGGAGAGTGTCTTATGGCAATGAACAAAGACTCCTTCAGCAGGTTAAGGAGTGGTATTGATGGGATTCTGAAGGGAGTTCTCTCTAGCCCTCTACCAAGAGGATGGTTGAAAAGAGCCTTAAGTAGAGTGATTGATTAAAGCAGATAACATTATGGGGAGGGAGTTCTTAGGGCTATGTCAGGAAAGTCCTAGCTTTCAGTTTAGTTTTGACCATGGTCTGTATGAAATATAAGAGATGGTGAAGAAAGAAAGTAATTAATACTTAATGGACAAAACAGAATGTGGTGATGTGGAATATAATTACTCACGTATGTCTGTTCATTTTTTAAGGAAATTCCCAGAACTCTTTGCACAGTTCAAATCCTTCCTTGGAGTGAAAGAGCTTTCATTTGCTTCTCCGCTGAGTGACCGATCTGGGGATGGAATGAGTCGGGAAATTGATTATGCTTCCTGCAAACGCATAGGATCCAGTTACCGGGCTCTTCCAAAAACCTATCAGCAGCCAAAATGCAGTGGAAGAACGGCCATTTGCAAGGAGGTACTCCAAGCTTAATACCATTGAATCCCCAGTCTGCAATGATAGCCTTTCCCAAAGCAGGCTAATCAGTGCCCTCCACATACTGCTTTCTTATGATGATTTAGGGCTCTCTGAAACATGGACATTGTACCAATTTAACTTAAATCACTTTGTTTAAACTGGTGCAACTTTTGTATGTAGGCTCTTATACTGGTTTAAAACTGCTTATGTCCGTTTAGGTTGCACCTGTAAATTTGCTAATCTGAGCTAAACTGATATAAATCAGGTTTATATGGAGATAAGAGTGTCACACATAAAGTTGCTCTGGTTTAACTAAATCAGTATAAAATCACACCTTTCATTAAACTGGTACAACTTTGTTTGTGGACCCACTCCTTGTCCTTGATGATAGGTAGAAGGGGCAGCGGGAATGGGGGAGAGAAGTTTTATTTCACAGCATAAAATGAGTTTTTCAGCACCAGGTATGAACCCAGACTTTGTAGCATAGTAGGCCAGTGAGTCACCAAAAAGCAAATTTTGAGTCAAAGCCTAAAAAAAAAATCCTGTGTAAGCAGGGTACAATTCTAGTATGGGGTCATTCAAAGTTGGCTGTGTTCAGTGATAGGTAGGGCGCTATCAAAGTCACAGCCATGAAAAACGTGTCACAGACCGTGAAATCTGGTCTTTTGTGTGCCTTTACCCTATACTATACAGATTTCACGGGGTAGACCAGCGTTTTCTCAAATTGGGGGTCCTGACCCAAAAGGAAGTTGCAGGGGGGTCACAAGGTTATTTTAGGCAGGGGGTCATGGTATTGCCACCCTTACTTCTGCGCTGTCTTCAGAGCTAGATGGCCAGAGAGGGTGCCCAGCTCTGAAGACAGCGCCCCGCTAGTAGCAGCGCAGAAGTAAGGCGGCAATACCATATCATGCCACCCTTACTTCTGTGCTGCTGCTGGCGGCGGCTCTGCCTTCAGAGCTGGGATCCCGGCCAGCAGCTGCTGCTCTCCAACTGCCCAGCTCTGAAGGCAGCAGAAGTAAGGGTAGCAGTACTGCAACCCTCCCTACAATAACCTTGCGATTTTCCCCCCCCCCCCCCC